>JARHVA010008653.1:22500-167500 GCA_037957365.1 Torreya grandis | reverse complement strand
ACCCTAAAATCATAAGGTGGATATATCTATGGTCAAATGGATTTTCCCTCCACTTGGCTTAAGCTTATGTTTAGTGATTTAACCAAAGGTAACCTAGGCCTACTGGGAAGGGGGACATTATTAGGGAGGCCAATGGGAATATGGTTTCAACCTATGTTTTCCCTTTAGGTGTTCAAACCAACCATGTGGTCAAAGATTCAATAACTTTCTCAAGAATAGACATGGTATTTTAATTGGTCATAAAATAATTACAGATTGAAGGACACTCCCTCAACATATCTAGTTGCCTAAAAGGTAACTATAACCCCTCCTATAATATATATATATATATATATATAAGGTTATGAAAGATTCAAAATTACTCCTAGGTAATTTAAAAAATTAAATAGTATCTCATGTATATAGATAAGGCAATATGGGTGTTGATAAATTGGAAAATATAGGGGTTTGATATGATGTGTTAAGATTTAAGACAAACACAACAAATATCTCACCTAAGGCTTCATTATTAATTCAAAAAGATAGTCCCTCTCCTATGTATGGGATGATGTATCACCTCTCTTCATGACCAACAATTTGATGTATAGATCTTAAAATATGATGCATATCAATTAATGTCAAATTATTACCCATGTTACAAACTATGGGAAGATCTACTCTATTTCATTCAATAAATGCCAAGAAAATTACAATAATAACAACCTAATGAATATTAAAATGGTAATTTCCTATGGAACTTAAATATTTTCATTTAGATTCAATATGGGAAGAGAGAGATAGGATAGAACTAATTTAATTTGTAGAGGCAAAAGAGGACCTAGGTCTTCAGAGGAAACTGGTCAAAGGATCACTTTCCAGCTTCATAAAAATAATCATGGAAAATGGCTTGACCATATCTAAGGATTTTTCTAAAATTTGTAATAACCATCTAGTATGGATAAGGGGATGTTAACTATGATCATGGAGGAGATTATTGGTGAAGTAGCTATCATGAACTATAATGGAGTTAAATCCTACAAGGAAAAAAGAAAGGAAGAGATAATGATAATCTTATTTAGATATGATATTCTAGTCATCTCGTATCAAAAAATATTCCACAATTTTTATTTACCCAAGAAATGTCTTGAATTTTGGCTTAAAATCATGAAGTATATCACCCTCGAGGGGAAACACACTATCATGTTCTCTCTCCATTTTCTATTAATGAACCATTTTAAGGGTAATAGGATTAGTCTCCCCTTTTTCATGTTGATTTTTTTTAATATTTTTTTACTTACTTAAAGGATAATACCTCCTCACACCCCATTCACCAAGGGATCACCCTCCTTATCATCTAAATAGGTGATCCCCTTTTGGGTAAAATATGTTAATTAGGTTATTGATATCTATAGTGGAGGGGATGACTCAAGTGATGCTACTAAGAGAGTCAAGAATTTAAGGTCATAAAGAAGTCCCAATATATATGGGAGAAGTATAATTATATTAAAACCATCATGGAGAATAAATTAAAAAACATATCTTTGAAGAGGTGAATCCCATGGATAACATTCACCCTACCACCCCCTCAAGTAAAAAATAGACCAACATGGAAAGGATCTTAGAGAAAATATAAACTAAGGTGACCATGCATCACTTGATTTGCATGGATATGGTAGAGAAAATAAATAAATTTAAATGGATATTTTATTTGGAAGAGGTTAGAACTGAGATTATAAGAGGTTTGGTGGTAGGGGCTAAAAAATATGGGGATAATAATATCTCTCCCCCTCAGTAGGAAAAAGAAATAGAACATATAGAAGAAGATGGAGATAAAGAAGAGTTAATTAGATGAATAGGAGTAGTGGATGCCACTATAAAAAGTAAATAATCTAATTTAATAATCATACTAAATCCTGAGTAAAAGGACTAGAGTAAATGACAAAGAAAAAACCAAATCTAGAAGTAGTAAACTGGTTGTATACTGTGACACTTAGGATTCTAAATAGGTGCTTCAACTTCACCCCTTTAAGTATCTTTTTGGGATCATTTTTTATGGAATTTTTATACTTTTGGATAATGAAAGTGTTCCATTAGTGGTCTCTTTATCCACAATCCTATGTTTGTCCCTCTTACTTTATTTTGAATATCTTTCATTTGCTATTGTAAGAGAATGAGACCCCCTTCCATATTTTTAACCTTATCTAATAAAAAATATTATTAAGGATAATTACCTACACATGATATCAACAAAACCTTCACCTATGATTGAAAACATTGAGATTATAATTATCAGACGTGATCAACCTGACACACATAAAAATGATTTTTTTTAGTCTCTTATATTGCACTCTATACCCAATTATATGAAAACATACTATTCCATGATATGTATTCATATAAGAAGGATTTATGATCACTTTTGGTGGTTTTAAATAATTATTAGTGAGGGAAATATATATTTGACACCTATACTATTCAACTTCTTATTTTAGTTACCACACCTCCTATGTTTTGATTTTTCTTAGATGTATAGGTTCCTTCTTGGGCAGATTTTATTTTTGAGCATATCTCATTTCACATATGTCATATTCAATATATTTATAACATTATTGAGTATCTTGCATCACTTGGTGAGGCTATTTTTATATGGGACCATTTTGTACTCATATTGAGAACAATATAATGTTTTACTCATTTGTGTGTGTTACATGATGAGCACTTTCTTCTCTTCATTAGTTTCATGACTATCCCATCACCACTAGGGCCATCTTATTAAGAGGTATTGTATTTGTATTATTAACACCTCTTTTTATGAATGATTGATAATTTATTTTATCTTTTTAATGGACTTTTTAACTAGTATGGTGGAGTCTAGTTTCCTCTTATCTATGTTCGAATAGCTAGATTCATCCACTCATATAGATTTATAGTATCACTAAACCAATTCATTAGTATGGGGGAGAATGGTGTTGATCCTACCCTTTTTGTTGTCATGTCCCTTGATAACCCTTGGTTTGATTTTGGTGAACTATTTCACTATCAATACCACTAATGGTCTCCTTATATGGATCTATTTTGTTCCAATTTTTTGCTTTTTTTCTGATCAAGTAGTGTATCTAGATCACCAGTATAAAATGTGTTCATTAAGTGAATTTACATGTAAAAAACATATATTTTAGCATTGTGTTTGACTTTTTAGTCATGATTATTAAGATACATTCCAACATAAACTATCTCTCCACTTTTACTATTGTTTTACTCTTTTTTGGGTATTTTTTAGTGACACATTTCATGCTTGTTAATTCTATTTATCCAATTGTTTATATATGGTTACCTTATCAAGCCTGGTTTTTGAGACCCATATTTTAGGATATATCTCTTAGATTTTCTCCTTTCTCACTCCCCATTCTCTACTTAATGGAGACTATTGGAGTGATTATGTTCACATTGTCTAGATATTTTTGTTTTTTATTAACTAACTATATTTGGGATATATTAACACTCACATGAGATATAATATCAATTTGGGATAATATTTATTTGCTATTGAGAGATAAACTAATTATGCATGTATAATTTGTGGAGTTTAAAAATACATTTCCCATAAATTTTAGGTTTATCAAAATAACCACCTATTTGTTGTGAAACAAACAAACATGAATTTTTAATAGGGATTCTATTTGTAATCTCCAAGAGAGAATAATGTGGATTTTAAATATTAAGACATTAATATGGAGATAATATTGACATATTGTCTATGTTTTTCATGTTTTATAGCTATGGTAATTTCATGTTGGAGTTGTTTCTATAGTATGAGATAATTTATCCCTTTAATAATTTATTCTTATTAGATTCTTGTGTTTTAATAAAAGATTGAGAGTCATCACAAGTGATTTTATCATGATAATCACATTCTATGGATATAACATGTATATCTTGATAATATTAATTTATCATCATTTTTTGCATTTAAAGAAATAATATCATATTTTTTTACAAGACAATACACCATACTTATTTACATCTTTTGGTATTTCAATAAAAGAGGAATAAGTATATGAGATGTTACTGCATTATATTTCATTCCAAAGGATGATAAATAGTACTTTAATATTTTATATCATTAGACATATCTAAATGATAACGGGAATCATAAGTATTTACTTAATCTACCTTTTCTAGGGAAAGAGAGGGAGTATCACACTCATTAATATCAGTTGACATTTCTATGCCAGGGATATGATTTTTTATCTAATATTAACTAATGTGGTGTAGTGGAGTAAAAATATTAATAGGTAAATAAGGTGAAATAATGATTTATTCATCATATTTTGATCTCTGTGATAAATTAAAGGAAATAATATATTCATTATTAGTATTATATTTTTTTTCTAATTTATGAAAATATGAATACAAGGGAGGAATAGAAGAATTTGGCTCTTCAATTTATCAATTAATGTGTTCATTTTCCTCTTCATTATTATAACACCCATCTTCATTTCTATTAAAATTATAATCCAAATTGATATAGATAACATAAATAATTGTCTAAGTGTGATCATTATTCATTCATTATCATAAGCATAATGCAATTCAGTATTAAAGAGGAGGAAATACAAAGGATGATCACCATTATGGGTTTTATATTTTGAATCAATTTTATATTTTTTAACCAATAATAAAAATAATATGAAAACCATAAAGTCTACTATTAAAAAATAATCGATCAAAGTAAGGAAGAAAGGATATCAATAAGTGTGACTAGTAAGGGTATGTTTAATTTGTAGGCTCTCAAAAATAATGATCTAGTTATAGATAGTAAAAAGACTAAAATGAGAACTAAATATGGAGGATTCCCCCATCCCATAGCTTAAATATCCCATGTCTAAGTTAATTTTAGTTAAACTCCTAAAGCTAATAATTTACTAGTGCACTAAAAAAACAATTGGCCAAGAGGCTTCCTATGGTTGAAATAAAAAAAAAAAACCCTGTGATTTTTTTATATACTATAAAGTACATGAAAATGAAGGTCTATAAATAGTGTTTTCTAATGGATATATTATTAGATTAGTACCCATGACACTATTTTTGGAGTAAAAATGATAATTACTTTACATAAAATTAGAGGTCCTATGGATTTTACAATTATCAAAACATAGTTCTAGAAAACAAGCAAAAGAAATAAAATGCAATTGAAATCCAATAAAATAAAATATTTTTATGAATGAAAATCAAGAATTCAGTTTGAAACCTTCATATATAATACAAATCCTAGATTAACACTCAATCAATTATAGTAAAGGATGATAAAATTTATCTTTGGTATATGGGAATCATGAAATTAAACTAAAACCATAGAAAAATAAATAACTAACTAAAGAAATGTTCATGTAAAAAAGGTTTCATCAATTTTATTCACCTTTTTTTTTCTAAGAGAACCTAAATAGGCATAAAAATATTAAATAAATTATTATGCTAAATATAGACAATTTACTAATAATTTTGCTTTCAACTTGATAAATATAATAACATGTTATTTTTTTAAACACTAGGAAGAATGAAAATTATCTAAATTTTTTGGATTATATTGGTCAAAGAAAAGTTAAGATCATCTGAAATGAATTAATAATTTTTTTGATCATTCAAGTTGAGGGATAAATATTTTTACTATTTCTAGACTACACTCCATGTATAGTAATTTAGGCCAACCTTGTCCATTGATTGCATGCTTCTTTGTGTTGACTGTGATGGAAATGTGACTATTTTACCACTTGCATATATTTTCATTGAGACTAATGAGATACTACCACATAAAAAATATCATGAGAAGATACATAAAATAAAAAACCTTAGTTCCTATAAAAATAAACTCAATATAAAATAGGGGGTATTAGGTGAAAGGGATTGAATTTTTCAATTCTTGGTCAATCATTGCTAACTGACCAAGCACTATATTATATTTACAATAGAATAAATAAGACTCAAACACGAATTTAGTTTTGTCATTAATTTGTATGTGAAATTATGAATGAAAGTCTATATTCTCCTTTGCCTATTTTAACTTTGTCATAAACATGGAAATATTGATGTATCCTTTATAACTTTGATATTTATCTTCAAAAAATTATATAGATGAAATATATAATCTTTTTATATATCTTTATAGTATAAAGAACCATCTTAAATTCATCATAATAGATTTTTATTTCCAATTATGAGACCTATTGGCACACAAAAGTGATCTAACAAGACCAATGGGAAAAACTAATGACATAAATGAAACATGACCCAAAATAATTATATAACTTATCCCTAAACAAGTCCACATTTTAAGGATACATCCATGATCTTGGAATTACCTAAAAACTATAGACTTGTCCAAAAAACACACAAAAGATATAATAAATAAAGATAATAGACCTCAAAAAATGTTTGAAATAAAAATAAAAGACCTAAAAAAATGTGTTAATAGATACTTCAGACATTATCAATAGTTTGTATGTCCAAAGCTAGGTACAAAGGTTAAAATTATGTTTGAAAAAGACATAAAGAAGATGAAAATGATAAATACAATGAAAATATCAAATTAGTACCAAATAACACTCTAAGATATAGAAGAGGATTTATTCTCATTAGTAAAAAAGTGAAAAAAGTTTAAATTTGGATGTTATAGATACTACTACACACACGAATAGTAAATAATATTATGAATAAGATACTAAGTCCATTGATATATTTACAAATATAATGTCAGAGAGGGTGGTCCATATAATGAAAAAAGAGAGATAAATGTTTATATAATCGATTAAGGATTAAAGAACCAAAAAAAAAATTAAATATGTTTATGCTACCCTAAACTTTATCTTCATTTTATTTGTTAATGCAATGGAGGCTAAATTTAAGAGTTATCGATTAAAAAAAGGATGTTTAAAAACATTTGCTTTAGGTTTCAATGATAGAATAAATTTTCATCACTAATGTAAAAATTATCAAACAATGTTTACTTCTTATCACATCAATCATACATATTAATTATATATAGATACCTAAAAAATTTATAGGAAAAGGCAAACTAAAGATTTAGAGAGCTATCACACACTCTCAATGCTACAATATCATAGTTGGGCATGTTTTGATGGAAAATATTTTATTATTTATAAGTGAAGGTATACCATAGATAAATAGAGAATATAATAGTGTGGTCTCATTATATGAATTCAATATTTAATATAGCCTCATTGTTTCATTTAATAAATATGTGGCCATTATAGATAGAAAAGGTGACCAAAAAACATTAGTTTTTTAAATATATCATATTCAGTGAGTATACAAAACAAATGTTATGATTAATACATTTGGGTCCCCATTTTAAAATACAAAATTGGTCATGAAAATTGACAGCTATTTCCATAAGATTTTGTTTGATATGTCTTAGGTGGATGAAGATTATTATCTTTCCATGCAAGCCTTCAGAGGGAGATATTTAGTGAACTACATTTTGTCATTCATGTAGGTAAGTTTGAAGATGTGGTCAATTTATCTATATATTTTTTAGATACTTAGGGAGATAGTAAGTTTTGGGAACTTTATGAATATGAATTATCAGTTATTTATAGATGGTTTTTTATTTTTTAGCACTAATTTAGATTTCATGCGAGTAATTTAAGATGTGGCTATGTCCCATATGTCACATATCTCTCTAATAATTCATATTAAATTATGTAAATAAGTGAACTATGGAACATTAATAATATAATTATATGCATGGGATGTATTGTGAATACTTTAAATCATTCATAAAATGATGATTATGTCAAATTCAGCTAGTTTATCCTTAGTGTTGCGACTTTTTCACTATAATCACCCATGAGTTTTGAACAAATTTCTTTATCTTTATTATAGATAGCTTATTATTTTTTAATACTTGAAATGATTGTTTTTTGAACTTAATGATTAGTAGTCAAGTTTTTATGATGGGGTATACTTCTCGATAGTCCCAAAAAGTTTGGACTTAGAAGGGAAGTAAGAAAACAATAAAATTTTAATATCAATGGTTTAGTGATGAATTTATGAAAAAATAAATATTTTTTTCATCAGTTTGTAAGCATATTTAAAAATATTGAATGCTTTGTTACTTAAATAAGATTAATTATAGAAAATCAAGGTTATTAAGGACCAAGACATGGTCATTTCATTATGAGATATCATGAAATATAATAATAGGAAAAGTGGCTAAGGTTATATTAAAAGACAAAATTGTTTATTCAAATATTTTATGAAAAAGTAAAATGATCGATTAAAAAAACCATTAAGTTTGGTTGACATCTTGGGAGGTGCATGTAGCTTTACTAAATAAAAAAATGACTTTTGGGGTAAAGATATTTTGGTATTAATGGAAAAGATATATGGATTTTTATTTATAATAATGAATTGAGGACATTGGATCCTTACTATTTTTATTGAGAAAATTTTAATGTTTTAAAAATTAATAACTACTATGTTTTTTCATTCTAGGGAAATTCATAAATATCGAGGTGAGGCCATTTTGAACATGCAAAATTATTCATGGTTATGTAACTCTAGAATATTAGAATTTTGCATCATATAAATATGGAAGAAATGAAATTGATAAGAGGAGATAATGAGAAAGGAAAGTGGATAAGATTTAAATAGGAGGATGTTTACATTTTCTCACATATTTATGTTTTATCTTCCTCTACTAAACTATCATTTAGTTTGGACATAAGCAATATGAAGATGCGATAATTTATTAATGCCATAAATGATATGAAAATGGAAATGTTTAGATCTATTACACAATGAATAAAGGTTGTAAAAATATCTAAGTTTACAAATATACTTTCCTAAATACATTTTCACTCTCATTCAAATGTGTGTGTGAAGACATGAAGAACTACTATTAAGGTTTGACGTAAAACAAAATTAGTGTTGTTTTGTATTCAATTGGTTTGTTTAGTGTGATAATTTATTACTATTGTTGTTTTTTAATATTTTCTCTAACGCTCTCTATATTAACATGTAGCTATGGATATTATTGAGAATTATTAATGAAATGATAGTTATATAAAATATATTGATACATGGGTTTGATATATCTATGGTATGCACGTTTGAGATACATAATGATTTATTATTTTACTTGGGTAAATTATGGTATTGGTAGATTTAATATACATATACCTTGATGTAATTCAATTATATCTCTTTGGATTGTGGTAGTGATAATTTAATAATTTTATTTGAGACATTATTTATATTAAAAAAATAGCTGGTTATAATCTATTTCCATATTATTTATTTCAATGAAAATATTACTTTACCATTACTTACAATGTTTTGATGCTCTGAATGATCTACTTATTTAGTTATGGAACATTGGCTTTGCCAACTTTGTGATGACCTATTTTTCATGTTTATTATGATATAATTAATATTTAGGACACTAACCTTCAATTAAATATGTTTTTTTTAAAATAATTTTAAGATGTTATTCAAATCTAATATGTGTGTGTGTGTCCAATACTATAGCTAATGTATTAAATCACCTTGAACCTTAGACTCCATGAAAATGAAGGATGATAGACATGATCATGTTTTTTCAGTTTTAGTCTTGTATCTTATTATTATATTATGATTAAGGTATATGACAAAGGAGACATGGAACAAATGCTATCTTGTAAATGTATTTTTTTTTAATTCTTGATATATGGAACTTAGTTACTTCATGTGAAACCCTATATAATAAATAAAGTTTTCTTAAAATACCTTATGTTTATAATGAAATTAAATTATCTTTTTTGTTCATTTTGAAATAAATTTTATTGTTATTAGGTGTATTTCAAATTTTGAAACCCTATCCTCAATTATGAATGAATGTTCATGTGTCAACCTATGTTGTTGCCTAAGTACATTTAATTCAAGTGAGGTGAAAAATTTTAAACTAATTTACCATGTTCTAAAATTGATATTTTTATTCTATATTAATATTAGGTTTATTATAATTTTATATCATAATTATATACCATGTAATACTTTTCTTACTAGAAAGGAATATGTCAAGATTTAAGTGTGTCTATTTTAAGCTTCTTTATGATAAAATTTTGGCATGTGGATAAGTATTTATTAATTTTGATATGATATTTTAAATCACTCAAAATTATTAAAAAAATTATTGTACAAAAGTTTCAATCTTATTTTAGTTAGATTGAAAAGGGTGGGATAATGGTATTCCTCATTTTTGGTGATAAGCATATAAATATATTATGGTTATGTTAAAATAAGTTTTCTTGAGAATGATATGATAATTATTTATCTCATAATTTATCTCTATAATTACTATAGTTATTGATGAATTTATTATATATATTGACTAGGATTTGTTTAGATAATGACATGATTGGTATAATTTACTATCTTACTACCCAATCTAAAAGAAAGGAACGCGTGTTATTTTTGAGTGTCCTCATTTCAAAAAAATATGGATTAAGAAAATTATTGTATTATGATAAATTATTATGGCCAAAAAACCCTATTTTCATAGGAAATTGGGGACCCATCTTATATAAAAACTCATAACCAAAGTTCCTAGACTCATTCTCACATTTTGGTTGGGTCCATGTGCACCAAGTCTCTAAAATTCTAGGTCACCTTATTTATTTATATTTTCCCCCTTGATAAAATGATGTGGATAGTGACAAATTGATCCAGTTAGTAAGCCTCATTAGTCTATGAAAGATACCAAGAAAAATCTAGACTATACTCCACGGTTAGGGTAGGACCTCTTACTTTGAATGTTAACATGTTGAATATATAGGCTTGCCCTTACTTAGAGCTTCCTAGAGCCTCAGTCCTATTCTTAGTATACCAAATCCTAGAGACCTTTGTCGAATTAAGAAGCCTAACTACAAACTAGGTGAATAGTTAATTTATAATATTACTTTCACTTTCACTTAGTCAGTTTCTATGTTTTCCACAAGATATTCCATGTTCTAAAGTCTCTATAATAGTTTTTTTCATTTTCTCCTCTTAATTTAATTATCTACTAAAAATTTAAATAAATGTAGGGTTTATGAGGAACAAATGGAGATAAAAATATGGTTATGCACCATTTAAATACAATAAATATAGGAACTCCTTTCTAGATTGGAAGAATAACATGCACATAATGAGACAACCTAGAAAAAATTGATTAATAGATAGATAAGTTAGTTACATAGTTAAGAATCAATCCCATGAATTTATGAACTTACTCAAGTGGATGTTAGCTCACTATTTTAATAATTAAGTGGATAATACACATTGAAATTATAAAATATAAATATGTGATATGGATGTGATAAAAAAAATGATTAAGAACTAATCTTCATCTAAAATATCAATATAAGCAAAGTATTCATCCCAATAAGCTCCATTATAATTTGAATCTTCTTATATAGAATATAATTGGTTAGAAGTGGCTTCAAGTATAGGAGAATAAATAATGGCACAAAGTGCTAACTCAAAAGCTATGTCACTTTGGCTGGTGAACAAAGGTTGAGAGATAACAGGTAAATTAGTGATGCTAATTACTTCATGTGAAATTCTAGGCAAAGTCATTTATAGATAAATTCCATATTTAAAAAGGTAAAATATCAGATCAGACTACATCTATTAGATTTTAAAATAAAATGCAAGGATTGATGTCGATCTTATAGAATCAGTGTCGATTCAGATGAATCAACATCAATTTTATTAAAACTACACAAGTTTAGAAACAAAAATCTAAAGGATTACGAGGTATATTTGGATAGCAAACTTGAGATATATGAGATGTCCTGATAGTTGAATGATTAGGAAAATATATAATAACATAATAAATGAAATATTTAATATAAATAACTTACCTTGAAATGGATACATGTAGAATTTATTCTTTTCATATGTGTAAGCAATCTCCTTAGTTTGTGATGGTTATTTTGGACTGGGTATATCCTAACTTCATTAGTGTGGAGTTAGTGTTTACCTTCAATTTTATGAGAAAATATTAATAGTAATTTAAGATTGGAAATTCATGGGGGGAGAACTAAATGATTGCCTATGTATGTGTGTGTGTGTGTGTGTGTGTGTGTGTGTGTGTGTGTGTGTGTGTGTGTGTGTGTGTGTGTGTGTGTGTGTGTGTGTGTGTGTGTGTGTGTGTGTGTGTGTGTGTGTATACATACATACATACATAAATACATACATACATAGGCAATCATTTAGTTTGGCCCCCATGAATTTCCAATCTTAAATTACTATTAATATTTTCTCATTATATATATTAATGTTGATTGGGATAATTGATGCCGATCACTAGAGAATCAATACTAATTCACCCTTTCTAGCAAAAGATTGCTTTGATCCATTTTAACTTGTTTTAATGATAGGGTAATTTAGGATTTAAATTGTGGGTTTGTTATTAATGGATTTATTATGAGGGTACTTTGTTAAAGGGATAATATTTATGGGCTATAAATTAGATTTTACTGGTTAAAAGGGTAAAATGGTAATTTGTGAAAATAAATTATTGAGTATCTAATGGTAAATAGTTTAAACCTTAGGATAGGTATATTTAAGATGAAATAATAATAATAAATTCATATGAACACAAATAATTCATATAAGAAATATGAAATTATAGTGTTTACAATTACCTCTTTTTATGGAGAGGTATGTAATAGCATACCATGACACAAAAACTAAGAGAGGTCTAATGTCCTAGGTTTATATGAGGATGTATCCCTCTTCAAAATAAGATCCAACATAGGATGATAATCAGGTGATGGGTTTGAAATTTGGAGTAATGGATGGGATGAATAAATAAAGAATGGAAACAAAAAGTGTGGATACATAACATGAATTGTACTTTTTCACTGACAAGGTATGACATAGTATAGGTAGAAATGCCTCAAGATAAATCACATAATAAATTACCACATATAAAAATAAGTGGGATTAAATGAAATCCAATCAATTGAATAAATGATAAGGTTTAGTTAACCTAAGCATTTTATGTGTTGTATGATGTTTGCACTACCTATATACAAATATTATCAAGATGAGATGAATTCTTGTGACCCATAGAGGGGATATGCCCAAAAAACTACATACTTTATGTAGGATGTGGGACTAATAGGGGGTTCCATGTTCACAAGCTTGAAATGTAATAAGACAAATAATGGGATAGGTGTGGTAAGGTAAAATTATTGGGCTTTAGAGTACGATTAGATGCACAAAACTACAAGAAGATCAAAAATATAAAAAGTCTAATAGATTGACACCAATTAAATAAATTTACGGTCATATTCATAAATTGATGCTGATCTTAAAAAAATCATCATCGATCGACCATCAACTATATAAAAAAAAATTGATGTGGTAAATATTTAATTTGATATCGAAATGTGGTGAGTGGAGAGATAAAATTTGACAATGATTTTGATGTGTGGTGTGATGAAGGTGAATTATAATAGTTAGAGGCAATGGTGATAGTCTTAAGATGAGGTAGGCCTAGTTTTTATTTAAGTTTTTTTTTTTTTTGTGTTTTTTGTTTATAGTAGTGTGTAAGGTTTCTAGGGTAATACATTGATCTAGGATCGACATCAATTCTAGTGAATCATCACCAATTTAGTGTAAATATCATGGATTCATTAGATATTTCACTAATTAGAAATAAAATAATGATGATTTGTTATAAAAAGGTTAAAAACTAGGTTAAAGAGTCTAGGGTTAACTAAGTGAAATTATTAGAAAGTTTAAGTTTTAAATATGATTATGATAACAAGCATGGAAATTAAAGTATCAAGAATATGAGCACATCATAGTGATTTGACCCATTGTTACCCCATGGATATGATGGTGCGATGTTACTTATAGTGTGGCCTTCCTTCGATAGAAGGAAGATTTAGTATGGGCTTACATAGATTACATGACATGATACCTAGCATATTATCAATGAGTCCTCATGGAGATATAAGATGATGACATCATTTGGAGGCCATACATGAAATTTATTACATGGCTACAATAGAAGAATAGTCAAAAAACATTTAGAGGGAGAGATGGGTAATGGAGAGGAGGATAGATTATATAAAGTTTTTCCACTTTGGGAGAGTGAGGAGACACTTTGGGTTGATTCAAGATATACCAGGGGGTGCACGAGTGTATACATAAGATAATATAGAGTCTATACTATCATTTGTGAATGTCATAGATATTTCAATAGGGTTTGAAGAGGAAGTAGTAGATGTAGAGATAGATGATGTGGGGTGTACACCAACATATTTATTATGGTGGTCAAGGTAGTTAAATTTTAGATAGGATAGGGTGGTAAGACTTTTTTAGGAGGGAGTAGATTAGGATATGTAATATGTAGAAGAGGATGGAGGAGAGGAGGATGAGATAGATGTTATAGGTATTATTCTTGAGAGAGATGCAATAAGAACCTAGTGTATCACCTTATAGGTATAGGTAACCACATTACAAGGGGTGCTCACTACCATCTAGATGGAACAAGATGCTCTACAGACTAGATTAAGTGATTTATAGGTAGAGTACGACACCATATGATTGATTCATGATCTAGGAGTTTAGGCTTAGGACATATATTGGTGTTGAGAGGGATATCCTATAGTGAGGGGATGGAGGAGTGAGGGGATGGAGGAGACATATTATAGATAGTTTCAAGGGGAGATAATAAAATTATAGGATAAGAAGGTACTATGATTGTGGATTTGTAATGGGATTTGCCAATTGAGATGTGTTAGTATGAGTAGATTGTATTAGATTTACATCCAAAGAATGTTTAGTATGCCACACATGTGGACACATAGAGAAGGTACTCTTAATAAACATATACAAGCTCAACCAAAAAAGGGAGTGTATCATGAGGGAAAGATTGGAGGGGAGATGGAGGAGGAGATAGGGGTGGGAATGGAGGTGGAGGCAAGGGTGGGGTTGTTGGAATCATCCAACTAAGCTATCTCTAATTTATTGAGTAGCCTATTTTATATTTAATTTAATGGCTGAAAAGTCATGTATTTTCTTATACTAAGACTCTAATGATGTATATTTGAGCATATATATATATATATATATATATATATATATATGATTTTTATTATGATTTGTTATGTTATATTTTGTGATTTATGGAATTTATTAGATTATGGATTGTGGAGCTAGTTTAGGATGTTTTGTATTTAGATTATGTGATTATGGATTTATCTATTTAGATGACAAGATGATAAGATAGATTTATTATGGATTTAAATGTTATGGATTTACATTAAAATTTTTATTGATCTAGATTATGTGATAATGGATTTATCTTGGGATTTTATGGATTTATGCGATGTGATGGATTAGATTGGATTATGGATTTATGTTATGTGATCATGGATTAGATTAGTTTATGGATTTATGTTTTGTGATTATACGTTCACATTAGGATGCTTTTGTATTATTATATTATTTAGTTTAAATGATGCCATAGATTAAACTATGATATTCTTATACTGTGATCATGGAATATGTGGTGATCCTACTTTAGGCAATTAATTAGATCACCTTTGATTTATTTAGGATAAAGAGACACAAAATTTTTGTTACTCATAATTGGATTGTACCAAAACCTAATAAAATCCTCTTCTAATAATTGCATGTGCATCATTAACTGATTATTAATAAATATCTTAACAACCTTAGGTCAACTAAGTTCAGTATCTATTGGTTTGAGATGGAATTTCCTGTAGATTTGATTTTCTTCAAGATTTTGATAAAAAATGGATTTTTTAAGAAGAGTATATGTTCATCTTATGTTCCAAAGCTAAGGCTGACCCTATGATCCTTTTGTACCAATCCTTATAGACTGATAAATGTAATAAGTCTATTAATTTATAGAAAGCTAATCAATGTGGGAAGCTTTCTTGGGATATTTCATGCATGATATCCATCCTTTAAGGGAGTGGTCCATATTTTTTGAGATAATTTTTTAATTAATTATTCTTTGACGGAATATTTTGTAATTTTTCCATTTTTTATAGGTTTTATAGTTTTCCTTTTAGGGATCAGTATATTATTTTTTCCTTTTTTAGATATGCTTTTTTTTGTTTGGTGTTTTAATCATAGTTTTATTATTTTCTTATGTATTAGCTTAGGGTAACCTATAATAATTTATAAATCCTTGTTGTATAAGATGATATTCTTATTTCCAAAATGAACTACTAAGGTGATAGAGAGGGGTCTTAGTAAATAATAATTTTGTGCTCCTTCCCATTATAAGAAGAGCTTGTCTATTTAGACCATGTTATGAATAGAGTTGAGGTATTCATATTTAGGGTTAGAATAGAAAATTCTATCAGATAACCACATGAATATATATATCATTATTTAATTTTTTTAAGAATAAAAGGAAAATTGTCAAACCAAAAGAAAATAAACTAGGTTGACTAAGGAGATTTAGACTTATTAACAATGGAAAGGATGCAAATGGAATGCATTAAGAGGATCTCATTATAGTTTTCCATTAAGAGAGGCTAAATGATATGCCCCAAATCCATATTTATGGGTGATAATATATGATCTAATCCATTTTGGAGTAAATTTTCCTCATTTTCTATTTTCCATATTAGTGACATATTGATTTTATTTGAAGACAACATCACCAAAATTAAATTCATGATCTTTTAAATGTTTATTATTAGCACATTTCATTCATTCCTGATATACATGGAGATGGTCAAGGGCAACTGATTGATAATCATCCAAGACATCAAGTTGGGATAATCATTCTTGATAGAAGGCATACTTAGAAATGATGTGTTTAAGAGAGATGTGAAGGGAAGGAATATGAAACTTGAGAGGAAGTACAACATCAGCACCATAAATTAGAGACAAAGGGGTAGCACCCATAGGGGTTTTAATACTAGTTTTATAATCTTGTAAAGCAAAGGGAAAATGAAGATTCCAATTATTTCTATCCTCATTAATGACTTTAGTTATAATTTTGATAAGAGTTTTATTGGATGCCTCAACCTGTCCGTTAGCTTGAGGATAGTAAGGTGAGGAGAAGATTAGCTCAATGTTGAAGAGTCAAAAATATCTTAAAACTTTTTATTCTTAAAAGATTTTCCATTATCTATAATGATATTATGAGAAATGTCAAGTCAATAATTACTATGATGAGTAATAAACTCCATAATTTTTTCTACTTTGGTAGAGATAAGAATAATATCCTCCACTCATTTCATGATATATTTAATGGTAGTGGTGACAAATCCAAGGCATTGTGAAGATTTAGGATTTCTATGACCTATAAGATCTATCCCCCACTGGGAAAATGGCTAAAATTTTTATATTTCTTGTAATGTGTGACTAGGGACATGTGATAGATTGGAATGTTGTTGGCATTTTATGCATTTCCTAACATAAAACAATATTTATTTAAATAAGGCCAATAATAGCCTAATCATAATATTATCTTAAAAACAATGCATCCACTAAAATACCCACCACATGACCCATCATGAGCTTCTTTGATAGTGAGGGTAGCTTCATGATTTTTTAGACCATAAAGAAGGATACCATAAAAACTAGGTTTATAGTGAACACCCCCTAGTATGACATAATGAGTGATGTGTTTTTTGAAATCTCACTTACCATTTTTTGATAAATATGGAGGAATAATCCCCCTTTATAAATAATTGAATATATGCATGTACCAAATATCCAATGGGTTTTCCTCTATAATGTGAATGGAAGGAAGATTAGTTGTAGTAAAAGAAGGTTGATTGATTTTGTGGATGATAATGAATAACTTAGATTCCTAAGATGAAGATGGGTTAAACTAGGCTAAGGAAGCCATGGTATCCACAAACTTTTCAGTTGATTGAGAAGTGGCTTTGATAGCATAATGCTCAAAAGTATCTAGTATTTAATCAGCAAAAGCCTTACATCTCTAAAGGGTGTCAGTTTTACATTTATATATTCCATTTTTTTATTGACCACAATTTGGGAATCAACATAGATATTTAGTGATTTAATATGTAAGTCTAAATTGGTTTGGAGACCTATGATCAAAGCCTCATATTCTACCATATTATCGGTAAAGTTAAAATCAAGTTTAAAAGATAAAGGTATATTTATCCCCCTAGAGACATTAGGATAATTCTATCTCCCCCATCATACTCACACTTTGATCTATCAAAGAATAGCACAATTTCATAATATAGATCCAATTAAGATGTGGAGGTTATGGATTCATCTAGGAATTCATAATTGATTGGTTGATTATCATCAAAAGGTGCCTCAACAAATTGATTAGCAATAATATGACCTATAAATAATTTTTTGGCGGATAAACTCAAGATCAAATCCTTCAAAAAAAATAATCCATTTGGCCATTCACTGATTATATTAAGGATTTGAATGCATAAACTTTAGGTGACCCATGATCATGATCACATAGGTTTTGTGATTGAGCAGATAATGGTGAAGCTTGGAAGCTAGAAAGACAAGATCCAGGTATAATTTTTGTGTATGTGTATAGTGTGAATAGTATTTGATGAGAGTGTTAATTATTTAATAAAGCACCTAATCTTTATGTTGCTCATCATTATCAACAAAAATGGCTCCTAAGGCATGGTCTGTGGCTGAAATATACAAGAAGAAAGGTTGCCCCTCCTTAAATGGAATGAGAACTGGTGGTGAAAGATGATATATTTTGAGGGCATCAAAGGCATCCTAATAGAAATAGTCCCAAATTAAGTAGGTATCTTTCCTTAGGAAGTGATGAAATGGTTGACATTGATTGGATAACTAGGAGATAGATAAAATAATGCATGGACTAAAATTTTCCTTGTAAGATATGAAATTGTTTAAGATTGGATTGGGGTGACATTTATATAATGGATATTATGTTAGTAGGGTCAACCTCTATCCCTTAAATAGAGATGATGAAACCTAAAATCTTACCCATCAAAACCCTGAAAATGTATTTTTTGGAATTGAGACTAACATGAAACAAGATTAGGTGAGTGAAAATTATTGAAGAGATCATACACATAATCCTCAATGATTTTATGGATTATGTCATCGAAAATATGGGTCATGGTATTTTGATAAGTGGAATTGTAATTTTTTAAGCTAAAAGGCATAACATGATAGTATAAGGTGCCCCATAGAGTAGTAAATGAAGTCTTATGTTGATATTTTTGTGTGATAAGGCTATGATTGTACCCATAAAATCCATCCATAAGTGAAAACATTTTGTGACTAGTTGTTAAGTCCACTAATTGGTCAATATTAGAGAGAGGGAAATAATGTTTAGCAAAAGTTAGGTTAAGGTCTCAAAAATAATTATATAAGCACAATACTCCTATGTGTTTTATGGTAGGGATGATATTAGGAAACCATTGAGGTAAGTCACTAGGCTAGATAAAATTGATGGATAAAATATATTACAATTCTTCTTTTACCAAAAGTACAATGTGGGGATGCTTTTTTGAAGTTTTTGTGTTAAATGTTTGAAATTAGGAAATGTGACAATGTTATAGATGATAATAGTAGGGTACATACCAATCATATCATTATAAGACCAAGTGAATGCTTCACTATAATTTGCTAGAAACATAGTGAAATCTTGGTGTTCCAAAGGATTTAAAGATTTGTTGACCTTAACAATTCATATAGTCTCATGATATCCTATGTTTATATTAATGGTAGATTCATTTAATATACTAAATGTTTCAAAGGGAATATAATTACATAGATTGGATTTATTTGCACCTAAATTAGTTAAGATTGACTCTAGTCTTGGCACTAGAGAATAGGAATGGTGGAACAATAATTCCCTAGCATTTTTGGGTAGGAGAGATGAATGGTTTGGCTTCACCATTGATCTAATAGATGAGAGGTTATATAATGATGTCATTGACTTAAAAATATTATAGAGGAATGTGTATAACCTAATCTATCTCAAAAGTGGTGTTGGATGGTTAGTATGACATGTCATATTTGATAATAGGCAAAAGATTGGTTTACGGGATGGTTTTGGGATTTTTGTTAAAACCTAGGCTATGATTTTCATGGGGTTTCTTAAAATATCATACCATGATATTATATGGACTTTATTCATGGGGTGTTATGCCAAATCCCTTCCGATACATCATTTAAAGTATGTTTATGCAACATGGGGTTTATCTAGGAATGAGAATTTTGAGGTGAATGGTTTGGCATGATCTTAGCTATCAATTGTCATGAGCTTGGCTATCAAGACCTAAGAAAGGCTAATCAATCCCCCCATAAATTAAATGAGTGAAAAGGAAAGGTAGATCGAAGGAAATGAGTTCCCTATGATTAGTATAATATGAAATCTATTTTTTAGGATACCCATATTCTTGGGGAGTGGGAAAGGTGTTGAGCATTAACAACTAATATTATCCCATCGATAGTTGCTAAAACATGGAACTAAGGGAATATTTACTATCAATTCTTGATGCATGGATTATTTTACTAGATGATGTGTCATTGGATAATGATGGGATCATGATTTCTAATAAAATTAAGACAAAATTTTGTTGAAAGGTAAGATTAGAAGTTTTAAATGGAAGGGGATCATTTAAGATGCTATGGACCTTAACCTCATATTCAAATTTTAGACATGGGCATAAGGTGAAGGTGATGTAATGAATTACATGTATCGAAGGATGTCTTAATATGATGTTGTATTTAATCTCCCCTTGTATTATGTAAAATAACTCAGGGAGGGTATGTACACCTATTTGGATGGGGAGGACAATTGTTCCTAATATAATGGCCACAAAATCTTTAAATGCTGGTACGATAGCTGGAGATTAAGCTACAATAGTTTCAAGTAACTATAGTTACTTAAAACATGAGAGGAGATAATATTTGTGCTTGTTTCATTATCAATGATTGCTTGTTTTATTTGGGTCTAATCAATTTAGGTAGTGATAAATAGTAGTAGATCCTAGTCATCAGGCTACAATGGTCATATTTTAAAATCATGAAATGTTATGGATGATTAATTTTGAAGTGATGTGATCAAATTTGATAGAGAATAGGGTTCATTAGATTGTATCTTGATAGATTTTAAATCTTCTATCATATCCTTGTAATGTTGAGGAGATTTTTGGATAAGTTCATATAAAGGCATCTTGACTAGAAGTTGATGAAGCTTCTCTAGAATGGATATATATATTAATTCTTAAGCATTATTATTTTATGTTTTTCATAAAATAGAAATTTTAGGTTTTGGGATGGGTATTGTATGACTATTTATGGTATAAGTAGGATATTTTTCAATAGTCACTTTGGCTTTATTGGTATTTTGGGTCTTATGATCCTGTGTCTAGGATCATTTAGCTATGTGAATCACATGTATATAAAATAATGGTGGATTTTTTATGGTTTCAAACTCATCAAAATCTAGAGGGTTTATGAGGGGTTGATATTGAGTTCTATTATAGACTATCTTCTTTTTAAACTCATTTCAATCCTTCTAGTAATATATTATTTATTGAGGTGAACGTGACCTTAGTGGTTTAACTATGGGGATAGTCATGATCAAATTGTTACATTAAAAGATGATCATCTTATAATAAGTTTTAGACCACAATTTTTTGAGAATTACAACTTTTAGTATCATGTTACACTATTCGATGATATGTGCATTTTTTCTTTTCCCAGTACTATGCTAACTTCTGAATATGGGGTTAACAAATTTTATGGGTGGTAATGTGACAAGGGAAGTTTGAAGAAGTTGATCAATAATCTTAGAGTAACACCCCCTTAATGGATCTACACTAGGTTTTTTGACCTTATAATTCATTGGCATGAAGTTTGCATTTGATTTTGAGTCTTGATCCTTCAATCTAGTCGTTTGAATATTACCCATAGTAGGTAAATTGTGTTTGGGATAAGACTTTACCCCTAAGCCTCATCGGTAGTAAGGATTTAAAGGACTATGAATTGTAATTATTATAATGGAAAGATCCTTTTGTAATGGTATATGTTTTTTAGAAGAGGATTAAATAATGCTAGTTTTTAGTCTTACTGAAGGATGAGATCCCAATATGGATTCTCTACTTTGAATAGGTGGCAGAGGTGTCTTCCGTTTTTGAATTTGATTAGGGGTAGCAGGGATATCCTCTTTGGTTATTTAAATATTTATGGGAGGGTGATGAAACTATTTTCCTCATGATGTGTTAACATTTTTATTTCCAATTCCCGAAGTATTTCCCCTAATTTCTCTCTTTACAAGATTTAGATCTATGTGAGCTATGAAGGAAGTTGGTCTTGGGTTTGGTTGAGGTAGCATAATAGTCTTCTCAAGGGGGAGTAAGCTAGAGGGGATGTGTATGCTACATGAAGGTGTTATAGTGATAAAAAAACTAATGTGTGTATATTATAAGATGTCTAAACAAGCATCTTCTATGATATCTTTCTCATATTTTATTTCTATTTGATTATATAGAATGGGTTTAGATAATTTTTCCTCAAGAGGATCACAAATGATGATCCAAAAATCATAAATGAATCTTGGGAATAGGTTTATTTGATTTAGATGGTTCAAAGGCATCTTATATAAGGAGATATGGTATTTTAGTTGTCATGAAAGGAGATTTGGAATCACTACCAACCTCTTTAGGTAGATGTTGATCATGGATCATACATATCACATGGGTCTCATGGTCTAGGGTACATCGTGAATTAGCATATATAGAATTAGACATAGAGGCTTGGTTTGGGAATGAATAAATAAAGATATCTAGGAATATATTAACAGGAAACTTAGGGTTATCTAATTATAACTCTCCTTGATTAATAAGGTTTTGACCTAAAATTTTGAAGTAGCAATAGCTATTGATGTCATGACCTGAGACACGATAGTAATTACAAAAGTCATTTTCTTTAAACCAACTAGGCTTTGGGTGAGAGTCATCAAGAGGTATAAGTAGAGGAAATTTGATGATATACACTTAATATTTTATATAAAATAAAAGTGTAAGACTCCCCTAAGGGTGTGTACTTTCATGGTGAAAATTGTGTTAATGGTTTTTTTATTATGCTTGGGAGGTAGAGGGTTTGGATTGGATTTTTATCTATTGGGGTGCTTATTTTAAGACCATAGCATTAGTAGTGACTTTGGTTTTTTGTATTTTTAATTCATTTAGAGGGATCAGGTTTGAAATTCTTATTATGTTACTTTACATTCCCTTCTTCTAAAGCTTGAATTTATAGTTTATGGGACATAGAAAATGCTTCATTAAAAGTATTAAAGGATTGAACCCATAATGTTGATGAGATATGTTTAAAACATAATCTCACAAATAATTCTATTAGTTATGGTTGATGGAGTGAAAAATTAAGATGGTTTATAATACTTTGCCATCTATCCATGAAATTATGATAGATTCATCATCAAATTGTCTATTGGAATAGAGGTTGGTTATGGTCACTTTTCTTTCAATGTTAGTGGAAATTTTCTATAAAAACCTTTGGGTTAGTTTCTCAAAAGAGAATACGGAATGTTGAGGGATAAAATTGCACCAGTTTAATGCTAGTCTAACTAGTAACATGGGAAATATTCTTAGCATAAGATCATCACCATGAGATATAAGATAACAATCATGTCTAAATACTCTAATGTATTGTTGAGCATCTTCCTTGTTTTAAAATTTGATAAAGTTTTGAAGTTACCATTACAATGGGTATGTTCTAATATGGACAATTAGATTAATGGGTTCATTGTAAATTTCCTCATAAGTGAGCATATTTCTCTTCCCGAAGGAAGAGGCTCCAAAAGTTTCCATATTATTCATAAGGATGTTCATAAGGTCAAGATAGGTGTTATATTGAGGAATAACACCTAAGACATTCTATAAAGGATGTTGATGGGTATGAAATAGAGTGGAAAAGGGTTATGACAAAGGGTAACCAATTGAAGTGGTTATAATCGATTGGGATGCCACCACATACTATGGGGCTTGAAAGGGTATATAAGTATACCCATGGGATTGCGAGGGAGGTACATAATGGGTAGTTAATGAGATGTAATACTAAGGATGTTGACTTAAGGGAACTTGTTGTAAAGGCTAGGTTTGTATATTTGAAGATATGGTAGTTTGGATGGGTGGGAGATTGTAGGGGTTAAAATCACTACATTTTGAGGTGATTTGGTAGGAGGTGGATTAAATGTAGGTTGAATTATAGTAAAAAAAAATTCTTGGGTACTAGAAGGGGATGGACCACTAGATTTTATTGTAGGTGGATTGTTTAAAGGTTGCATAGTGTTAGTATCAAAACTTGTTGGGGGAGGATTGTTGAGAGAGGGAACAATGGTTGTATTAAAATATTTAGGTCCCTCTCAAGGAATGCAAAAAACATTCCTAAAATATTATGTATAAGGGGAAAGTGGAACATAGATGGATTGAGTGTTAAGGTAATGGTTAAGAGTAACAAGATTACTATCAAATCTATTGGAAAATTTAGGCTCTCATTGAGTATAAAACTAGGGAATACCATCCCCCATTGACTTAGGAGAGGTAGGAGGACTCAAGTTGTTTTCCATGGATGAGGACAAGGTTGGGGATTCAATTTTCTTTAGCAATTATTGTTGTGTCAAAACCATGTATCACTAAATAAAAATGTGGAAATGAAATAAAAAATAACACAATAGTCTTTTTAATTATCTCATTTTAGTGGAAGCAGGGACACAAACTACAAAATGTACTTTTTTAAGAAATTAACTTTAGAGAGTCATAAGGGAAATTTTCAAAGAGGGTACTAAGAAATGGTAATCTAAAGATGGTTTTGGGTTTTAATTTAAGTATGTGAACTATTGTGGTCTTAATTTGCACCCATGGGGGGATTTGTTTAGCCTCCCTACAACTAAGCCATAAAATGGGAACAACCTTAGGCTGTGGGTGTCTTATGATGAGGTTGAGACTCTAAAATAGGATAGATTCCTATTGGATTTATTACTTACACTAACCTTTAACTTATAAAAGGGATATAAAAACACATTAATTATATGAAAACATGTAAAAATGAGGTAATGTACAAATGTTTTGAGTAGTTATGCTTACACAAGACACACTATAGGACACTTTCAATACTTTTAAACATCACTTCATTCACTCTTAGAAAATATTCCACATAAGTGTTTCACTAAAAGATAAGAACTAGCTATCAATCTAGTATGGGAGGGCAGTTACCCACTTCAAAACTAATCAACAAACTATATGTGCACTTAGAATGACCTATGGGAAATACCATACACTTCATGAAGGTGAGGCAATATAGACAAAGGAAAATGAAATAATGGATTCACTTAACCACATCAATGAACTGATAGGAAACAATTCAATTTAGCTTGCAAATGGAGTAATTCAGTGTCTATTATATCAAGTAGGTGCTATAGTAAAAATTTGTCATAACGAAAGGATAAAATTCTCTACCTCTAATAAAAATATGCAAGAGTCATCCATTTTTAATGAAAAATAAAATGGAATATATAGAAGAAAGGGTAGAGAGATAGAGGGAGTAAAAAAATACCCTTAATAAATGTGACGTAACCACCTTTGATAAATTATCATTGATTTAAGGATGATAAGTCATAATCCATCAAATAGGAAAAATTCCTTAAGGACCTTGAAACACTAAATTCCCCAATATCTTCCACAGTCATGCATAATGTTATTCAAATTATTAGGTAGTTACATGAGCTTTCTCATTGATGTTCTCTCCAATAATCCTTGCACAATCACCATTATGCCATTGCTTCTAAATCCTAAATATAGATTTATTCTAGATGAAAACAATTCACCCTATTAGTTTTCATATAGTCATGATTCCAAATGAAGCTCCATAAGCTAAGGTTTCTAAAATATGAATGAGATGTAAAACCTACCTCTAGAATTTGTTAAAAATATTTATAGGGATTTAATAGCATTAGATAGCTTTACAGGGTCTACTCCTACTAACTTAGATCACCTTTGATCTTGCATTTATGTATTCTACCTACTCAGGGTGTAAAAATCCTTTATCCAACATGTATACCTTTTTAGAATCCCCTTGAAATATTTGCTCTGGTTTGACCTTAGGTTTCATTTTCTCTCCATTGAAGTCCTTTAGATTTTGACTTTTAATTTTAGCCACTGATCTTAATCTAGACTCCCTGATCATGACATTTTTTAGATATGCATCCTTTCTCAAGATCCTAGTATTCGTTTCATCCTACTTCTATGCTTATGCCATTTGGTGGCCTCACATTAGTCCCAAACCCATTTATTTATTCACCTTATGTGCATCATCAATATCTCTTTTCATGACTTGTAAACACACTATTGATTTACCTAGTAGTTACCATGGTCGTGACACTTGGCAACTACATATTTATTCTCAAGATCTATTAATTTTTTTATTTTTAGATCACCATTAATCATTGATACATGATTTAATGTGCTCAATTGTATATTAAAGACCCACTAACCTTGTCTTTTTTTTCTTGTCATTAGATATTATCAATACAATTGAATGTGTGCCACTGGATCTTCATGGACCCACTAGATCTAATTATTGCACATCCATTGTTACATATTAACTCAATCCCCTACGATATTGATGCTTGTCAACCATATGTTCATCTTTGTAACTTTTATAATTTAAATGACTATTTCATGAGGCCCAAATTTGATGTTTGTGTGCATGTCCCACTCTACAAGTTTAACCTTGGAATTTTATATCTTGAGATAGAGAACTTATCAAGATAAAAAAATTGCAAAGGATATTTATGTGACCAAAATCATCATTTCATGTAATTTATTATCTCTGACATACTCCTCAAGTGTAATCATTAAATGCATGACCAACTTGCTCCACTTGTTCCTACATGATGTGTCTTGACAGTCTAATCACTTGAGATTTATAAATTCACACTTTAAGCTTGTTTAAAGTCTTTCAAAATCTTTGTAAAAAATTTGTGCTCTTCATTTGAAGTCTGTCTACTCCCCCTTCCATGAGATCACTCTTCAAGGGGACCCTGCTTAACTTCAATCCTAAACCTAGAAATGTTTGGTATGTAGGCCAAATTCAGCCAACATCTTTGGTGACTCAACTAGGAAGCATGCCTACTATGCTTGATAAATCAGATTATTCATGGACTCTTGAATTCATAAACAAGAATAATCTAGTCTAGGACTATAAAAAACCTATTTGACTAATAGAAGATAACAATCCCACCAATGCAAGGAAAGGAACACAAAAAGAATGGAAACTAATCTAACAAAGCAATTATGCAAATAAAACACTTATTAAGACAAAATAAATAAAACTAATGTGTTAAACCAACACTTAGAGGAAAGCAAGACAAACTAGTTATGTACATGGAACCTAGCTCCTTTAATAGCAATGTTTTAGATGTATCCCATTAAATTGGATAGGAAGTTCCTCAACATCCATCTTTACAAGTTGGAAGTCATTGCAGGAATTGAAATTGGAGATTATGTATGGACAACTCCAAATAAAGTCAAACTTTATGTGCCTTCCTATCTTACCTTTGTCCTCATCCCATTTGAGGACCAAATATTCTTCCTTGAAACTTCATAAAGAATCCCTTTTATCAAAGGATCTCTTCAACTATACTTGATGGGATTTCAAGACCAACATGGATTAATTTAAAACTTCTTCTAGCTCCATAAGATTAACATATCTAATTTTGATTGGCTCATTCTCCAAGAGATCAAGTTGATGCATCAGTTCTAAAGTAGGGAATTAAAAATAAATAGGCATTCTTTCATCTTTTCCATATACTATTTTGTATGGAGAGTTGGCTATTTATCTTTTTTAGGTGACCCTACCAATCCACAAAGCTAACTTCAGCATGAGATACAATGACCTCTGATTATCTTCAATAGGCATCCTTATGATCTTCAATAGGTTTTTATTAGTGGACTCAACAAGGCCATTTCCTTGGGGATAGTAATTAAATAAGGTGTTGAGAAAGAAACCATGTTTAACTACCTATTAATTTATTATGGTTCCCACAAAGGCAATAGCATTGTCAAAAATGAAGGTTGAAGGAACTCCAAATTTATCAAGTAAACCTTCATAGAAATCCAAAAAAATTGACTTGTTTTCTTCATTTAATGCTACTACCTCTATCCATGTAGTGAAGTAATCTATAAAAATTAAGATTCAATTATGCCCTAAGATTTAATGGTGTTAAAGAGACCAATAAATTCCAATCCCCATTGGACAAATCGCTGATCTAATATAATTGGTTGGATTGGCAAGGATGCAAACTTCACTTTTTGTACAAACATAACACACTAATTGCATTTCCTAACCTATGCATGATAATCATTAAATACGTTAGGCCAATTGTAGCCTCCTATCATAATTTTAAGGGTTTTGTTTTTTTAATAATTTTTCCCTCCACCATGTTCACCATGAAACTCCTCAATCAATCTCTTTGTTTGGCTTGAATCTATACACCTTAGCAACATACCATTGATATCTTTCTTGAATAGGGAACTATTAATAAGAAGAAAAGGAATTAATTACAATATAAAATATATTCTTTTTGAAGGGATTAGATGGGAAGGATAAATACCATCCTGAAGGTATCTTACCATGTCTTGGAACCATTTGGAAGGTGAGATGTGATTAGTTATAACTGCCTCATCATTTTACACCATAACCACCCCATTAGCCTCTTTCTAGTCTTTGGTTAGATGTTCACAAAGTCCTTTTCCTATCACTAACTTTGTGACCTTGATATCCACATCATAATCCATTAATTTGGTTATCCAACTATCTCTTCTCTAATTTATATCCTTCTTCAGTATATATTCTTTGATACTTGGGTGGGCAACCATCATATGTATCTTATAATTAGACAATAAGTATCTAAACTTCTTGATTAACCTTATAACTAAATGTACATGATTTTCAACAAAAAATTACCTTATTTCATATTATTCCAATCCTTGAATAAAGAAGGTTATTATATTTTCTAAGTCTTTTTGATTCTACTACATGAGGATGCTGGAAATAGTATCGATGCTAACATAAGTGTATAAGATGAAGTCCTTTGTGAAATATGGGTTCATGAATGTGGCAGCATTGGCTATGGCTTTCTTAATCTCTTCAAAAGTCTTCACTCCTTCCTTGATCAATCTGAATCTTTTATTATTCTTTAACATAACTATGAGTGGCTTAGCTAAAATGGTAAAATCTAAAATATATCTCCTTATGTAATCTATTTTGCCCAAGAATATTTTAAAAGCTTTCTTGTTCTTGGGTAAGTAAAGTGAAAGAATTGACTCTATCCTATCATGATCTATACTCATACCATGATTTCAGATCACATGTCCAAAAATATTTCCTTCATGAACTAATAAGACATAATTTTTAGGAATTAGAGATATTTTAAACTACCTACACTTTTCAAACACTTTATTGAGGTGAGCCATGTGCTCATCTATACTCTTTGAGAACATTTTTATCTCATCTAGATAGACAAGTATGAACTTGATAAGAATGCCTTTAAATTCCATATCCATGGCTCTCTAAAAATATGCTCCAACATTGGATAAACCAAATGTCATTTTTCTATATGTAATTGTCCCCCACTTAGTGGTGAAGGTTGTCTTGAATTGGTCTTCTTCTTTGACTAAAATTTGATTGTAACTAATACAACCATCCAAAAAGAAAAACCTTTCTAAACCTAAAACTAGCGATAAGTTTTTTTTCATGAATGGTAAAGGATATTGATCCTTAAGGGAATCATTATTTAAATTATTGAAGTCAACACACAATCTGATCTCACCATTCTTTTTTGATACTAGAAAAAGCTTTGCCATCCATGTTTAGTGTTTAATTGGAAATATTATAGCTGACTCAATGAGTTTATGTATCTTAGCTCTCATTAAATGATCAAGATTTGGATTGATAGGTCTTTATCTCTATCTTAATAGCCTAGTTTAATTCTCTAACTCAATGGTATGTTGAGCAAGACTCAGATCAATTCCTTTAAGGTCACTGTATTGCCATGTAATGTCATCTATAAAACTTGAATATAAAAAGCTTCCCTCTTAGAAGGAGTGCATACCTTACCCAACTTTAAGTTCTTATTAGTTACAATCTACACATGGGAATAGTGTTATTTCTTGGTTGACAAAGATGCCTTTTCTTTTCTCAACTCATCATCCCTACTAAATATGTTTTCAAGTGTGACCAACCCCTTGGGAAACCTATTTATCTTCAATTGCACAATCTAATCACCATATCATTACAAGAACTTCTCTTTATTCCTTGAGAAAACTTAGCCTCTTCTTGCAATAACATGATAATTTGATTGTCATCTTCAAACACTTTCCAATTATCATGGTTATATGGAATAGAAGTTTTTACAACCGCCTTACTGTGTGATTGAATTTTTTCACTTTTTATATCAATTAGGATGGTAAACTATGTCCCAATGGAGGCCAATCTATCTGCATGTTTGTTTTCATTTCTTGATAATGTATGAATATTTAAAGCTCTAAAGTATTCAAGTAAGTCCCATAGTCTTTGCTTATAATACTTAAACAATGTATTATTGTATACATTAAGACCTCTTACATGGTGAACTAAAAGTTCACTATCACCAAAGAATCATAATTTATTTGCTAGCACTTCAAGTTGCACCCTAGCTGAAAGGAGGAGTGTTCAAGTCCTCTCATACCTAGACTAACATAGGAATGGTGTAGGGATATGGGTTGCCTATATCCAGACCAGACCTCTAGGATTTTTAACAAGGCTAGATCCTCTGATGCATCATATTAGAACTTTACTTTTAAAATCTAATACTTACTGAGGTGAAAAGGGAAAATAAGATTGTATAAAATTAAATCTATCCTAAGTTCTGGTGAAACACAAAGAATTTTAAAAAATGCAGTTTAGGATTCAACTATTTAACACACTAATGAAATATGAAAATAATGCAATGATCTCTATGATTTCTATGTAATAATATCTCATATAGAAGTTTGTTTGATGTTCTCAAATTAGGAAACAATGAGAGTAAGGTTTGGTTAAAGACACTTAAGTTTGGTTGTTCCATATATACTTGAGAGACCAATGCTAAGACAAACTATATGATCTATAAAGAAATTTCCTAGCACCTAGGTTGAGATTGGACATAAATAAGGAAGATAACATTCACAATTTCATATTAAATAAACATATAACACTAAATGTAGATTAGAAAATGAGTATAAAATATCTATTCACTACTCCAAAAGGTGTTTAATATAATTCAAGTACAGTTGAATCTTACCAGCTTGAGGGATCCAAAATAATAGATCAAAATATATACTTATAATAGAAGGGAAGTAAGAGAGAGGGGAGTTTGGAATTCAAATAGTGGAGGAAATCCCTCTAGATCAAGGAGTGAGGTGGTAGCCTTTAATTATCTTTTACAATCATATTTTGAGAAAAAAAATAGATATCTTGTTATCCCACTAATCCTTGAGCTCCTCTCATTGGTTGAGAGTGTTCTACTAGAGACAAGGGTCTGTTACATGATGATCAAGTCCATTTCAGTAGAATCAAATCCCCTAAAAAATTCTCTATGTACCAACTCACCACCTTGGGACCCCAAGTCCATTTTAAATGATTATGAAGATCAAATCCTCAATTCTTGATACTAATAACCATGCCATGTGTTAGGTGGAAGAGTTCCTAATATGTTGATGATGGGCACCCTTGAATTTATTTCATATTTGTTTTTTCCCACATCTAGATCACAAGTCCCACCTCTAGACAAAAAACCAATCTAAGAACATTGGTTTTCCCTATAGTCTTTTATTTTAAATGTACCTATAGACCATTTAACACTTTCTATATTATAATAGGCTCAAATAAACCTATTATATATCTATACGGACCAATAATTCATTATACATAGATCCTTATTTAACCTAGAAATCAAGTCACAAGAAATAGCCTTGTAAGCTCTAATTTATTGAACTAGAGATCAATATAAGATCTAATGGTAATCCCTTAATATTCCCCTTGCTTGACTACATCAACTGGACGATTCTATGTCATTTGAATGAGATTCAATGGTGTTGGGAAGACACTAAAAATTCCTTTTTCCATGGTCAAAAATTGACTCATAACCTCCATCAAAAACCTTGAGTTCACTTTCTCTCTAATTAGATGTTGAAATTTGACTTGTCTCCTTAACACATTGACTCTCATTCACTCTATTAGATCTTTTAGATATGGAAAAACATGATCCCTCAAATCGACCTTTAAAATTTTAATTTTGTATTCAATTATTCCACATGTCAAATGCATGTGAATCCTTAGGATCTTGTTGTCAGTCTGTAGTTTCATGTGATTGTGCCACTTATCCTTGACTCATTATCTCTTTGGATTCGCTAAATATTTTAACTTTATTTGCTCCATTTGATAAATATGTACAAGTTCGTGTGGACCATAGATCTCCCTGGTCCCACTTCTTGTCATTTTTTTCTCCATTAGATCATTAGTGTGATTGAACATGAGTCCTTGATTTATCTTGGAGCCATCCTTTTGTGGGTGATTTCATTTTTGTGGATTATGTCTTGATTATCTTGCACTATTGGATTATGTCTAGCTTGTATATCTTTAAAGGATCTAACTTGGGGACCTTTTGACTTGGTTGACTTAGCATAGATTGTTAGATCTTATGTGTCAGTATGAGGGATTCTATATAACATTAGATCCTAACTAAATCAATACCTTTTAAGGACCATTTGAACCTAAATGGTTACTTACCTTGATTAAAATTGGCATTCACACAAATGTCATTTGACATCTATGCATATGTATTAGAGATTCCAAAGATTGTCAAATTTAAGCTTGTATGATTTTTATCTAATGTTTATTTTGATGTTATCATGAACATCTTATGCCTTTTAACCAAATTTTTAGATTTATATCCTTAATCATAGGAATCATAGAGGCACCAAATTTTCAAGATTTGTTCTTGAGACCAAAATGGATGAACCTATTTGATCTATTTGTCTCAAAATCCTTCTAAGTGAAGATATAAAATGTTCAACTTGATTGATTTATATCTAGTTTACATGATGTCCTAGTGATGGCCAAGCTCAAATGACTATGGGGGACATAGAAAAACTACTTAGAAGTCCATATTTGCACATGTATAACTCCATTTGGTCTTTGACAGAGGATCTCAATTGGTGCATAGAAACCTAGGACAAAAATGATTAAAATCATGTGACCAATTTCCCTACAGCTATTGCACATGTGAAATACAACTTTGTGAAGATGCTCACTCAAATTTATTTGAGCTCTCTTGAAAATTGGCTATAAAAAAATAAGAATAAAGTGATTGAAGAGCCAATTCTAGACCATTTTAACCTTTGATATGTTTGGGTGGAGGACATAAGATTTAGAGCATATGGTCTTGGAAAAAAAGTGAATAAACACATATGACCAATTCTCCTTGACTCATCTACATGTGAAATATTTGGATTCAACAAACTACCCTTTGTACTTCTACCACTAGACCCAAGATGTCAAGATGAATATAATGAAGAACCAAATGAATACTAGGTGCTTCCTAAGCCATTCCAAGCACTTTTAACACCTTATATGGACTCTCCAACTCTAGACCATCTTCCAAATGTTGAAAAAACACATGAAAACCTACATGGTCTCTTTTACATGGAAATAGTAGACCCCATTCTAAGCCTTATATCTACTTCTTCATCAAACCATGCAAGAGATTGTTATGTGGGATAAAATTGGCCAACATCTTTGGTGAATCACATGGAATCATGCTTGTTATTATTGGAGAACCTAGATTATGCGCTAATCTTGATTAAATGAAAAGTTACATACAAATAGACTTCACTTAACTTTTGGAAACACTTCATGGAGTAATGTGGAGGCAAAACAATGATGAATTAAAAAAAGACAAAGAAACAAACTAAACTATGAATATTTTGACTAACATTAACACTGTGCAAAATCATTTGGAGGAAAATAATAGGTCTATCTACTTATGTACAAGAAGAGATATATATGACTAGTATCAAAACTTGAGATACCTCCCATTGATAGGGATGAGGACTTTATCTCCATTTAATTTGGCATGCTCAAAAGCATTGTTATCTTTTAAACCTATGATGACATAGGGTCCACTCTAAAGGCTGTCAAACTTGGAGTGTTTTCTTCATTTTTCATGGTCATCATCCCATTTGAGGAGTATGTCACCTTCATGTAATGTATTTGATGAAGCTCTTTAATCAAAGGTAATCTTGACCTATTTATTATTAGACCACATGTCATGCATGGAATAATCTCTTATTTCCTCTACCTCCCTTAGTTCATTCATCCTGACATCCATTGCATTACTTTCTATAAGCTATAGTTAGTGTGCAAGTTCTAAAGTTTGAAGCTCTAATGAAATGGGAAACATTGATTATATTCAATAGACTAATAGATAAGGTGAGTTAGCAATTCCCTTCTTGGGGGTGAACCTATCATCCCATAAAGTAGTCTTCAGTTATATGTGCTATGATCTTTGATTATCTTCCATCATTCTCTTAATGATCTAAATTTGGTTCTTATTAGTAGACTTGGCTAATCCATTACCTTGAAAATAATAATGAGATAAAGATTTCAAATAAATACCTTGATTAATATCTCACTAAAATACTTTTATGATGATAAACTCCAAAGCATTGTATAATATGATGGTGGATGGTGCTCTAAAACATGTGACTAGGCTTTCATAGAACTCAAGAATAGAGTACTCATTTGCTTCCTTCAATGGAAATGATTCCACCCACCTGGTGAAGTGTTCTGTGGCTATCAAGACCCATTTATGTCCAATAATGGATGAGGCATTTATCATTCCAAAGAAGTGTATGCCCCATTTCATGAAAGGATGCTCAAATTGAAAAGGTTTCAGTGGCATATTAACTAGCTTCTATTTCCTTATAAACATGGCACATTTTGAACACTTCCTCACCCATGCATGTGCATCTCTGAATAAATTGGGCTAAAATTAACCATCTCTATTGATTTTTTGTAGCTATGGTCCTAGATACAAAATGGTCTCCTTGAAGAATATCATGAGATTGCTAGAGAAGATTATCAAATTGGTTAGTTTCAACACATCTTACGAACATACCCCTAATGTCCTTTTCAAACAACACTCTAATCAGAATGTATGGCACTGATTGTAGCCTAAAGTGTCTTCTTTGTGATGCATTGAAACCCATTGTAATCTCTCCCATTTGGATAAATCTTTCAATGTTCTATGTCTAGATGGATGGAAGAGTGTCCTCATCTTCCTGTTGGGTGTCTTGGATTACCAGGGTTATCTCTTTTTTTCTCTCACATCTATAGTAAGATGTTTACATAATCCCTTTCCTTATATTAGCTTCATTATCTTGACTTCAATGTCATATTACATACACATGGTAACCTATCCAACTCTCTTTTCATTCAAATCCTTGTTAAGGATGAAATATTTCACACTTGGGTGAGCCACCATTAGTATGATCTTACTATTTGAAACTAGATGCATTAATTTAATCAAACTTATAACAATAACATGCACATGTTTTTTAACAAAGCTATATCTTTCTTCATAACCCTCCAAATCTTGGTTGATGAAATTAATGGGTTGCTCAAGACCCTAATTATTCTACTACATGAGCATGGTATAAATTTCATCTAATGTGGAAAAGGCATATAGGTAGAAGTCCTTATCTAAATCTAGATTTAACAGAGTCAGGGCATGAGATATGGCCTCCTCGATGGCCTCAAATCTCCTCTTTCCTTCTCTTATCCATATGAACTCTTTGCCTTTTTTGATCATATGAGTGAGTGGCTTTACCATCTCTATAAAGTTTGGAATTAACCTCTTGATGAAGTTTATGTTACCAAAGAAGCTTTGCAACCCTTTCGTGTGTTTGGGTAGTGATGGAGCAAGGATTACCTCTATCCTCTTTGGATCAATTAAAAGACTAGTTTTAGAAATCACATGTCCAAGAATTATCCCTTCATGTACTAAGAAAATGCATTTATTTAGATTCAAATAATTTTAAAATTATATACATCTATCAAAAATAGATATTGAGTGTGTTATATGATCATTAGGATTCTTTGAGAATATTGTTATATCATCGAGGTAAATTCATACCATATCATTCAAAATACCTTCGAAAGAAACATCAATTATTTTTTGGAAGGTGTATCCAGCATTAGGTCTAAAAGACATTGTAAAATATGCATATGTACCTCATTTTTTAGTGAAGTTAGTCTTATGCCTATATTCTTATTTAATGATCTAATTATATCTAAAATAGCCATCAATAAATGGGAACCTTTGAGAACCTACCACATTTTACAACATTTGATCCATGGAGGGTAATGGGTAACGATCCTTTAGGGACACCTTATTTAGTTATTTTAAGTCAACACATAACAAAATATCTCCATCATTTTTCTCACTATAAAAATGTTTGCCACCCAAGAGGAATGTTTAATTATAAATATTATCCTATATTCGATTAATTTATAGAGTTCTCTTCTCATGAGTTCCCCCAATCTTGGGTTGATATGCCTCTATCTATACCTAATTAGATTGGAATTAATTTCTAATTTAATGGTGTGTTACATAAGCTTAGAGTCAAACCCTTTCAACTATTTGTATTCCCTCACAAATATATCAAAAAATTCTTCGCATAGAGAAACAAATTTAACTCTTTCCTAAGTCGTATTGACCCTTCCTAGATTCAATAGCTTTCCCTTAAATATCTATATATTTTCATAGTGTTCCTCTCTAGCTAATATGCATGAATTCACATTTATTACTTGGTCATTTTCATTGAATATGCTCTCTAATGTCACATGTACTTTGGAAGCTTGTTTGATCCTAGTTGTACTATTTGATCATCATATTGATTTTAGAACTTGTCCTGGTTCTTATGGTAGAAATTTTCTTATTTAATTATAAAACATATCATTTAATCATCATTATCAAAGAATTACCAACTCACATCATTGTCAGTTACATCTGATCTTCATATAATCTTGACCTTATCCTAGCCTTGGCTATATTTAACTCTTTCTACTATATCATATTGGGCACCAATGGAAACAAGCCTATCTACATGTTGGTTTAATTCTCTTGGTATTGAATATATATCAAATTCCAAGAAGTCCTCCATGAGATCTCATAATTAGTGTTTATAGTCTTTCAAATGATGACTCTTGACTACACTTAGGCCTCTCAGCTACTACACTACAAGTTTGTTATCACCCTTGACTTTGAGGAGATATATATCTCTCTTCTTTACTTCTTACAAACCATGCAAAAAAGATTCATATTCAATTGTATTTGAGGTGCAACTAAATTAGAGTATTGCAGTGGAATGGTGCTTTTAACCTAAGGGTTAAACTAGCATGGCTCCCACTCTACTTTCATTCTTAGACCTTTAGCCATTAACAAAAAAGGTACATATACCATCTTCTTCTTGATCAATGTTAGGTAAGAAAGGTATTTTAGTACCTTCCTCATGCATATGGTAAACTCACATGTCTATATCTTCAATGATGTTTTATAGATCAAATCCATGGTTATTAGCTACCCACTCATCCAAGTACAGGGCTCATATGCCTTTTAGATGACTATGGGGTTCTTGTTCAACAACCTCTTCAACCTCTTCAAATATGACATAACTAGTATTTATAAGATTGGGTATGTAGGGATCTAGGTGGAACCTAGCTATAGGCTCATACCTTATGGTGACTTTGGTCCCATACCTAGTTCTAAAAACCATACACAACCAATGAGATGACAAATATTCCCTAATATTAGTAGTAAAGTCCCTATATAATTATAGGATAAAATATGGGGGTAGGTCTATAATCATTGCATCTTGGAAAATGACATAATTTGGACATGTAGCCAAGGTGATCTCAAGATCTTTCAAGATGCACACTATCTTAGTAGGGGAGCCATCCAATTTGAGCACACCCTTTTTGTAAGGAACATATTTTAACTCAAGCTTGTCTATTATGGCTTTAGGAATCACTAAGGTTGAATAACCTTAGTCAGTCATCTAGTTATTCACTAAACAATACCCTTTGATGACTAATAGATAAAATGGGGTAGGATTTACAACCATACGAGGAGGTATAACATTTTGATGTTGGCTTATGATAGGAACATGATTGGGAACTTGGCTAGGGGCTTAGTTAGGATAACTATTATTAAATAAAATAACATTCACTTTACCAACCATTTTTTCCAATTGTGAAAATTTAGAGAGCTCTTGATGGAGAATCTCCTTTTTCCTAGGGATGAATAGAGCATCATACATGGACATAGTTACATTGTCCTTCTTTAAATGATCCATAATATTAAAAATAAGAATAGCACCATTAGATTTACCTTTGGAGGTAGAGGCATCACCTAATATTTGAGTAACATGAGAAATAAAAGGAGACATTTTTGTTTGTCCATGAGACTGGATCACTTGTTCATTTATAGGAGATTTAGAAATTACATTTGAAGAAGTGGGTTATTGACTAGTCTAAGGAGGTGATGCATAAGCCTTAGTTTACCCCAAGTTTAACATCCTTTTCTTCACTCTTTTTTGAGATAAAAATGATTCATTTATCCTCTATGCTTGTCTTATATTTCTTGGTACATGATTGAAAACATATTACCCTTATTGAAAATTTATGTGTGTGGTATCAATATGAGCTCTACTCATGTTCCCTTGCTGCTAGCTCTGAGCTTCTAATCATGACATGGAAATCATGTTGTCTCAACTTGTTTAGGGGGATTATGGTGTGGGATAAATCATGTCATGACATTAAAATCAAAGGATCATGATGCTAATTATGGTCTTGATACATATTTCTAGTAGTGTCCATTACCATCTCATTAGACTATCTCTCTCACTACCATGAACCTTCTTAGGCATAGTTATTCTAAGTTGGCATAATAGCTCTAGAATTACTTAGGGAATTGGGATTGTATTTCCTTGACTGAGGCTTATACCCTTGTCCTTGCTAATTGGTTTGACAGGACTACCTATTATACTAAAAATTATTATTATTATTATTATTATTATTATTATTATTATTATTATTATTATTATTATTATTATTATTATTATTATTATTATTATTATTATTATTATTATTATTATTATTATTATTATTATTATTATTATGGCCTATATAGTGGATCTTGTTGCCTCTCTATTGCAACCAAATTTTTGTTTTAGGATTTTAGGAGACTGTTTATCTACCCTAGTCTATCAATTTCTCACCTTTTATTTGATAGAATTCTATTGAATTTAAAAATAGAGTGATATTTGGAATAGGAGGATGTATTTCTATAAAAATAACCATTGGTGACTGTTGAGCCAACTTGTCAGCTTATATGAGGCAATTTTTATCCCTAATTGCTACTTCAAATTCTCCAAGTAGGTTATTCCCTCCCATGGTTTGAATAATTACACCTACATCTAAGTTTAAATCCTTTAAATAGTATATAAAATCATATATTAGATAGGCTTTATTACCATAAGAATTCTATTCCTAGTCTTGTGGAATCTATAGTTGAAATCCACCATGAACTCACTAGGGGATCTCTTGATTGTTGTGAGTGGATCCACAAGTGAAATATTATCACTCTTGTCATAAAATTTCTTGTATAGGACCTCTCCAAATGCATCCTCGATATTGATTAATGTGGGGACAAACATATATAGTAGTGGAGTGCTTTCGTTTGGAGAGAGGTTGCTAACAACCTCATTGCTACATTTTCTTGAGTTATACAATGCACTAAATAAAGGTCAACAATATCAATAACATGGTTTATAAGAGTAACTAGTTTTTTTACTATATAATAGGTAATATCCTTTAAATCTGATACTATAACATTATCCCATTGAGTGAGATTCATAGGGATACCACCATTCAATGAGATAAAGGCTTGCCTCTTAGGAACAACCATCTAAGGTATGGGGATTATAATAGTGTTTGGCTAAAGAATAATGGCTTGAATAAGAGGATTTTGGGTTAAAAAAAAGGGAACAAGAGGGGTAGGTGTGGGATTTGGATAAGCAACCTTCTTTTTCTTTGTTGATTATAAAGGTAGCTCAGACAAATTTTCTCCCTTCCCTTTTGTGGAGGATCTTGTGATAACTTTGAGGGGCATAAAAGATTATGCAAGAATAGAAATGAAAATCTAAAACCTACTAGTATACTTAGATATTATATAACTTTTATCACTCCAAGTTATACCCTGGTTGAAAGGAGGAGTGTTCAAGTCCTTCTCTTAAACCTAGACTAACATGGGAATGGTCTAGGGCTATGGGTTGCCTATATCTGGACTAGATCTCTAGGATTTTTAATGAGGCTAGCTCCTTTGATGCATCCTTTTAGACCTTTAATTATAGAATCTAATATTGGTTAGGGTGAAAAGGGATAAGAATATTAAATAAAATGAAACCTATCCTAAGTTGCGGTGATGCACCAAGAATTTTTATAGACCCACTCTTAGGCTTGAACTCTTCAACACACTAATGAAATAAAAAAATAATGCAATGCTCATTATGATTTTAATGCAATAGTATTTCATAAAGATATATATTTTATTTTCTTAGATTAGGGAGCAATGAGAGTAAGGTCTAATTAAAGATACTCAAGTTTAGTTGTCCCATATATGCTTGAGAGGCCAATGTTGAGACACACTATATGACCTGTAAATAAATTTAGCAACACTTAAGTTGAGTTTGGACACAAAAAAATTAAGATAACATTGACAGTTTCATATTAAATAAACATAGAACACTAAATATAGATGATCAAATGATTGCAAAATATCTATTCACTACTCTAAGAGGTGTCTAATACAATTTTGATAGAGTCTGTTCATACTAGCATGAGAGATCCAAAATAATAACTTGAAGGCTATACTTATAGTATAAGGGAATAAAAAGATATGGGATTTTGGTGTTCAAAGAGTGGAGGAAAGCCCTCCAGATCAAGGAGTGAGGTCGTAGACATTTATTGCATTTTACATGCATGTGTTGATCAATAAAATAGATCTCTTAATATCCCACTAATCCCCAAGCTCTTGTCATTGGCTGAGAGTGTTACACAAAAGACAATGGTTTTTTAAATGATGATGAAGTATATTAGAGCATAATCAAAGCCATTAACTACCTCTCCATGTACCATCTCACCACCTCAAGACCTTAAGTCCACTTGCCATGCTTATGAGGATAAAATCCTTGAGTCCTAATACTAAAAATCATGCCATGTCTTGGGTAATGGAGTACCTACTTTTTTAATGATGAGCACCCTTTCATTTATTTCATATTTTTTCCTTTCCCATATCTAAATCATAGGTCCCACCTATAGACAGTACACCAATTTAAAGACATTGGTTTTCCCTATGGTCTTTTATTTTAAATGGACCCTTAGACCATTTATAACCTTGTATATTATGATAGGTTCAAATAAACTTATTATCTATCTACATGGATCGGGAATTAATTATACACATATCCTTATTTAACCTAGCAAACCATTCATAATAAATCCTTGTAAGCTCTAAATTATCAAATTAAAGATCAATATAATCTCCAATGGTGGTCCCTTCATATTCTCCATGCTTGAATGCATTATCTTGACCACTCCATGGCATTTTAATAAGATTTAATGGTGTCAAGAATACAATAAAAAAGGCTTACTTTGCTTGGTCAACAATGGATTCTTGACCTTCATCAAAAAATATATGCTCACCTTTACTCTAATTTTCTATCAAAATCTGGCATGGCTCATTGACATAGTGACTCTTGTTTGCTCTATTAGATCTTCCAAATATAAAAAAATGTGATCCATCAAATATATATTTGAAATTTTAATCTTATCTCTACTTATGCCATATGTCAAATGTGCATTAATCCTTAAGATCTTGCTATTAGTTTGTTGCTTCACACACTTGTGCCACTTGTACTTGAGTAATTAGATATCTGGATTTGATGACCAATTTTATCTATCACTATTGGATTATGTCCAAATTATAGATATTTAAATGCTCTAACCTAGGGAACTTCTGACTTGGTTAAATCATCATAGATCATTATATCTTATGTGTCAGTATGAGGTCTCCCATGAACCTTTAGATCTTGACCAACTTCAAACCTTTTAAGGACCTTTTGAACCCAAATAGCTACTTGCCTTGATAAAAATTGGAATTCATGTTAATGTCATTTGGCATCCATTTAGAAGTATTTCACATTTAAATGACCTTAAAATTTAATCTTTCATGATTTTTGTTTGATATCTATATTTATGTTAGCACAAACATCTTATGCCTTTTGACCAACTTTGTAGATTTATATCTTGAAGTGAAACAATCATGGAGGCACCAAATTTTCAAGAGATATTCTTGAGAATGAAAGGGATGAACCAATTTGATCTATTGGTCTCAAAATCCTTCTAAGTGAAGAAATAAAATGTTTAACTTGATTGGTCTATATCTAGTTCACATGACATCCTAGAAATGGTCAAGCTCAAATGACTAAGTATCGAGGACATTGTAAAAATACCTATAATCCCATCTTTTCACATGTATAACTCCATTTTCACATTGATGGAGGACCTTAGACTTGCCATAGAAACCTAGGACCAAAATGAGAAAACCCATGAGACTACTTTCCCTTGAAACTACTACACGTGTGAGATATAGCTTTGTGAAAATGCTCACTTGGCTTTATTTGAGTTCTCTTTAAAATTGAATAAGTATAAAAAAATAATAATAAAGTGACTAAAGATCTAAATTTGGACCATTTTAACATTTGATGTGCTTAGGTGGAGGACTTGACATTTAGAGCATATGATCTTGGCACAAAAGTAAATAAACCCATATGACCAATTCTCCTTAACTCATCCACATGTACAAGACCTAGATTCAAAAAATTACCCATTTGTACTTTCCTCCACTAGACCCAAGATGTTGGGATGGATACAATGAAGAATCAGATCAATACCAAGGCATTCCTAATTCATTCCAAGCACTCTTAACACCTTATAAGGGCTTTTTAACTTTGTACCATGTTTTAAATGTTGAAAAAACACATGAGAACGTATATGGTCTCTTTTACTTGGAAATCTTGGACCCATTTTTTGATCCATAGATCTAATTCTTCATTAAACCATTTACGATATTCTTATGTGGGAAAAAATTGACCAATAGTGTTGAATTTCATCATTGTAGCCCATTGTAAACCATGGAATAATACTTCATATTATACAACATGGTTTGAACATCCAAGATAAAACATGGGAGAAGAGAAGTACCTTTTGTTGGCTAGAGAAATTAACATAATTCTAACACTAGTACCATGCTTGATCCTTGTTACATCAAAGTATAACTACCATAGGCCATAACTCTATTCTTCATCCTTCATCAAGGCTAGAATTTTTGTGTCATTCTTATAGAGGTAATAAAAACCAAGTCCTTCTTTAATTAGCTTATAGAGATCATGTTCATGTAAATTAGAGGCCCATTCATCAATGAATAAATCTAGAACTCCATCTAAAGGTGATTCAACTTCTTCACTATTATGTAACACTTCATATGTGATGACACAATTATCATTCACAACACTAGGCATATATGGCTCTAGGTGGAATCATGCAATAGGTTTAAATGTATAGTTACCTTAGTAACATACCTAGTTATAAAAAATAGATATGACCAATCTATTCATAAGTATCCTCACATATTTAAAGTGAAGTCCCTTGAAAGACACATGGCAAAGTATGGAGGTAAATATACTACAACTACATCTCACTGAATTATAACATTAGGATAAACATGCAGTGTTAATTTCATATCTTTTATGATGCCTGTTATCTTTTTTAGAGACCCATCTACTTTCAACACAACCTTGTTGTTTGGTTCACAGACAAGACCAAACTTTTCTACACTTTGCTTAGGCATGACAATGTTACTAGATCCACTATCTACCATACAATTATGAACTAAAGTTTCACCAAATATCAAAAAGATGTAGAAAGGAGGAGTCTTACTAGACTTTAATTAAGATTTGTCCACCCTTACCACCTTATGTGCATGTTGATCTTTTTTTAGTTGGTTGGTCTAAATTAATTAGGACAACACTTTGTCTTCAACTAGTTCTAGAGATACTTTGAGATTAGAAAGCTCTTGGATGAGAATATACTTTGGTCTTGTAATATCTAGGTAATCCAAAATGCTAATGATAACATTGGATTTATTCATCTGATATACTATATTTAATAGAACACCACTAGATTTTGGTTATACTTTCTAGATCATTGGTTTCTCATAGACTACAAGTACCTAAGGAATTTTCCCAACCTCTACATCATGATATTTTTGAATTTCAGGGGAAATAGATTAATCTTTGATATTATATTTATGGGAACATTAGGAATAATTTAAAAATTGATTACATCTTTAACCACATCAATAGATCTTCTTTTATCTCTAGTTAGAGATGCAACCTAAGCAATTATGTTGCTAGTCTTAACTTGATTGAATGCTACATTAGGTTGATATTTGATATTATATTGAAGGACAACATTAAAAAGAAGTGAACCATTAATTACATCTTGAACCACACCAATGGCTCTTATTTTATATCTAGTTATAGTTACAACCTAAATAATTATGTTATTGGTCTCAACTAAATTGAATGCTACATGATCATCCATCTACCAATTTATATTAATGGCATCAGGGTGCCCTTGAATTTGTTGAGTTTGACCTTGTGATGTTAATATTGCCTCTTGGTAGTAATTTTATTGAAGAGATAATTCTTCAAGTGTTATATGTGGCATAGTAATGCTCTTTGATATTGTTGACATAATGAATTGCACCCTGGGTAGGAGGCCGAGCTCCTGCCTTTCCACACGCAACAATGGAAACTCCCCTCTCACCTGTGAGACTAGTGAAGCTGGAGGGGATAGTCTCTAGGTAGGGGCTAGCTCCCTTTGATGCATTTGAGTTGTTCTAATAAGTGCTAATATAGTTATATATAGATATATAATGGGGGTGAAAATGGAGCAGGATTACAGGAAAACAAAACTACTCTAAAAGAGGTGATGCACCAAATGATTCGACCTACTCACACTCATACTTGAAGTCATAAAAACACATACGTACACTTCAGACTAGTAGAGGGTCTAGGTTGAAAGAAACTAATATCGAGGCTTCAATGGAATGCACCAAAAACAAGGACTCACCATAGGTGCTATAGAAAGGGCACACTGTATAGTATCTTCTTCTATCTCTGTGCTTCCAGGTGAAACTCTCCTTGTCACCTACAAGAATGGAACCTTATAGACACCAAGTGTGTTGGTGTTAAACCTATGGAAGCATTAAGAAGCAATGACTAAAATAGAACTAACACTCAGACACACATAAAGATATCTAACCAGGATAGAGGTAAAAATGTGTTTATTGATTTTAGGTGAAAATTTGCTAAGGCTTCACCTTAGAAAATGTGGAAGATGCTTTTTCAAATGACAAGTCTACAATATATAGGGGAAGGAAGGAGGATTTTTGGTACCCTTTTTACAAATGACCCATGTGCCCCAATCATTAGGAAGAGTAGACCGCTTAAACATCAATGAGAAATTATGAGCCACGATGTTTGTTTGCTTGCAAGACCGCTTCTTCAAGGTGATTACACAGTTTGTCTACTCATTAATGTGAAATGAAGAAAAATGGGTCACACTATTAGCCATTTGTGCCTCTAAATAATCAATTCATAGACACTGTAAGACTTGCTAGAATAACTTCTTGTATCGGCACCTCCCTTTACCACCTAGACTATCTGCTTATTCCTACACTTGGTACTTTTCTCTCTTTATTCTCTAGGCTCCTTGTCTTCTTCCTAATTTGTCTCCTTCTACTCCTTTAGCCCTCAGGGGTGATCTTTTGGTGGGTTGTTACATTCCTTGGGCTCTTTCCATGGTTAGCGTATAAGCATTTTAAAAGCAAATGGCTATTTCACTATCTTAAAATTGATGTTCACGCAACCGTCACCTTGAAATTGAATACCCAATGGCTAGTCCATCTCCCTAAAATTGATAGTTTCCAAGACATGACCATCCTTAGCAAAATCTATTGGTTCTTTTTTTGTAGGGTTTTTCCTTGTGGACAATTTTCCCGCAGACAAAAAGTCTACGAGAATTGTCTTAGTCCTTTGTCCTTTTCTTTTTGGGCTCTTTGGCTTTTCTTTGTGCTGGTGGCCTTCCTCCAAATTCCTTTAGACTTTTTTTCCAAAATAATTTCTTCAAACAAAAATTCTAAAGGAATTCAAAGCCTTAAGTCTTTTTTGCGCCCTTGGAAATCCTTCGGCTACCTTTGAAATGCTCCCTGCCCTCTGTAAGGGCTTTTGGACTCAAAACTACCCTCTACAAGGGCATATGCCCTTTGTATTTGGGATGCCCCCTTGAAACAAGCCATTAAACCAAAAATGGCTCAATGGTTCATCAGTTTAATGGTTCAACACTGCACACCACTCCTTATTAAACTAAGCCCTTTGAACCATCTAATGAACTGAGTGATTGAACGAAGCAATGAACCCAGTGTTTGAACCAAATGATGAACCCACTGATTAAACCAATTAATAAACCAAATGTTTGAACCAAATGCTAAACCCAGTTCAATGGTTTAAAGGTGCTAACTCTTCGAAAGATTATGTCGTTGAACCACTCTTCCAACCTTATGGAAAAAAGTCTCTGAACCATTTTAGCTCTCTTTCCCTATGAATTTCTTCAGGCAAGAGTCCAAAGAAGCTTTGTAAAACCTTACACTCTCTGAACTGGTTCTTCATCTATCAAAATATTACACTTATAGAGTTCATAGAAAAATCAAGCCCTATAAAGTCCATAGAAATAGACTTGCAAAGTTCATAGAAATAGACCTACAAAGTCCATAGAAATATACCTAAGGAGTCTATAGAAAAATCTTGGACTTGTGTACAATAAAAAATGAATTAGCCTAAAAAAATAGAGGAAAAAGGGGACAAAGCTTTGGCCTGTTAGACCAAAAAATGGTTGAAAAATTGGCAACTCCCAGGGGAAGCATGCCTGCTATGCTTAGAAGCTAGTTGCCTCAAAATCCATTGGGCACGGGGTCATATTGTAACTTAAATATCAGAAATAGCTTTGATAAACCTATAACCAATCATGAAGATTTACGTCAAAAGGAAATGAAAACACACACAAAGCTAAGAAAACTTCCAACATGTGTAGAAAGCACTTAGGGGAAATAGGAGAAAAGAAAGGGAAATATATACATGATGGAGAAGGGGCTTAGTGGTAATGCTTAAGATGTATCCCATTAACTGAGATATATAGTTCTTCACCATCCAACATGGAGAGTTAGAATGCATTATGCTACTTGTACTAAGTGATTATATAAGGGCCACTCCATAAGGCATCAAACTTTGCATGCTTTTTAGGCTTAGCTTGGTCTTCATCCCATTTCAAGATGATGTCTCCTTCAGAGAAACCTTTTGATGAAGATTTCTTGTCGAAGTGTCTCTTCACTTGTTATTGGCAACTGGTCATAGAAGCCATAGCCTACTCCCTTATCTCTTGGAGTTCCATCAGCTCACATAGCCTAACCTCCATGTTATTTCCTTCTTCTAATTGCAGCTGGTGAGTGAGATCCAAGGTTGACAACTCGAGTGAAATGGCGAGGATAGCTTCCCTTCCAAAGATGAGCATGTATGGAGAATTGCCAATTGCCCTCTTCAGGGTGACCCTATCTACCCACAGGGCTATTTTTAACTTGGCATGCCAAGTCCTTTGATTCTCCTCCATAGTTCACTTGATGATCCTATTTAGGTTCTTATGTGTAAACTCAGCTAGCCGATTCACCTATGGGTAGTAATTGGATGAAGTGCTAAGATATATACCATATCACAATGCCCATTCATTTGTTTCGGTTCCCAAAAAAGCTAACACATTATCTGAGATTATAGTTGTTGGGACCCTGAACCTTATCACTAGGTCCTCATAAAAATCTAGGATTGCACTTTCATTAGCCTCCTTCAAAGCAACAACCTCTACCCATCGTGTGAAATAATCCATGGTGGTTAGGACTCACTTGTGTCCAGCACTGGAGGGAGGATTAATCATCCCTATGAAGTCCAAGCCCCAGTGCATGAATGGTTGCTCCACCTGAATAGGCTATAAAGGCATGGTAGCCAGCTATTGCTTCCCATCAAAAAGCATGCACTTCTAGCACTTTTATACCCAAGCATTGGTGTCCCTGAAAAGAGTATGCCAGGAATAGCTAGCTCTCATTATTATTTTTTCAATAGCCCTAAGAGCAAAATGACCACTAGTTGGTCCATCATGGAACTCAAAAAGTACCCTATTAGCCTGACTTGAGTCCAAGCATCTTAAAAAGACTCCTGAGATATCCCTCTTAAACAACACTCCATCAATCAGGGCATAAGGGAGACACTGGAGTCTGAAATACCTTCTCTTGGTCCTGTCAAGTGAGTGCAGGCACTCACTAATGAGAAGCAAATGCCTCACATCTGATATCCAATCCCTCGTGATAGCTAGTTCTTCTACTATAGCTACATCATGGATTAGCAGACTATCCTCCTTTTGCTATTTAAAGTCTGCAGTGAGGTGTGCACATAGGCCTCTCCCTCTTACCAATTTCGTGATCTTATTATCTACATCATATTCCATCACCTTAGTGATCCACCCCAATATCTTCTCATTTAGATCTCAGTTGATCAATAAATCCTTGATTTTAGAATGTGGATCCATGAGGTGGATTCTACTAATGGACAACATATGTCTAAATTTCTTCAGACTCTGTATGACTGCCAAGACTTGCTTTTCCACATATGTGTATCTGACTTCAAAACCTTCTAGGCCTTGGCTAAAAAATGAAATTGGATACCCAACGTTATCATCACTTGCTTGGGTAAGCATGGTGGAGATTACCTCTTCATTGTCGAAGGTGTAGAGGTTGAAATCTTTAGTGAAGTCAGGGCTGATCAAAGTAGGAGCCTGGGCTATGGCCTACTTGATTTCTTCAAAACTGTATTTTCTCTATACTATCCATGTGAACTCTTCACCCTTCCTTAGCATAGAGGTCAATGGCTTGACCATCTCTATACAATTTGGGATAAATCTCCATATGAAATTTATCTTACCAAAGAACCTTTGCAGGCCTTTCTTGTGCTTAGGTAAGGACAGCTCTAGGATGGAGCAAACTCTCTTTGGATCAATAGCCAAACCCTCTAAAGAAATAATGTGACCAAGGAACTTCCCCTCATGGACATCAAACATGTATTTCTTAGGATTGAGATAGATACCAAACTCCCTACACCTCTCAAAGATTTCCCTTAGGTGTTTCATGTGTTGGCTCACTTCCTTGGAGAAAACTGTTACATCATCAAGATATACTAGTATACTCTTATTCATTAGGCCTTGAAAGGCCATGTCCATAGCTCATTGGAAGGTGGCACCAGCATTAGATAGTCTGAAAGGCATTTTCCTATAAGAAAATGTTCCCCACTTGGTTGTGAAGGCTGTCTTGTGTTGGTCATAGTATTGCACCAAAATCTGGTTATATCCTGAATACCCATCCAGGAGGGAGAAGTTTAACATTTGAAGGATCTGCTCCATGCTTGGGAGAGGATAGTGGTCTTTTAAAGAGACTCTATTGAGGTCTCTAAAATTAATGCACAGTCTGATTTCCCCATTCTTTTTTTAAACAAGAACAAGATTGCCTAGCCAAGAAGAGTGTTTGATTGGAAATATTATCTTGGACTCAATCAACTTGGTGAGTTCCTTCCGCATGAGAGGTTCAATCATTGGGTTGACAGGCCTCTACTTCTACTTGATTGGCTTGGCACCTTATTTTAGCTCAATGGTATGCTACGCCAAGCTTGGGTCAAAAACCTTCAAATCACTATACTCCCAAGCAAAGATATCAATAAATTCCTTGCATAACAAGATGAAGGCTTGCCTTTCCTAGTTCGTGCACACTTTCCCAAGTGCAAGCAACTTGTCCTTGAATATTTTAACCTTCTCATGGTGCTCCTCCTTTGCAATGCACACCTTGTCACTTCTCAATTGGTCAACTCCATTAAAGATACTCTCTAGAGTGACCAAACCTTTGGGGAGCTTATTGTTCTTTAGCTGAACAATTTGGCTGGCAAATTGCTCTTGTAGCTTTGCCTAGTTTTTTGCAGCAAATTCCACTTCTTATAGGAAGAGTGTTATTTTCTGATCACTATTGAAAACCTACTAGTTGGTGATGTTATTAGGTACAGAGGGCCAGATCATTACTTTCAAGTAATGTGAGCTATGGTCTCGACCTATTTCATGAGGAATATCAAACTGGGCACCGACTACTGCTAGCCTATCTGCTTGCTTGTTCTGTTCTCTAGGGATGGAGGTAATATTGAAAGAACAAAAATTTTACACTAAGTCCCATACCCTATGTTTGTAGGACTTTAGTAGAGAATTCTTCATCAAATTCTAGCCTCTTACCTGGTTGATAATCAGCTCATTGTCACCAAACACTTACAGCTCTTTGATTCCTCTTTTCCTCACCCACTCCAAACCATGGATGAGGGATTCATATTCCACAATATTGCATGTGTATGAAAATTAGAACCGAAAGGATGAAAAATACCTCTCTTTTGAAGGAGAGACCAACACCACTCCACCACCAGCTCCCAACTTACTCTTTGAACCATCAAAGAATAGGTACCATAGGCCTGAGCCTTCCTAACTCGCTTTCATTAGATTTGGTACAAAATTACCCTCTTCATGCATGTAATAAATTCTAAGGCCTGCCTCCTCTATGAATTTGTAAGGATCCTAATCGAATTTGTCACTCACCCACTCATCTAAGAGTCGGTCTACAATTCCTTCAAGGGCAGAGGATGAAGATTGGTCTACTTGGAACTCCTCCTATTCAATGATGGCATAGCTGACATTTATTGCCTTTAGTGAATAAGGTTCTATATGATCTCTATGGATTGGCTTAGATTCAATCTTGACTTTAGTCCCATAGTTGGTTCTAAAAACTAGATAAGACCAATTTGTTGCTAAGTAGCCACCTATCTTGGTTGTAAAATCCCTAAATAAGTAGATAGCAAATTAAGGAGGGATATCCACCACTACCACATCATCAAGGACTGAGAATGTCAGGAAAGCATGCAGTGTCAAGCTCAAACTTCTTACCACCCCATTTGTCTTTACTGGAGTTCCATCTAGCTATAAGACTCCCTTGGTCATTTCTTCGTATTTCAAGCCCAGCTTGTTGGCTATGCATTTGGCCATCACTAAGGTGCTTGCTCTACTATTAATGATGCAATTATGCACCAAGAAATATCCTATGACCAAGGACACATAAAAGGGAGTAACCTTTTCTTATTTTTGGTCTTGAACTAAGGTGGAAGGCTGTCCATTCATCATCAGAACATTATCAGCTTTAGTTGGGATATATTGTTCATCTAACTCATGCAATTCCTTTTGCAGCATGTCCTTTTGCCCTAGTATTGATAGAAGATTCTATAAGGAGATATTCATGTTCATCTTCTTCATCTAGTCAACCACGTTGACTTGAGGGTTGCTTTCCTTCAAAATTTCTTTGGAAATATTTACAGCCTGAGGCACAGGTCGAGGAGCTGAAGGTACAACCGACGGTCTGAAACTTGGGACTTTTTATTTGAGTGTGATGAAGAAGGTCTTGCTAACATTTAGGTAGTAGCCTAAGTTTCTTCCATTTCTCTCCTTTTGAATCTTGTGTTCACCGCAACACAGTCAGCCTAATTTTCTATAGCACCCACATAATTGACTGAATAGAATTCTCCTTCCAGATGATTCACGAGGGTAGAATCAGGCTAGGCCTAATTGCTACTCATGCTAGGTTGCATTGGAGCCTCAAAGACTTGGGAATGTGTGGCCACCTAATTGTCTTATACATTTGGGTAATAACCCATCATTTCATTTATATAAATAACTTGCTCCTGACCATATCCCATGGTTGAATAACTTGGTTGTTCCTACACCAAATTGTGTTGAATGGGCACCATGACCTTAGATGATGAAGGGGCACCTGGGTTGTAGCCTTGAAATGGTTTGGTCTGAGTAAGCTGACCCTATCCTTGATTGTAGTTTTGGAAAGGGGGTCTAAGAGCTTGACCATACTGCTGGTATCCTTAGTTTGGTCAATTGCTTTGAGCTTGTTGCCTTTTAAGAGCCACAAGTTCATTTGACATACTTTACAGCAGGCTCTTAACTTCATGAAGCTCATTGGATGGAGTAGAAACTGGTTTCTCTATGTTAGGTAGTAGAGCTAATGTGAGAGTAACAGTTTGAATTGGAGGTAGCAGTTCAGGGAAAAGTGGCATATGGGGTCTAGGAGCTATTTTCCTAGCCTGCACTAGGCAATTTTTAGCTAATATGGCTATTTCATAGGTGGCAAGCAGCACATGTCCTCCCATGGATTGTATCATAATAGTGGTATCACTATTCAATGCTCTTAAGTAATATAGGAAAGCATAGCTAGGAGTAGGTTTTACCACAATGGGGATTCTATCCCATGTCTTCTAAAATCGAGCCTTGAAATCTTGCATGTATTCATGTGGGGTTCTCTTCATGGTAGTCAATTGCTCAACAAGTGAGAGGTGGTCACTCTTTTCTCCAAAATGGTCTGTCAAGTGAGTGCCCAATTCATTCCAAGAAGTGATTGAATTTATAGTCAAAGTCCCATACTAGTCAAGAGCTTTACCCTTGAGAGACAATGCCAACAATCTGATTGCAATATTTTCCTCAGTAACATTATGAATATTGCAAAGATTAGCAATATTTCTAATATGTTAGATGACTGTGATGGGCCTCTCTCCATCAAAAGAAGGCACACTTTTGAGGGATACTCCTAGAATTGGGTCATAACATTGGAGATTCAATGGACTCTGACCACAAAAAGTCATAAAGGGAAATGTCATAGCTATGATGGGATGTAACTATGGCATTGATACGTATGTGTTCTTGATAGGAGGTCTGGGAAGGTGATTTGTTGAATAAGGATGGGTCCTCTCAAACCTCAACCTTTCTGCTGAGTTCAAAGGCAACTCAATGAAGTCAAAAGGAATACCCTTAGAAGTAGACCATGTGGTGACTTTAGGCATAAGAAGTTAGACTAGTCTTTGATTAGAAAATGAAGTTCATACCAACGGAGTTCCCAGATGCTAAAAAAAGTTGATTTTCTATAACAAGACCAGCATCAATCCTGAATCTTTATTGAGTGTAAAAACTGAGTCCCACTGGGCATGTAAAAAACTGTTGACATAGTGGATTGCACCCAGGGTAGGAGGCTGAGTTCCTACCTTTCCACATGCAACAATAGAAACTCCCCTCTCACTTATGGGACTGGCGAAGCTAGAGGGGAGAGTCTCTAAGTAAGGGCTAGCTCCCTTTGATGCATTTTAGTTGTTCCAATAAGTGCTAATATAGGTATATATAGATATATAATGGCAGGGTGAAAAGGGAGTAAGATTACAGGAAAACAAAACTACTCTTAGAGAGGTGATGTATCAAATGATTCGACCTACTCACACTCACACTTGAAGTTAGAAAAACACATACATACACTTCACACTGGCAGAAGGACCAGGCTATATGAAATTAATAGGGAGGCTTTAATGGAACACAGAAAATAGGGACTCACCATAGGTGCCATGGAAAGGTCACACTGTATAGTAGCTTCTTTTGTCTCTACACTTCTAGGTGTAGCTCTCCTTGTCACCTAAAATAATTGCACCTTATAGACACTAGGTGTGTTGGCGTTAAAGCTATGGAAGCATTAAGAAGTAATGACTAAAATAGAACTAACACTCAGACACACACAGAGATATCTAACCAAGATAGAGGTAAAAATGCATTTATTGATTTTAGGTGAGAATTTTCTAGGGATTCACCTTAGAAAATGTGGAAGATGCTTTTTCAAATTACAAATCTATAATATATAGGGGAAGGAGGCTTTTTGGAACCCTTTTACAAATGACCCATGTGCCCCGATCATTGGGAAGAACATGCCACTTAAACATCAATGAGAAATTATGAGTCATGTCATTTTTCTACATGCAAGACCACTCCTTCAAGATGATTACATGGTTTGTCTACTCATTAATGCAAAATGAAGAAAAATGGGTCACACTGTTATCCATTTGCACCTCCTAATAATCATTTTGTAGACACTGTATCACCTGCTGAAATAACTTCTTGAATCGGTGCCTCCCTTTGCCACTTGGACTATCTACCTGTTCCTACACTTGGCACTTTTCTCTCTTTATTCTTTGGGCTCCTTGTCTTCTTCCTACTTTGTCTCCTTCTACTCCTTCAGCCCTCGGGGGCAATCCTGGTGGGTCGCTGCATTCCTTGGGCTCTTTCCATGGTTGGCACAAAAGCATTTTAAAAGCAAATGGCTATTTCACTATCTTAAAATTGATGTTCATGTAGTCATCACCTTGAAATTGGATACCCAATGGCTAGTCCATCTCCCTAAAATTCATGGTTTCTAGGATGTCACCGTCCTTGGCAAAATCCATCAGGTCTTTTTGTACAGGGTTTTTTCTCCCAAACAATTTTCTCGTAGACAAAAAGTCCATGAGAATTGTCTCAGTCCTTTGTCCTTTTCTTTTCAGGTTCTTTGTCTTTTCTTTGTGCTGGTGGCCTTCCTCTGACTTCCTTTGGACTTTTTGTCTAAAGGAATTCCTTCAGACAAAATTTTTGAAGGAGTTCAAAGCCTTAAATCTTTTTCGTGCCCTTAAAAATCCTTCGACTGCCTTTGAAATGCTCCTTGCCCTCCACAAGGGATTTTGGACTTAGAATTGCCCTCCACAAGGGCATCTTCCCTTCAGCTTTGGGACACCCCCTTAGACCAAGCCATTGAACCAATCGATTGAAGCAAAAATGGTTCAATGGTTCATCGGTTCAATGGTTCAACACTATGTGCCACTCCTTATTGAACTAAGCCCTTTGAAGCATCTGATGAACCGAGTGATTGAACCAAATAATGAACCCAGTGTTTGAACTAAATGATGAACCCACCAATTGAACCAAGCGATGAACCAAGTGTTTGAACCAAATGATGAACCTAGTTTAACAGTTCAAAGGTGATAACTCTTGGAAAGATTATGTCATTGAACCACTCTTCCAACCTTAAGGAAAAAAATCTCTGAACCATTTTAGCTCTCTTTCCCTATGAATTTATTTAGGCAAGAGTCTGATGAAGCCTTGCAAAACCTTGCACTCTCTGAACTAGTTCTTCATCCATCAAAAGATTACACCTACAGAGTTCATAGAAAAATCAAGCCCTGTAGAGTCTGTATAAATAGACCTGCAATGTCTGTAGAAATAGACCTGTAGAGTCTATAGAAATAGACTTGCAGAGTCCATAGAAAAATATTGGACTTGTGCAAAATAAAAAATGAATTGGCCTAAAGCAACAGAGGAAGAAGGGGACCAATTTTTGGCCTGTTAGACCAAAAGATGGTCAACAAATACCAAGGTTTGGTTTTGCGTATCATTGGGATTAAATGGCTACGAACCTGAATCTTGCATCAATTTGTTTTGAAGAGGTTTAAGAACAATAGATATTTAATTCAAGTGTATTTTAGGATCAAGGGCTAAATATGGTTTAGATTTAGTTATGTCCCCTTGTGATTCATAGGGTGTTCTATTTTTCACTAAACCTTTGATAAGGTGGCATTTGATTACCAAATGGATAATAGGTGTTCTAGATTTTTTTTTGATAAGGAATGCCTTGGTTTGTTATTTTTTGATTCGAACTATTTCATTCCCAAAATCTTGTAACATACTATTGAATTCTCTAATATCACTAGCTTGACTAAGATGGACTACAATTTGATCTTTAAGGGATGTAATAGGGGATATATATAGAATTTAAATAACTTGAGAATTGCATAGGCTTCACTTTTAAGAATATAGGGATTGGGGTATTTGGAAAGATTTTTCTAGCTTATATCAAGCTATTATTTTCCATTATGTTAACCTCATAGGCATCTAGCAAGGTAATACCACCCATTAATTATATCATCACACTAATATCAGAATTGAAGAGTATTAGATAATATAAGAAAATATATTATGGGGAGGTCCTAATTAATGTAGGTATTTTGGTCTATGTCTTTTATAATTTGAGTTTAAAATCATACATGAACTCATCGAGGTATCTGTGAATGGTAGTTATTTGTTCAACTAAGGATAGTTTATTAGAATTGTGTTCAAATCATTTGACTAAAGCTGCACCTACCTTATCCCATTTAGTTATATAATTTAGTGGAAGGTTTCTATACCACTACAGTACATTTCCTTTGAAGCAAGTAATGAGTAGTATAATAGCTACATTATCTTGAATAATATTATAAACTAAACAAAGGTTGGCAACATCCTAGATATGATGAATAGTAGTTGTTTGATCTTCTCTAGAAAATAATGGGATGCTTTTAAGAGTAGACACAAGAATATAATCATACTAGGCTATGTTCAATGGACTACCTCTATTGAATGGAATAAATAATTGATTTTTTATGGCCATTTGGATAGAGGAGATTGCACTACTTAAAATAATAGGATGACCAAAGGATGAATATTATTTTTGAGGATAAGGTTTTGTCTTATTAAATCTTGCTCTTTTTTATGAAATAGAAGTCAGATCAATGAATTAAAAGGGAGTGCCTTTATTATATGACCTTTTAGTAACCTTTGGCATGAGAGTGTTGTTTGGATGATGTTATTAACTCTATAACTTGAAGAATATTTAGCTTAAGATGATGATGGGTGTCTTCGTCTACTATAATTACTTCTCTTTATCTCCAAAATTTATCTATAAAGAATGTTTCTATGTCCAATGAGGCATGCTAGAAACTACTATGGTCTTAATTTTCACTCATGGAGGGAGTTCTTCATACTCCTTCCAACTAAGCCACAAAATGGGAATAACCTCAGGATGTGGGTGTCCTATGGTGAGGTTGAGCCTTCAGAAAAGGCTAGCTTACTATTAGATTTATCACATACACTAACTTATAACTTAGAAAAGGGAGAGAAAAAGATACTAATTTTATGAAAACATGTAAAAAGGAGGTGATGCAGTAGTGTTTTGAATTTTTTTGTTGTATGTTTCAATCATCTTTATTATGAAATAGCTAAGAATGGATTCTAGACTACTTTTATTGATGTATTGATCTGTTTATCTACAATAATTTTTAAGATATTGGTAAAATATATTGGTTAAGATAGTCAATTTGTTTTATTTATAGTTATAAATGTGTATTAGTGATTTCTTTAATGTATTTTTGTGTGTGTGTGCTAAACCTCCCTTAGATACTTCACTAGCCCAAGCCATAATCTCCTAAGTAAGAGTGTGAAATAGCTACCCTAAAAGGAGTAACCTTTGTTTGAGGCCTAAGAATTTCTTGCATCATTATGCCCTTAGACTTCTTAATTGTGTCTAATTATGTGTGTGTAATTTCTACTAGAAATATACATAGGTTCTAAGAGCACAAGTCTATTTATAAACCAACTAGGAAAATAGTTCCTAAAAACCATATAACCTTCTTTTTTCCCTTATGCTTCCCTCATTTTTGAGTTTTTTTAAGACCTACCCACTTTAGAATATAATATAACCATCCATCCAACTCAACTATAGATTCAATACCTTTTAGGGACCATACCTCCATCTAGCCTACCCTACCAACTAGAATGCACTACCAATTATTCCATCAACAAGTTATCAAAGATCACATACCTTCAACTCATGAATTGGAGTGGATTTTACCACCATTGAGATCCTAAAAAATTAGAGGCTACCTCTTTATGTTGTGGTGTACATAAAACCCACATCAACAATTACTGGTACTAGAAGGAGGGCCAACACCTCTGATTGTACTATTTTTTTTTAGAATGGATTGGATTGACAAATCACCTATATATTTCCCAAGTATTCAACATGCTATCCCTAATTACCCATTCCCAAATCTCCCTATGTTCCAAAATAATCACCCAAGATCTATTAAAGGGCATCTTGCTACATAGACATATGTTATGCATATTATGGATATAAAATTTTAGGATGTAATCTATGGGTTATTTACATTCACACTAGGAAACGAAAAGCATGATTGGTTAGGATAGTTGGAACCTAGTTACTTTACTAGTTGGAGTGACCTTGAGGAACATTTTTTGATTTGATTTGGTCCAAATATTGATGTTCATGATTTAAAAAATAATTTAGCATCTTCTATGAGGTTATCTATATTAGGTATGTTAGATATGAATTATATACACGTTGTATAAAGAGAAAGCTTGTTACTATGCCCAAATAGGAACATATTGGAAGGATTTCCTTTTAATCTAGGCATTATGCACAAAGAAGAGGAAGGATCCCAGATGAAGAGCATATTATAGACATTAATAAAGAAATTATAGTATTACAGGAGAAATTGAGATACCAACAACAATAAGAAGATTCCATCAAGATAGGAGAATTGGATCATGTTGATTCCATCCTTGTATTTGATGAGATAATTGAAGAAATAAATAATGACAATCAAGAAAGTATAAATTTAGAGCATTTTGTAGTAGCTCTATGAGATTGAATATGCTTAGGTAGAGGATCAATTAATTTTACTTCAAAAAAATATATATTAGCTCTAAAGATGGTGTTGATGACTCTTGTGATGATTGCTTTGCATTGAAATGTTTATCAAAAGACTCATTTGATGATTATATTCTTGACTTATTCTCTTTTAATCATGCAAGATTCAATGTTGAGATTTTATATTTTGTTATGTTTAAGGTAGGTACATATTTTTATCATGAGGTAAATTAAAAAGGTATGTTGCCTTACCGCAATAATTATAATTTTATTTTTAATTTCCCTTTAAATTTAATTAATTCACATAGATGCTTAGGCCTTAATTTTTTAAATGTTGAATTCAATTTAATGTCAAATTCTAATATGTAGGACATTATGGTTGATTATAGGATTAATAAAGAACCCCAATGTTTGTGGACATCAACATCATTTGACATTAAATCAAAGACCTTTGATTACACATAAAATTCCCCTAAGTTTCATATCTTTTATAGCATAACTATTCAAAATAAGCATATTACCTAGAAGGTAATAATCAGAGTTTTAGTTCGAAAGAAAGGTAGAAAAATGATAAATAATAAGTAGTGGATGGGATGATCCCTCTATAATTAATAATTAATAAATCTCTCACTCCTAAAATTAGAAATACTAAGCCCTAGGAAAACAAAAAATTTATTCATTATTTGGAAATTCAAGAGCTAATTCATTCCAATAGAGAAGGTCACACTCAAAATGAGATTTTAGATGAAGTTTTTGAGGAAAATGTTGTTCATGATTATATTTGTGAATCTGATTTTATCTTTGTGGACCTTCCCCATAATGAGTTCACAAAGGATAATGACTTTCAATACTACATTTTAGATCTAATATCTATTTTAGGAGACACTTTGGATGAGTTATTTGTTTATTGTGTTTGCAATGTCCCAATGAGTAAACCTAATTTTTTGTTCTACAATATGAGGGAAAGGCTAAAAATTCTACTAAATGAATACAAGGATGTCCCCACCTATCTCAAAACTTTAATGGGGAAAAATTTGTTATTACCAAAGAGTGAGAAACATACCAGACAAAGTTTCCAAATCCATTTCTCATCTTGTTTGGTTTTTCTTTAGACTAGGAGTAGGTTAGGTTTCTTATTTTCTATCATTTGTTTTAATTAAATTAAGTTTCTTACTTATATTACATTTCCTGCTTTCTAGACTAAATTTTAGTGCCTTTTTAGTTAGTAGGATCCTGACAGTTGTTATTAGAGCTTTTGGTTGCATTGAATAACAGGTGGTTTAGATCTGGTTAGTGTTTCTTGATTACAGGTCACTCTCAAGGGTTTGAGATTGAGTGGGAGTATAGCAATGGCAGAATAAATTAAGCTAGGAATGGAGAAACTGTATAGCACGAATGGTCTGATTGATGGAAAGAAAGAGCAGGTAAAGGAAGGTTGTTGGTTGGTAGAAGATTAGCGTGTAGAAGTAGATGTTGCAGGTGATGTTACACAGGTTGCTTTGGATAAAGTAGAATCTTGGTTTATAGATTCTTTTGCCTCTTTCCATGCAGCCTGAAATAGAGCATCTTTTCATGGGTATGTCTTTGGAGACTTTGGAGAGATTTATTTAAGGGTTGGTGAGCCTTGTCAAATTATTGGCAAAGGGGAAGTGAAGCTAAAAATGCAAATGGATAACACACAGGTGTTGAAGGAGGTCATACAGGTACCAGTCTTGGAGATGAGTCTAATTTCTTCAGGAAAGTTGGGTGATGGGAGATGCAGAGTAACTCTCATAGTGGATGTACTTGAATTAACCGGTGGTAAGAAAGCAGGTATCCTTTATCTATCTACTTATATTACTGATTCACCCTTTTTTGCAGAGATGTGGCTTTGTAGGCTTGGTCACATATGTAGGAGGGGAATGCATGTTCTTAAGTGGAAGATAGATATCTTTGACAAACTTAAGAACTAGAAAGCCTTGGTGTTCATGGAGGAGATGATGGACAAAGATCAGCTGAGGGGACTAAATTATTCTGAGTAGGGTTGTGTTGATTTAAACAAGGTTTTGATCCAAAAGGAGATCACAGGTAAAAAGTCATCACTCACAGGTGAACACAGGTACCAACATCGGTCAGGAGGAACCGATGTTGAATAGATAGGCACCGACGTCGGTCATGTGTAGATCAGTAGAGTCAGTGGTTTTGGGTAGAAGGAACTAACGTCAGTCATACAAAAATCAATGTCAGCAAGAGGTACACTGGCATTAGTCAGGAAATTAATGTTGGTAGACAGGGTCAGTCATAGGGAACTGGCGTCAATCAGGTGCAAATTAGGAGATGACCGAGATCGGTCACTAGAATGGATATTGGGAGGACAACAAGCTGTCAAGGAGTCTTAAACACCCATATGGAGGACTGAAAGGGTAAGTGGACCTCATATTCATTGTTCACCTTTTTACTAGTTGCTTACTAATGGTTGAGAACTAGGAAGATGTGAAGAGGCAATGCAGGTAGAATCCAAAAATAGTGGGAGCTTGGCATGGATGAGGAGTGTGAGTCCTTGGAGAAGAACCAAATAGGAGTTTTTTGGTGGAGTTGTCAGCTAGAAGAAAGCACTAAAAGATGGATGGATTCCCAAGTTGAAGAAGAGAGTGGATGGATACGTGAGACGAAAGGCCAAGGTATATGGTCTTGAGGAAGCTATAAGACAGTGGTACATGTTTTTATAGGTGGATGACAAAGTAGGGCTTTAGTCAATGTCAGTGTAACCATTGTGTTTGACTTATCAGGTGGATGATGGTTACAACATTATCCTATTATTGTATGTGGGTGATATGCTAGCAGGTTCGTACATACAAGGATTTGATGAGCTAAGGGTAAGGTTAGTTTAGAGGTATGCCATGAAGAATTTGGAGCAGCAAAATTCTTTGACATAAGAGACATGGAGATTTTGTCTCCAGTGAGAGCTGATGTGAAGAAGGTGTTGGTGAGGTTCAAGATGTAGGATGCAGAATCAGTAAGCACACCAAGGGCTAGATAGTTCAAGCTTAGCTTAGAACAAGGTTCAAAATCACATAAGGTCTAGGGTAGACCTGAGTTTTTCCCAAGTAGTGGGAGTTGTCAGAGAGTTTGTAGCCAATTCAGGGAAGGTGGATTCTCAGGTATCTGAGAGGGACCAACAATAGGGATTCATGTTATGCAGGGTCAAGGTCTTCACTACATGGGTTTGTAGGTTCGGATGTGGCAGGTTACTTGGATGACAGGTGTAGCATCACAAGGTGTGTGGTGGTTGGTCTTCAGGATTGATCTTGAAGAGGGATACAAGCTAGGGATTGAAATAGATGAAGGTAAAGGTATAGGTATAGGTTTAGCTATTTATCTCCAAGTGGGAGATTATTAGGTTGTAGAGCTAAAAGCTTCACTAATGCAAATAGGGGAGGAGGTTGCTGAAGGTTACTAAGTTGCAGAGCAACTGGTGTTAGTCTGATCAACTGATGTCAATAGGATTAGATAAGAAGAGCAACTGATGTCAGTTAGGGATTGGCCAATGTCAGTCACCTCCAGGCAGACAAGGACTGATGTCGGTCACCTGTGTGGTTCAAAACTACAAGTTTTACGTGCAGTTAGTTAATGAACCAAGTGTTTGCATGTCAAGAGCTAATTTTAGACTAGAAGCTGCAGATCTAATTATTGTAATTAGGGTTTAATTATTGTATGCATGAGATCTATATAATAGACTCATGGGTTGTATTGTAAAAGTGTGCTAGAGAGTAAGAGAGCAAATATTAGCTCCTTTAGAGGGAAGAGAGCATGGTGTGTTCTTCCTAGTTCCAAAGGGGTGCTGAGTGTGTATGATCTTAGAGAGTTACAGGTGTGCAAGTTCTAGTAGAAGATCCACCAGGGTACTGGTTGAAGAATCATAAGGACTTGGTGAGGCAATGACAAGGGTTCTTCAGGGTGTAGAGATATCTATAGGGTAAGTAAGGTCTATTGATTTGCAGGAGGCAGCAAGGAAAGGGATATCTACTTGGAGTATGGTTATGTACTTGGTGTACTGGCAGTGTTGTTACTAACTGGTGGAGGTGAACACCAACTTTGTATTGGAGTTGATTGTTGGGACCATAAGAGAGAGAGGGAAGAAGTCCTTGAGGTGTGGCAAGCCTTTGAGGTGGAAGAAGAAGTGGCATCTTCTTTATTGTATTTTCTTCTGAGTGATTATTAATACAATTGTGTATTGTCTCTCATATCCTGTGTTGTTTCATATTTCTAGTTACTTATTCATTCTGGTTAAATTTCATGTTTAGTTTCTAATAAAAGAGGTACTCATATATACTCTTATTGGTGGAGTAGGATCCTGACACCAGGGATAGAGGGGAAAGGGACAAGTTCCATAGAGAGATCCTTCAACTCAATGTCATTTAGGGGTGTTAAACAGACTGTTGTAGATACAAGTAAAATAGTAACTTGGTTTTCTTCCCTAGGGATAGGGATGACATTGAATGCACTAAAAATTCAAATTAAGTCATAAACTCAATGATTATACCTTTTATGGTGTGATAGTTTGCATTAAAACTGACTCTTAATAAGGTTGACTATCAACTCAAAGTCACTAAATAATCTAAGTTCATTTTATTTATGTTTTAATTTGAATTATAATCCTAAGATTAATGATCCATACTCTATCAAATTATTCTTTTATGGGAAATGTTGCCTATATGAAACTAGGTATTTCTTACCTCAATGGTCTATTAATAAAATACTAGCCCAACTACCTTGTTTATAATGAGCTCTATCTATATAGAGAGACCATAAGCATTACAAGTTCATCCAATTATTAGTTTTATCTTTGGTTGGTTTTGTATTTAATGTATATATCCCTAGGTATGAGGATTTTATGTTTATCTTTTCATTGATGTTATTTTACTCATTTATCATATGATTCATGTAGAGTGCTCTATCTATCCTCATTTGATTAGCTACCCATATCCAAGTAACCACATATGATAGAATTTTTTGGCCATATACACATTTTTGAATTTAGACCAATCTATAATGAGGATCATGCCATAAGCCTTGGGAATATATACCACCTAGATGTCTATGAAGTGTTGAATCATAGGTTCTGATTCTAGTTGTATGTGGAAATTTTAGAAGCTTGCCTACCTATTTGACCTCAAAATTGTCTAGTTGAAATGATACCTTATTTGACATGATAGGGACTAACCCTGAATTTTCTTATATTCCTATTGTCATTACATTGGTTGAAGTTCCTACATCTATTATGTATTTATGCATGTTTTTTACAAATAGTTTAATGGTTAAAAGGAATGTAGGTACTTCCATATTATTCTTGTGAATGAGAACATTAGTATGGTTAAATTATATTTTGCATGGGTGGTTTCTATATACACATAATATTTTTATCTTTTATCTAATATTGATGCTTTACATCTTATAAGAACCCCTCAAGACTCAATCTCTTTGAATGAACATCCTAATGGGTTCACTAAGAAATTATTGGGTAAAGCTTCAGTGTTTCACAGGATTTTTGTCCCTTTTTCCCATGCTATTACCAATCCAACTAGATCCCAAAACCATTCCCTAAGTTATTTCTCCTCCCTTGAGTATTCCTCTAGTTTTTTCCTCTTTCCATTCTTCCTTTCTTGTCTTAAACTCTTTTTTTACTATCAATTGTACTAGGTTGACTAGGTCAACCCAATAAAATTTTGGGGTATTCTTTACTATCTTATCTTGTTAGCCATTTGGCCAACCTAGCAAAGACATAGTAAATTGTTGCTAGAAACACAATGGGTTGATTGGGTTGACCCTGTATAGCTGACATTCTCAAAAGGATTTAGGGTAAGACCTACCTGTATTATGAGATCATTTCTATCATTATTCATATGTGTAATTAGGAGATGTTATTCACTCATGCTTCTTCACAATCTGCTCTTCCACCATTCTACTTGAGGATACTTAGCTTAGGTTTCTTATTTTGAGAATTTATTATTGTGGATATTTTTTGCATGCTTTGGTCTTTCTTAGTGATCCTTAAAAACCAAAAAAACCTCTTGAAAATCCCCTTTTCCCAAGGGAGAAATTGAGTATTGATGGGTTCACATTTAGGTAAGTATATTCTAACTTTGTTCTCCTCTCTTTTAGTTGATAAAAGTAACATAGGTGTTGGTTTGAATAATAGTATCTTTCATATTTTATGTATTAGGGTGTTATGTCAGCTCATAACTTATCATCTTTGTTCTACACTCTTTTAGTATTATGGTGTTACTTCAGCTCATAACTTGTTATCATCTTTCTCTTTTTCCCTATCTGCTATACTAGGTTGACCCAGTAGACCCTGTACCTTTTTTAGCCCCTATCCACTATATGAGATCGATATTTAACCCTATACCTTTTCAATCCCCTATTTATTATACTAGATTGACCTAGTAAACCTATATAATTTTTAGACCCTTTTACCTCTTTTTCCTACCTCTATGTATTGTACCAGATCAACCAAGTCAACACTATATAGTTTCCAGGCCTTGTTTTCTATATTGGGTCAACTAAGTCAACCATGTACTATTTTATTCTTTCCCTATATGTCCAACTTAGTTTTTTATCTACCTTGTTTAATTCTTTGTCACTACCTGTTATTCTTATTTCTTATCATTATTTTTCTTTTCTCAAGCACCATGCCCCATTTCATAATCTTCTTAGGCAACCTGTATCCATTTAGAAACTATATGGGATGCTCTTTTCTTCTTATTTGTTCCTATCTTTTCTTCTTATTTTTAGTTTTTAGGGAATATTATGATGCCCATCCCTACATCCAATTACCATTTGATGCATCTTGTGATGCCCACTCTTATTCTACCTAGCATGCTACCAAACTAATTTAACTCTAATAAACCTTTTGAGACACTAACTTGTCACTCACGTGCTCATCCTTGATATAGACATTAGTATAGGAAAATTCCCATATTTTCATGTTTTCTATCCATATCTATGTAATAATTTCTATAGGTTACATAATCATGGGTCTCTCCCTCTACAATAGTTTCCTTCCTTTCAGAAACCTTTAGTCCTCCCTTTTGGTCTTTTGGTTTCTTGATATACCATAGTATTCTTTATCTTCTTGCATCTTCTCTTATCTTTGGTACCCCTTGGATTTTTATTTTGTGATTTGATTTGTAAGACTATGTATAGGACCTAACATTGCTCACAAAACCAATATTTTTATCTTTTTTTCTTTCATTTTTGTTGCTTGCCAATGCTATTTTGGCATCCTTTGGGTTTTTCTTTTGTGAGTTGATTTTTAAGACCATAGATAAGACCTGACATCCCTCACAAAACATTACTATTTATTTGCTTACCTCATTTTACTTTTTCTCTTACTTATTGGCACCCTCGTGGGTCTCTATTTTATGAGTTATTTTGGTAGACCATGGATAGGACCAAACCCTCCTCATAAAATTACCATCCTTTTAATGTTTTTGATATTTTTTCTCAAACTTTAGATTTTATTTCATTTTCTAGATGAAATATATACAACAATATATGTTGGCATGTTTTCTTCCATTTCCCTCATTCTTATGATAAATAATCACACTTTACTATCATTGTATCCTTTTTTTCCATTTGACACATTTTTTGTGATTTGAAGTAATTTAAATCGTTCTATGTGTCACTCATCTTGATTTACCCTTCCATTTATCTTCATATTAGATAAAACAAGGTCAAATTAAAGATATCACTTTTATTTCACCTTGATTTATGAGACTCTTAGGCCACATACACTTTTATGTTCTCTCTCTTAACAACATTGTCCCAAGTATTCAAATGAATGTCATCTTTAGCACCCATGTTTGGTTTTCCAAAATTGTATAGAGGAGGAATAGAAAAATACATCAATAAAGTTAAAACACAAATCATTTTAAAAAAAGGAAATGATATCTAAAATAGAACATACATATTTTAAAAGTCAAAATCATACTAAAATACGTGATTCAAAGCATGTCTACTTCTTTTAGTTGAAGCTCAAACTCCATAATTGACCTCATGATAGAGCCAAGATATTTTGGGGTGTGGTAGGCCAGTAGATTATAATATGAAAATTTAAAAAAACTTTTTGTGCTACTTACTTTCTCACTGCAGTACCCAATCTTGGTAGTACACTAATGGCTCTATCAGGGTCTTGAAGAATGGGGAACACATCATGGGGAGGTAAGTATATTTTACTTTTCATGAATACAACCTTCATGATAATATCTATATATTTAATTTGTTAACCTAAGACTTGTGTATCTAAGAGAGGTTATTCATAATCCTTAAGGTCAAAATTCCTCTTGGTTTGACAAGTCTAATTTGAGTGTCTTGACTTAGATAAAGAGTTGCTCTACCTTGGCTTTTCCTTCATTCTCCCCTCCACCCATTTCATTTCCCCCTTGATAGACAAATTATGACTCCAAATCTATTTTCCCTCTTCTCTACTTCCTTCTTCTTCACCTCTTAACATTCTAGCACTACTTTGTTTCATTTTTTATCTATCCTTAGAGAGAAACAACATGTTTGAGAAACTATGGATTCTTGTTTCTTTACACCATGATATTACATTCCTAGACTTACTTTAATTTATTCTTACCATTTATATTGATTTATTTTGTCCTACTACTATGGACACCTGAGTTCATACCCTTTTTCCATTGCTGAGTGTGGTTGGCTTGTTACTTCTCACTTTAAAATGTTATTTTCCCTTTTATGCATCATTTTTCCATTATTGAGTGAGATGTGGATTGCTACTACTCACTCATAATTTTTTTTTACCATTTTTTTTTGTCTTTTTATCATTGATTTATTTTTGTCTTACCATCCTATTTGACATGTATCCTTGGTTTAACTTGGTGAGTTTATGTCTCTTAATTAAGGATAACTTGTTTGATTTTTTTGATCTTTAAGAGCCTTGGATTTTTTATTATCCAATTTACTCATGTTGTTTGACTTGTTATTTTGGTCTAACATAACACATATCATCGCAATTTTACAAATTTCCCAAGTATATCCCATCCTTATATCACCAACTATCTTGACTTTTCTTGTGTTTATTTATTTTTTCTCCTTAGTTTTGTATTCTTGGGTTTGTCCAAAGTAGTCTCTATGCTGTACATAATCAAAACTAATAACATAATAGATAACCATCCCATGGTAAATCTAAGTAAAGTTATATATTGAATTTAATTTTCATTTACTTTTTAGATTAATTTCCCTTTTAGTCATTTACTTTTAGTTATTTTTTAAAAAATAGTACAACTTTTTTTAGCATCAAAACTATGTGTTCCTATGTTCTTTCTTAAATAACCATCCCTTATTAGACCTTAGTGACACGTGATGAGATTCATGTGGGTCATATGTATACACATAATATTTTTAACCTTGATAAAATACTGATGCTTTACATCTTGTAGGAACCCATCAAGATTCGATTTCTCTGAGTGCACACCCTAAGGGGTTCATTAAAAAAGGGGTGGGTGGACCTTTGGTGCTTCGTAATATTGTTGTCTTTTTTTACACACTATTACCAATTAAAAAAATCCCAAAACCATTCCCTAATCTATTTATCCTCCCTTAAGTATCCCTTTAGTCTTTTCCTCTTTCCATTCCTCCTTTATGATCTCAAACTCCTTTTTGATTTTCAGCTATACTGGGTTAACTAGGTTAACCTAGTAAAGTTTAGGGGTATTATTTACCTTTTTAACTTGTTAGCCCTTTGGCCAACCTAGCTTATACCTAGTAAATTATCCTTAAAAACACACTATGTTGATTTGGCTAACCTTATATAATCAAAATTCCAAGATGGTTTTAGGGTAAGATCTACCTATATAAACAAGATCTTTTCAATTATTATTCATATGTACAATCAAGAGTTATCACTCACTTGTGCTTCTTCAAAATCTGCTCTTCCACCACTCTATTTGAGGATACTTAGCTTAGGTTTATTATTTGGAGAATCTTATCTTGTGGATACATCTTGGATACTTTCGCATTTCTTAGTGATCCTTACAAACCACAAATAACCTATTTCGAGGTCACTTTCACCAAGGGAGAGATTGTTTCTCGATGGGTTCATATTTATGTAAATATATTCTAACTTTGTTCTCCTCTCTTTTGTTAGATAGAAGTGCCATAAGTGTTGGATTGAATAATACTATATTTGATATTTTATATATTATGGTGTTACTCATACTTAATCTAGTTAAATTTACTTATACATGTTTGATTTATTGTTTCTAACCCCCCACTTTGTTCCACAAGCTTTAGTGTGTACTAGATTAGAGTTTACTTTCTTGCTATTAGAATAGAGGGAATGTTTTAAATCTTAGGAATATATTAGTTTTGTTTTGTAATTATGTTATAATGTAGGCTTTGGAACCCTTATAAGCATGATGTTTTGTGACAAGTGATACCCTAAATGGGTCTAGCAGATCCTTATATTGGTCATGTTACCACTTAACAAGTGTATCCCCAACCAGAAGTGTAGGTATGCTCTATCTTCTTTGATCCAGTATTTATTTATAGACATCATGAATTTTTGATTATATACAAGTTTAGATGGATTATCATTTAACAACCTTAACATAAGATCACATCATTCTATGATATGAGAAAGTTTATGGAGCATGACGTTTGCTTTGATCTTATTCATTTTGTCCACTTTATTATAGGCTCTTTTGATCTAGATATGTGGGGTTTTCATAAGATCTTTAGGTTTTTGAGGTTTCAAAGGTAGTAATTCATTGCTATAATTATATGTAGGTGAAGTTTTACCATTGTTTAAAAGAGTTGAGGTAGTGAAGGGCTATTATGGTTGCATATTACTAAGGGCATAGTTACTCCTCTGGAACTTTTGAAATGCCTATACTTTACTAATACCCTCATCAACCTAATTTTCTTGTTAGCTTATGAATTTCATAGTTTTGAGTATTATGGTATTACTAGGGTCTTTGTATATGTTTGATGATTGTGTGTAATTAAAAACCACTTCATACTCTTCCATTTCCTTTTTGAAGATCTCAAAACCAAAACTGAACCTTGTGTAGTCAAGTTACCCATGGGATACCATGTTATGAACTTGTCACTAGTTAGACAAGCTTTCTCAAAGATATTATTTTCTAGAATCATATTAAATGAGGGTTTTAGAGGATTGTTTGAATGGTTTTAGTTTCTATTTAGTATTTTATATATAATTTTTTTCTTATAAATCTCTACATTAGATTTTTTCATCTACTTTTTTAGCCCAAGGAAATAATTGCTATGTTTTTATACCATTCACTTAATGGTATCCAACTCATTTTTTTGGACTCCTAAGGTACAATTTGGGTATAGTTAGTTGTTGGCAATGTTACTTGGTGTTATAACTAAGGATTCTTTTCATGGTTTCCCAGGTTAATAAAACCCAAGTGTTGGTTTGGTTTGAGATGAACTAGTATGAGCTGATGTGTTATAAGGAATTGTTAAAGCATTTGGATATTATGATTAATGTTAGGAAAGATGCTCAATGATATAATTTTTTGTAACACATTAAGAAGCGGGGTCATAATCTAACATTATGGGTTGAGCTATATATCTTCCTTGATGGATAATACATAATCCAAGGCTAGGTACACTATTCTTAGGTCTTGTATCATAAACATAGCTGTCCAAGGTTCCAAGGCATTTTTATACATTTCTAGTGCTAGTTGGGGATTGGGTTAGTAGATCATGGTAACCCAATTGTAAATATTTTGAAACCTAACATTGAAGTTCCTAATAGGATCATTATAATCTCATTTAATATGGGAAAATTAAGAGTACAAGATACTAGAGTCTATTACTTCCCCAAACTAGATGAGAAAGGTAGTATTTAAATGGTCCAAACTAAGGATCGAGTTCGCATAAAGGTTGAGGATATAGTCATATGCTGAGTTAATTAATGTGAATAATAAAATACTACACATGACATCCTCATATTATACATTCAAGAGTATTATGGTAGTTTTATAAGAGGTCACATGATATTCAACAATTCATCCTATATTATGGGTGAAATAGAGAAATACCTATCAGGGTTTTTAGGTTAGTCATGGAAAACTCTTAAGACATTAATGGTCAATATAACCAACCAAGTCATCATATGAAGTCTATTTAGGATAGTTTGAGGGAATAATCTATTTTGAATCATGGTATGCATATGTTTATTGAGCCCAAGTCTTATATGGAATAGTAAGGTGGAAACCACTAGTCGACCATAACATGACCTAGCTATATTGATATATGAATTAGTCTCTAGGGTGCTTCACAAATAATTAATTGTTAGTATATTATTACCAACAATCATGATTAAAAATAAGTCGTCACTCAACATGTAAATTCTGGATTCTTTCCTTTTCATCTATTGTTTTTGGGTTTGTTTGAATCACACAATAATGGAAAGAGTTTAAAAGAGGGGAAAAATATTAAATCAATAAAACACTCTTTTAAGGTTGGGACCCTAATAATTATTATCCTTAAAAGAATAAAATTCCACTTTTTAGTACTAGCATTTGTTTGGTCTAAGATTCCATTACATAATACTCATGAGATTCAATATTTTCAAATAGAGTATTGGGGAACATTGATGGGCTTTTGTCCTCCATTTTAGGACTAATTTAAAATCATCCTAGGGTAAGGTTATTGATATTTTGCTACATAAATAAGATTTCATGGAATAATCTTTGAGAGATGAAATGTCACCACTAGTGGTTCAGTCTTGATGATCGAGAGTTAATGAGTGAATTATTTGAATCTATTACTAGTAGTTGGGCTCTTTAATCCAACACTTATTAAATAAAATGGAAAAGGTAGTTCAATTTTAAAAACAAACACAAAGGGAGGGAAGGGAAAGGAAATAAAGGAAATTTCTTTTTCCAATGGAATTAATTCTTTAATAATTGATCTGATCACATCCACCATTATTCTAACACTATGTGTTAAGTCTTGATAAAGTCTTTAACTTTAATTCTACACAATGGGAAGAGTCTAGGTAAGTATATAATAATGTTTAATTTATAAGTCCTCACTAAATATTAATATTATAAGTCTACAATAAATCACACATAAACTTCCAAAATAACTTGTAGGCTATCACACTAGTTATCAATATTGTGAAGAAAATGAGAGGAATTCATAAATATTTCATGATAGGAATGCACATCATAATCATTTCATTCATAAATTAATGGAGTCTTAAAATAATTATCTAGGCACTAATATTCACTTAAAACTACAATGAAATGTGCTTTGATAAATAGAACATGTGTCATTTAAAAGGGCTAAAATTGCATTCATTAATTTAATAAATTATATTACAAATATTTATCTTGGACAACTCTTTAAAATTAAAAATGGGTGAAGGAAACCATATATGAAATCTCGGATTGATTCCAACAACACTTTTGAGATAAAAATTGTTGATCCTAAAATTACACCATGGTTGTAATTTTATAGATAAGGATAGGATTTATCCCCAAGTATCATGAGATTCTCATCTTGGGACACAATGGCCATTCATGGTGGTTAAAAATATATAATTTAAAAAATAAATAAAATCCCCTTAATCTTGCTCCTAAAAAGATCTATGGTGGACCACTCAACTAATACATGGAGGTGGTAGGTAAGAGTTAGATCCCAACTACTTTGGCTTCACCTCTATGGCTTCTGACCAAGCTACCATAAAGTTAAACTCTTGATCCATATTGGTATGGTTCATTAGGGGCTCTCTAAAGTTCATCTTAACCTTGTATACTAGTCTTGGGTATACTTGAAGGGGAGCCTCCATTGACCAATATACTTACAACACCTAGCTGATGCTCATTGTAGATTGTGTTGAAAGATTGAAAACCACTTGAGATCCCCACTATTTGTCTTCGACACCTTTTCCCTCATGGCTTGGTTAAAGCGACATAGGTAGACTAAAAATTTTCTCCCATCTAGTAGAGTACCATCTAGGTCAAACTTCACTAAGATATTATTATTTTTTAAATAAGTCAAAATAATCTTTTTGACATATTCCATGGGTCCCATCACTATTTGGGACAAATAAAATCACTCCTCTATTATAGTATTCATAGTCCCAATGTAGGTTTGATACAAGCCCAAATCTAAAGTGGGCATTAATCTAAGATCTGATAACATGTATTTATTAATCATAATAGTAAAATTATAGCACTTCCCACTAGTTATAGTGACCCTCTCCAGATAGTCTTGGGTCTATTGGATGACCACTTGGGTATCCTCCATAATCCATACCACATTTCACAGAGTAAAAAAAAAGTTACATGAGGGTATCCTTGATGTGCCCAATTAGTGTGGAAGAGAAGGAGATCTTGACCTACACCTTAATAGATCTAACTTGAGTCTTCATTTACTCAAGAATATTCTTTAGCATATCATGTGTCACCCAAAGAATTGAGAGTGGTTTTTTTTGCCATTATCTCTTCTACTTTAGGATTCCTCACCTTGGTAAGAGAAAATAAGTCTTGTTGGGTCTACTCGACCATATAATTCCTCTCTTACATGAATTTAAGGATGAGGATCCTCTACATGTTTCCTATGGTGTGTTAAAAATCTCATTATAATTTTAGGGTGCCTTGTATCATCATTTATAACACCTATGATACCAGGATAATTCATTAGGTATTGGGAGGTGTTGATAGGGTAGAAAACATGGTAGTAGTAGGTGGAAGATGAGGTAGAGGAGGAATAGAATAAGTGGATGAAGTGAATGATTAAATTAATATAGGAGGAGGAGGCATGGGGGAAAAAAGGAAAAAATTAATGGTGAGGCCTAAGGGAACATATGTACCTACCAACAACTTTGGGTCTTACCCACTTGAGGGGAGACGAATCATTAGAGGATGTATTTATAAAAAGGGATGAAATTGTTTGATTAAAGGTCAGCCCTTAAGATATCAAGGTGATGTAAAAATGGAGTGAATGTTTTTTTAGAGGATCCAATTGGGTTAGTTTTGGAGTAATAGAAGAGACTAGTGGGGGAGGTAGAATTGTAGAAGCTAGTACCTACATTATGGGATGGGCATGAATTGCCTTTCAGTTATTCCTCATTATTTTATCTAGATCAGCTCTAGGCTCTACTACAAAATGAGTTGATGTAACAAGGACCAATGGTGTGAAATGTGAGAATTATTACATTACTAGAGGAATTATAAGGATGGTCCTAGTCACTAGAGACACGCACATGGGTGTACTTAATCTCAAAATAGTTGAGGTGGTCAGTGGAGAAAAAATACTCACATGTAATTGAATAAGGAATGATAGGTGGGGCACTATGAAAGTTCCAAATTGGGGAATGGAAGTGGTAGATGGAAAAAAAGAAGCTATTATACCAAAAATATAAGAGGTGATGGATGTTTGGCCAAGGAGTGGAGGTAGTGGATTTAGTAAAAGTGGTGGTACCATAAGAGGTAACTAGAAAGAGGAGGGAATGAGGGGATGAACTTGTACCCCTGCATAATGTGGATATGACTTTGGGATTCTCTTTGGGATATTATTGACATTAAACCATAGAACTTGGGTAGCCTAGGGTCAAGGTACTTATTATGGATCTATATGTGTTTGATGCATTTGTCACTAAGTCACATGAGTTTGACTTGGTTGTGGCTTAGGTGTCTGAGTTTTTAGAGGTGGAGGAGGCATAGCCTTGGCAGGGGGATTTATCAATCATGGGGGGTAAAGAAATAAGATCACTTGTAATCTTTAAACCCTTCAAAGAAATTTACAACATGTTTTGATCCCTTTTATTGATAAAGAAGATAAACTAACATGGACAGGCACTAATCATGGGGATTATAGTGTTAAAATGGGTTACTTGCTTCTTAACAATCAAGTTGAGCCTGATACTCTCTGGAAGGAAGTTTAGAACAAGGGTCTTCTTCCTAAAATCAATATTTTTCTATAGATTGTGGTTCAAAATAAATATCTCAAAGTGGAAAACTTAATAAAAAAAATTTAGATGATTCCCAAAAGATTCATTTTATGTAAGAAGCATTAGGAAATAAATAATCATCTTTTTATTCATTATCCTTTTACAACTACTCTTTGGAAAAATGTTCTTGAAATTTTTAATCTTCATTGGGTCACATTGAATAATTAAATATTTTTTAAAGTAATGGAAATATCATTTTAAGAACAAAAGAGTGAAAATTATTTGGAAACTATCCTTTCCCCATACTATATGGACCATTTGGCATGAGAGGAATAATATAGTTTTTAAATAAATTTACATCAATACTAACTAGGCTAATATCAATCTTTTCTCTAGGATTTGATAAAATATTTCCATTTGTAACATCAAATAAGACCAACAACCTTCTAATATTGAAAAGGATATTGCAATCAGATGGAGTATTTCTTAGTCTTAGACTCTTTTATTAAGTATAATATTAACTATAGGAAAACTATGAAATGGAAAAGTCCTCCTTTGGGTTGGATAAAACTTGAATTTTATGGATATTCAAAAGGTATTCCATAAATTTCTAGAGTGGAGGAGTCTTTAGAGATAGCAAAGGTTTTTTCATTACTGCCTATGTTGGTAATATGGGAATCCAATCAAATCATTATACTAAATCTCCTGTTTCTCTTTTGGGTTTACACTTTTCTAAGGATTTGGGAATTGACAAGCTCAAAATTGAAGGAGATTCCTTAAACATCATTAGGTGTCATAATAAATCCTCCACTCCTAGTTAGACCATTAAATATTTTATTGATGAAGGCCTTGTGTTATGTAATTCTCTCATTGAGACTAAAGTTTCACATGTCTATAAAGAGGGTATATAAATAATTTATCTCTTAGCTAATATTGGTTTTCAAAGTAACCAACTACTTAGATGGACCAATTCACAAATCACTCTCGAGTGATGCATCATCCAACTTCATAATGAGACAAGCATGTGTTAATTCTTTTCATAAGGATACTTTTTTGAGTTGTGATTTATATCACATTGGCACATGGAGTTTAATCACTTCAAATATCATGATTATCTCTTTCTTTGATTAGAAAGATCATTTTAGACTTACTTTCATTTCTATCGCTTACATCCTTAGTTTTGTCAAGAAAGAGCCTCTCTTGGTTATAGCTGCATTTTCTAGAATAATGGGTGGAGAAGATCTTAGGACATAGGCTACCTTCAACAAGTCTTTGGAGACTAATAAAGTGTTATGGAAGCATCTATAGGTTGGTGGGTTAACAAATTTTATCTATAGGATTAGAGGGCATGAATCTCACATTTCCCAATACTTTTCCTAGAATTAGAAAGATAGAAGAGTCAATTTCATAGGAAAGAATGTTTCCATCACTGAGGGTCTAATCTCATTCATCATAGGGCTTGGTACTAAATATTAAAAGTTTCAAGGAAATAGATGCAAAAAATAACATGAACTAGAGACATTCATAGTAGGGGATGAATAATTGACTCTATACCATGGAGGTTTCCTTATAACCTCTCTGCCTAATCCATTCAATGAGCTTTCAAGGATCATTATATAGTTTTTAACTTTAGATGGATGACACTATGTAATCAAAATCATCCACTTGGTCTTTTTGAGCCACATTAGGCATAATATTCTAGTTATTTTTTCATTATTTATTCTAACTTCTATTGAAACATCTATTTAGAAAATGCAATTAAGGAGGTTATCCATTCCCTCTCACCAAGATATTATTTTACTACTACATTTGCATTTCTTAAACTCAGCCCCAAGAAGTAATCCTTCTTTAACCCCTCCACTTGAGAACCCCTTGCCTTCTTCCTCTAAGTATAAATGGGTTAGGATATTTTTTTAGTTTTGAACAATGACCCCAATAAAACGGTTCTTCAAAGTCACTCAAAATAGGGAAAAAAATTAATTGTGACAATGCTAATGTGGTCCAAAGCCTTTATTCCTTAACTACCACTTAAGATCAAGCCAACCATAATTTATTCCATAAGGAGCTGGATAATCTCAAAATCTTTGTCAATGATGTGAGAAAAGATATGAATATTCTCAATCATAATTGTAAAATGAAGATGAAGTAGAAATATTACATTGAGGATAATATTAAAACATCTCAGATTCAAATTCATAATTTGAGTGAGAAAGTTAATATCCTTTATATTAAATTCACCGATTTCAATAATATCATTACTAGTATGGTTTAGATATTTGGTACCCAAGATACTATTATTAGTGATATTTATACTATTTTAGATAAGTTAGGTAGAGGTAGAATGCAAAAACATACTAGGAAGGTCACTGATAATATCATGACTAGTAGGCTCTAGAACATGCATAACAACATTAAAGAGATAAATGACACCCTTAACAGGCTTCATAGCTACTAAAATATTATATTTTTTAGCTAATTTTTCTAAATTTCTTCTACTTTTTAGATTCTTTTATAGTATCTCTATTGGTTTTGAAATTTAATCTATCTCAGACTAGTTTTCTATGCTTATCAGGGTTTTTACCCTCTTGTAACAGGGTATGGACCCCTACTAAAAAGCAAACCTTTACCCTTATCTAAAAAAATATTATCTTATATATTATAGGGTGAGTTAATGTGACATCCCTTGAATATTGATCAAATGTAGAAGGGGTCTAAGAGGGCTTGTTCTAGACCTTATTACTCTTTTCCTTCTTATAGGCTTTGATCCTCATGAGCACCTCCTAGTGGTCCATAGCATTTAGATATAACTTATCATAATCCTCTATTTTCTCACCATAATTGAGGTTTAGGGGATATTATTACATCTCCAAATTGGCTTGGATCATTCCCTTCAAGTCATACTCTAGGGTTTGGCTCTGCCCATGATCAAAGAGTTCTAACTAGCCACCATCTTTTATAGGTGAGGAAAAGAGTGGTACACATCATGCTTGATGACTATTAAAAGAGGTGCGTAATTATTCTAATGGAGACTAATTGATAAGTGATTTAAACTTTAGGAAGATGATTTATGACATGATAGGGTAATTGAAGGGGCACCTTAAGGATGCGTATGACATATGTTACAATATCCTCTTGAAGATATTAGTAGTCTCCAATGTGATCAAGTGAATCTCTAATTTCTTATTATAGATAAGGCATAGGTGCCTAATTGATTTTAATATATACCATTAAATGCAAACATTCACAAATGTCCTAAATGTAATTTATGTATGCGGTGTCCATATAGTTTTTAGAAAACTACATGGACCATTAGGTTATTGGATACCCATGTAGGAAAGATAGACGGATTGAAATTGAGTGTCTTGTATACTGTGTCTATGAAATATCTCATCATGTAAAAATGTCCCCCTACCTATGCATCTGTTATGGCTCTGACCAAATTGAAATTAACCACTCCTCCTAGATCGAGGACTTGGGAGATGTCTAAGATCATGTGAAACAAAGCTGCCCACTATTCGATGATGTTAAAGATATTTTGGGCCCTAAATAATTGGTTTAAGAGGATCATACTAATCTAGATCCCCTCCTTGAAGTTTTAGATCATATATGCATTAACATCCTCTTTATCTACTAATTTAGCATTTAGGTTCTCTACCTAGTCCTTAAGGACATCATAGATTTGAAAGGTGTTAGTATAGGTATTTACCAGTATCGATTCATAGGAAAAAGTAGGGTTAAGAATCTTATACAAGGATTTTTTGGTCATACCTAAAATTTTAGTAATTTAGTGTTAGGTGTTAGATGAACATATCAAATCATGAATATCATCCTTCACCTACCTAGTAGTGAGGATCAACTTGCCAAATAAGTTAGCATATGAGAGGACATCAAGATTGGTATTATTTTAGTGTGGGCCAAACTTTTGATATGCTCTTAGAGCATCTTCAATCTTAGCCCCATCATCATCATCATTATTAATTGACTCTTTTATAACCATGTTGATGGCCGTGAATATTTTGTTATAGGGCATAAATTGAGTTAAACCATTCAAGAATAAAGTGTCCATATAATTAGGATCATCGTTGGGGTTTGAAGAGGAAATGACCATTATTGTGGGATGAAATTTAGCATAAGATATCTAGCTAAAAGAGAAGGTACCAAAAGTAATAGGTTCGATTAGAAATCAAGGATGCCAAATTTTAGAGCTTAAAGATATAATGGCTAATTATCTTTCCATGGAATACTTATAGAAAATCACATTCATCCCCCCTATATTAATGGCATTTTCTAGATCATCCCTTATGGATTCAAATTTGAGTACATAGATCAATCTTCAATTTGATTTCCCAATTTATAATTAAATTTGGAGTATATGATTACATGCCATTTAATAGATCTAGTAAAGGTGATTCGACATGTTTCACTTGATTAATCAGGGTCTAGTTATCCATTTAATCAATGTCCATAGTGTGGTATACACATAAACACATCATATATAAAACCTCCTAGAGGATTTTAGTTTGCATCATTAGTCATATCCTAACTTTTCTTGACATTAATAATTTAGACCCAATCAAATCTCAACACCTTTTTGTTATATCCTCAAAGGAAGATGATATGTCAACTAGGGATGCATGACATCTTTTGATTAGTCCTTAATAGTTAGATGTGTACTTTATTCTATACATATTTGGGATTTAGGGGGTCCAAAAATTAAACTATTTATTTATGCCATGTGTCATGTTGTGATACATTAGGCTCTCTCATATTATGCCATCCTTGTTAGACTGTGATACTAAATTTTCATACTACAAGCCTATGGCACTCCCTTATTGCATTAAGCTCACCTAAATTTTGACATCCCTTTTAGAATCATGGGTATAATAGGTTTGACAGTTTGAGAGATTCATTTATTATATTCAAGTATTACAAAAATTCAAGGCATATGATGTCGTTGGATTCAATTACACTCTCCCAAGTTTTGACATCTTTGATAGGACAAAGAGATTTAACACTTTGTCACTAATTGATAAGTATTCATTAGTTGGGTTAGGATCTCCTACGATATGATATATCTATTAGGTTTTCAAGACTATACATTCTAATATTCACATGGGTTGATTAGCTAGTGTATTGATAATGTCTAACTTGGGGCTACATGGTGCTTCTTGATTGCATTGGGATCTCCTAGGGTCTGATATCTCTATCAATCCTATGAGATTGATGCATTTGGAGATAAAAATTTTGGTACTCACTAATTACATTTGGATCTCCTAGGATCTAACATCCTTATAATACTGGGAGATCGACATGTCTGACATTGGATGTGTGGTGCTTTGTTATTGTGAAACCTTTGACTACCCCTAAGCCAAATATAATGAAGTTGTGTAATATTGAGACTATAGACACTATAATTTAGTATGTACTATATGAATTATTTGGTATCATAGGAATTTATTACTATGTTTTCAACCTAAATACCCCTATCTTAAGGTTTAAATTATTTACCATTAGATACTTGGTAATTTGTTTTCAAAAATTACCATTTTACCTTTTTAACTAACAAAATCTAATTTACAACCCATAAATCTTAACCCTCCAACAACTTATCCATATAATAAATCCATTAATAAAAAAAACCAAAATTTTAATCCCAAATCACCCTATATTTAGAATAATATAAAATGGATCAAAGCAAAGTTTTTCTAAAAAAGGTGAATCAATAATGATTCTACCATTATTGACATCAATTCCCCTGATTGGCATCAATCTATATATACACAGATGATCCTTTAGTTTGGCCTTAATGAATTTTTGATCTCAAATCACTATTAATATTTACTCAGAGAATTTAAGGTGAATGATATCTTCATGCTCATGAAGTTAGGCTATACCTAGTCTAGAACAATCATCACAAACTAGGGAGATTGTTTTCACCTATGGAAAGAATATACTTTACTTAAATAAATTTCAAGGTAAGTTTTCCACCTTAAATATTTAATTTATTATGTTTTTATATATTTTCCTAATCATTCCACTATCATGACATCTCAAATATCCCTAGTTTCCTTTTCTAATATCTTCTACCACCCTTTAGCTTTTTGTTTATAACCTTGTGTAGTTTTAATAGAATTGACATAGATTCATCTAAATCAACACCGATTCTACAAGATCAACATCAATCCATATGTTTTAATTTTAAAACATAATTCATTTAATTATAAAACAATATCTTAGATGTAGTATAGTTTGAGATTCCACCTTTCTAAACATGGAATTTATCTATAAATTATTGTTCCTAGAATTTCACATGAAGTAATTACTATCACTGATCTACCCATCATCTCTTAATCTTTATTCATTGACTAGAATGACATAGATTTTGAGTTATAAGTTTATGGCATTATCTATTCTCCATCATTTAAAGCCACTTCTAACCAATTATATGTTATACAATACTATGTGAATTCTATTGGAGCTTATTGGGATGAATACTTTTCTTATATTGATCATTTAAATGAAGATTAATTCCCAATAATTTTGTTATTGCATCCATATTACATCTTTCTATTTTTTAATTTTAGTGTCTATTATCCACTTAATTTTAAAAATCGTGAGTTGGCATCCACTTGAGGAAGTTCATAACTTCCTGGGACTAGTTCATGATGGAGGTTCTAGGTTGCACCCTGGTTGAGCAAAGGATTGTTCATGTTCTCTACCCAAACCTAGTCCAAGATGAGAATGACCCTAAGATGTGGGTTACCTAATCTTGGGTTAGACCTCTAGGGTTTCTAATGAGGATAGCTCTTTTGATGCACCACTTAGCTCATTTAAGCTAAAACTTATTTATTTTTGGGGTAAAAAGGAAGAGATAGATAACTGAATAGGAAATCTAAGCTAAAGTTGCCGATGTACCTAAATTATTGTTCATCCACTCTTACTTGAGCTTGTAAAAACACTAATCAGACAAGAAAAAGATTAAATATATGACTCCAAATTTTTTTATACATCAATATTTCATGTATAAGTTCACTAAATGATCAAAAACTAAGGGAGGTGATAAAGAGGCCTGATTCAAGGCACTAACTAGTCAATGTATCGACATGCTAGCTTTAATCAAATGGCATTGAACACTAAACATGACCTACACAACAAGATGAACTAGTAGCTAGGTGAAACCAATATTTGAAAAGGGATAAATAAATACCACACATGGAAATCAACAAACATAAATATACTAGATAAACATAATGAAAATTGGAAATAGACATATATTTATCTCAAGGGGTTACAAAGCTCAATCTTGGTAAAGTCTAGTCATGCCAAAGAGAGGAATCCATTTTAAGGATTAAAAGCCTTTATATGTAGTAGAAAGGAATGAGAGAGATAGGAAACATGCATGGGAGAGTTGATAAGGGGGTCCTACTGACTAAGATCATGTAACTTACTTGAGCTCCTTAATGCATTAATGACACTATAATTATTTGGTCATGAAGCCCAATATTTATTTGCATGTAATCATGAATGGTTGCCTAAATCCTCCATGAGATATTTTGCATTAATTATCTTTAATGTAAGGATAAAATACTCATATTTATGAACTTGATAGAGCTATGTCTATATTTGGTGTAGGTGGCTTCATGTTCTTGCTAAATTGTGGATGATTTTACTATTATGTTTATGCCTTGGTATGTTTTTTTATTGTAAATACTGAACATAGATCTATTATAGATTGTAAAATAATTCATTTATTGGTTTAAAAATAGTCAATACATCCAATTTTAAATATTTTTAGTTTTGGAATAGTTAGTATCGCACCCTAATCTATATAGGCTTTAAAATACCTATTCTATCCTTGATAATCATGTAAACCAAGAACTCATTATATACATGGCTCTCCTTTTAAAAATGGTGAACACAGTCATGAAAAGATACTACAAACTTAGAAAACTAGGTCTATAAATTAAAGAGAAACCTCAAACAAGGACCTTGAATAAGCTTCAATGTAAGCCTTGGGATTGAAATATTCATTTGGCTCTACTTGGACATATGCAATCTTAATTCCATGTAACTTCTTACCTTGGTCATAAACTACTTCCTCAACCTCTATTGGAAGTCTCCTAGGCTTGCATTTGCTCATTATCTATTGACTATCTAACTCAATCCCATTGACCTTTCATCTCTTCTTGCACTATTGATCTTGATTTTCATGATCAAACATGGTTCATCAATCTACTTAAACACACTGATACAATCCTTATTCTCACTTTTTTAGATATTGAAGTATGATGGAATGGTGATTTCTAATTTTTGGATTATTTAAATCAAAACATATATCTACTATGGCTTAAATTTGACATCTATGCACTTATCATTTGACATTCACCTGATTGTCAATGACATCTACATGACCATTAATGATGTCTAGATGATCGTCACATTTTGAACATCAAACTTAATTACTGAGATTTAATTTGACATTTTCATGGCTATAAATTATGTCCACATGACCATGAATTATTTTTATATGACCATCACACTTTGAACATTGAATGGTTACTTTTTTAGATTTACTTTGACATCCATGAGATCGTCAATGATGTCTACATGACCACCACACTACTTGTTCAACTTTAAAGGATTTCATCTTGAGATAGAAAAAGCATGAAGGCACAAAATTTATGGGAGATGTTCACGGTGTCTAGGATATTGATTTTATGTGATCCTTTGATCATGAGAGGTTTTAGGAAAACTTATAAAATACATAAGTAGACTGACCAGTCTATTTCTACATAATGTCTTGATGATAGTCTAGCTCATTTAACATTTTGTTATGAGTTTTTGATTGATCCTTGAAAGATATAATGATTTTATAAGGCCCATGTGAAATTATTCGATGATCCTCCCTGCATTGATCACCATGAGAACCTGCTTCCTAAAAATTTGACAAACTACACTTTAAGTTTAGTAAAAGTGTTTCAAAAGCTTTTCAAACTACATATAATCTTTAGACCACTCATTCCATCTATAAATATGTTTAGCTCATCCATTTAAAATATGAAATTTGATCATCTACTTAATCCAAGCAAAAGCTTAGTATGTGGGCCTAAATTGACCAACATTTCTAGTGACTCATAGGGAAGCATGCCTATAATGATTGAGAACCCATACACTTACATTATTTTTGGAATTATAAACAAATATATATTTGAACCTTTACTACTAGTAACCTCTAAAAAAATACAATATCTAACAAAGCAATAAAGGAAAAAACACAAAGAGGAAAACTATCCTGAACAAAGCAATGACAAACAATCTAATGTGCTAAGACAACACTTGAAGGAAAAAAAATAAGATCTACTCTAATATGTATAACTAAAGCTCACATATGCTTTCCCCCTAGATTAAAAGGAAAGTTAGATTTTCCATCTTGGGACTTCAAAACATGTTTGCCATATCTTGATTGCCTCTTCTTGAAGACTAGAACATTTAGATGTTCATGACCTCTTGATGAGGTATATGGGAATCCATCTTACATTATGAGTTATATGGATTAAATATGTGGATCTAAGACCCAATCATCTTGATTCTAGATTCTTCTATTTTTTAAGAATGTTGCCAATTATTATTCATTCATTATCTTCTAGTGATCTAATGTATATCCCATTCTACCTTTACGTTACTCCTCATGAATAGGTGAGTTTTCAAGGTTATCATGATTAAACTCTTGTATCTCTTTAGGAATATTGGATGTCAAGACCTATTCATTTGATTTGTGTTCAGGATCAATGATATAAGGAATTAGATTAGCAAACACTTATTTACTCTTCTCATATTCATGTACTTGCTCTCCTTGTGAGCTAATTTCATTAGCTGATTAGTTTCTAATATGTTCAATAGGAAGTTTAAGGACTTGAATAGCTTGATACTATTTGAAAATATCCATATATTTCTACCATAAATCCTTATCATTACAATGATACTTATCTTCCTTGGCTAGGTTGTACTCATAAATTTTTAATTATGCAAGTTCTTGAGAAGCATTTTGATGTGAGACAACTAGTATATGATCAAGAGGCTCTTGAAAAATAACCTCCTATGGCACATCTAAAACTTCTTCTTCATGGATCTCCCTTTATACTTGCACTTATCCCTATAACTCATCCTTTTTGACACTATGGAATAATGAATCATGCTTGTTCCTTACCAAGTGGTGTTCTAATAATTATTTCTTCTTCTTGATCACTAAAGTCATTATTAATTTATATCTCTTTAGTTGTATCTTCTTGATTTACCTCATAAAGGAGAGGCTCTTTCTATAGGATAGGCATAATAGATCATTAAAAGTAATCAACAAGATGAGAAAGGTCCATATAAGTAAGTATAGATACTTGATTTTTATCATGAAGCTAACCTTCTTGGATCACATTCACCTCATCTTTTTACTGCACTACTTCTTGGATGTATTTCCATGAAGGAAAGAACTTGGTTTCCTGAGGAGAGGGAAGTGGAAGTTGAATGGTCTCTTGTTTGAATTGATTAATCAACACTTATTCCTTCTTCTACATACCACTTTAGATGCATTTCCAAGAGGTAAAAGGCTTAGATTCTTGAGGAGCGAGAGGTGGGATTGAGTAGCTTTGGGTTTTCTTGATTTCATGACTTTACTTCAAGATGGAATTTTGGGCTCATGGTTCCCTTACATAGTGTGCATTATGGTTTGAGGAATGAGAGGAGGTATGTGAAGGTGATGTAATGTTAATTTTGGAGCTACCAATGTTTAGTACAAATTTGTTTATGCATCTTAATTTTACCTAATAAGGGAGGCTTCAAAATCAAACCTTGATTGCTCACAATGGTTGGCTCTTTCAACACAACCTTGCCTTTCCTCTTGGAATCTCCCTTGGACATATTTGCATTAGAGGAAAACTTAGAGAAGTTGAAAATAACTATGATTAATTTTTAACTCATTTGGTAAGGGATTATGAGTGATGATGGGAATCTTTATATGAGGTTGACATGGAGTGAATGAGGGAAGACAATATGTGTGATGAAGTGTTTAGTGTTCTTCCTAGGCTAACAACTTATCCTCAATCTTAGAGATGAGTCCATATAGGTCAAGCATGTCACTAATATTTATATAATAACCTCTCCTAATGAAATACATCCAATCCTCCTTTGCCTATTTTACTAAATTCCTAACCTCTCTAATGACATGTTTTGGAATTTCCTACCCATACCCTTTTAATGTATCAAAATTTATCTTATTTTTCTCTCGATGAAATATAAATTTTTTAAGGCTATATATATAATGGCTTAGGGTATGATTAGGTTTTTAAAGTGTGTCACATAGCTTATATGACTAATCATGAGGGTAACCAGGATAAAGAGGGCATAGATGAGACTCATAAAAGGCTTGATGATCTTGTTAATAAGGGGGCTCATCATAGGGCTAGACTAGTTTCTCATAGGGAGGATTAGGGTAATATTCCTTCATGTATGACTGATATAGGTCCTCATAATACTAGTGAGGATCATACCATGATATATATGGATCATTTTTAAGATACTAATTAGGGTAGGAAGAAAGCATTCTTCTATATAGGCTGTCCTAGCCTAAAAAACATGAAGTTATCTAAAATAATGAACAAGAATATGCTTCATACCTTGATATAATGATCAAGTAATACTTGAAACTACTTTTGAAGATGAATTTGTTGTATAATGTCTTCAATATCTAAAATTGGGTCCCACTAGGTGTACCATAAATTATTAGAGGTTCTAAGTTGCACCTTGGCTAAGCATAGGATTGTTTAGGTCCTCTATCCAAACCTAGTCCAACATGGGAATGACCCTAGGATGTGGGTTACCTAATCTTGGGTTAGACCTCTAGGGTTTTCAATGAGGCTAGATCCTTTGATGCATCACTTATCTTTTTTAAACTAAACCCTACTAATTACTAGCGTAAAAAGGGAGAGAGAGATAACTGAAAGGGAAATATAAGCTAAAGTTGGTGATGTACCTAAATAATTGTTCATCCACTCTTACTTGAGCTTCTAAAAACACTAATGAGATAATCAAAAGACTAAATCTATGACTCCAAAGTATTTCATGCATCAACATTTCATGTAGATGTTCACCAAGTGATCAAAACCTAAAGGAGGTGATAGAGAGTCCTAATTTAAGGTAATAACCAGTCAATGTATCCACATGTTAGCTTCAATCAAATGACATTAAACACTAAACATGAACTACATAACAAGATGAAATCATAGCTAGGTGATATGTTGAATTGAATATGGAGAAAGCTTTACCAAATATGCAAATCAACTAGAATAAAAACACTAGATAAGCATAATGGAATTTGAAAATAGTCATCTATTTATTTTAAGAGGTTAAAAAGATCAATCTTAGTAGTCTCTAGTCATGCCCAAGAGAGGGATCAATTTTAAGGTTTGGAAACCTATATATATAGAAAAAATGGATGAGAAGAATGGGGAAAGTGCATGGGAAAGTGGAGAAATGGAACCCACTAACCAATATCATGAAACTTCCTTGATCTCCTTAATGCATTAATGCCATTTTAATTGTCTAGTCATGAAGCCTGATATTTTTGTTACATGTAGTCATGAATGGTTGCTTGAATCCTCCTCGAGTTCCTTTACACGAATTCTCTTTACTATAAGGATAAAATATTTATATCCGTTATCTTATAGAGCCATGTATATATATGTTGTAGGTAGTTGTATGTTCCTATCAAATTTTGGATGATTTGACTATCACATTTATACCTTGGCATGATCTTTAATATAAATCCTAAACATAGATCTATTATAGATTGAAAACAAATTCATTTATTATTTTTAAAATATTCAATACATCCACCTTAACATATTATATATATATATATATATATATATATATATATATATATAGTAACCCATCTTGAATTATTTTATGATTTAAAATATCTACTATATCGCTATGTATCATGGAAACCAAAAACTCATTTTATACAAGGCTCTCCTTTACATAATGGTGAAAATATTCATGAAAATAGACTATAACCTTAGAAAACTAGGTCTATTAGTTCAAAAAAACCTCAAATTAGGAGTTTGACTTAGCTTTGATAGTGGTCTTGTGCTCAAAATATTCATTTGATTCCACTTGGATCATATTCAATTTTGATTCCATGTATCTACTTACCTTAGTCAAAAACTACTTCCTTGACCTCCATTAGAAGTCCCTTGGGCTCACTTTTATTTATTAACTAATGACTATCTAACTTAGTCCCATTAACCTTTGGACTCTTCTCACACTGTTGATCTTGATTTGCATGATCAAATGTATTTCATTGATATGCCTAGTCCTACTAACACCATTCTTGATCTCACTTTGTTAGATCTTGAAGTAAAATGGAATAATCACCATTAATATTTGGATTATTTTAATCCATATGGCTATCTACCATGGCTTAAATTTGATGTCTATGTACCCATCATTTGACATCTACATGACTAGCAATGTTGTCTATGTGACTATCAATGATGTCTATGTGACCATCACACTTTAAACACCAAATGATTAATTATTGAGTATTACTTTGACATCCATGTGACTTTCAATGATGTATAAATGACCTTCAATGATGTCCACACGAATGTCACACTTTGAACACCAAATTATTAATTTATGAGCTTTACTTTTACATCCATGAGACCATCAATTATGTCCACATGACTATCATACTTCTTATTTAACTTTAAATGATTTCATCTTAAGATTAAAAAAATCACGAAGGCAAAAAAATTGTAAGATATGTTCATGACATATAGAATATTGATTCTATGTGATCCTTCGACTATGAGATGCTTTCTAGGAAAGATTATAAATTTCATAAGTAAACTAACTAGTCCATTTTTGCATGATGTCCTGATGATGGTCTGGTTCATTTGGAATTATGCTATGAGATTTTCTTGATCCTTAAAGGCTCCAATGATTTTCTGAGGCTGACATGAACTCATTCCATGATCCTACCTACATTGATTTCCATGAGAACCTAATTCCTCAAAATTAAAAAAGCTACACTTTATGTTTAATTAAAGTGTTTCAAAAGAATTGTAGGTTACATGTGATATTTGGACCACTCAATCCATCCATAAATCTATTCATCTCATCCATTTCAAATAAAAACTTTGCTCATCTACTCAATTCAAGAAAAATCTTTGTATGTGGGCTAAAATTGGCCAACATTTCCTGACCAGGTAGCTCACTTATCTATCTCATAATCAAATGTGTCCAAGTTATCTCATTGTGTGCAGGTTATTCTTCCAAGACAAAAAGGAGTTCTTATATTCATTGGATTCAAATGATGCAAGATAATCTTTTAATCTCTAGGTATTCGCCATAAACTTTGTATTTATTTATGTTTTTAGTAGATAATTAAATTAAAAGGAAAAATTAAAAACTACTATTACATTTTTGTACACCCAATGGGACCCCTAAGGTCTCATTGTTAATTTTATTTTCATTGTGAAATTATTCATTAGTTTGCTCATTTCTTGATTGTTTTTACTCATTAAAAAAATATAAAATCCAAAAATTATTACTTTTCCTTCCAAGGTTTAAAAAGAATTACATTCATCCTCTGATTTCTTAGATAATTCAAATAGATTAATCTAGGTAGATCAACATATTGTATTAATCACACCTTCTCACACAACCAAAACCACATAATCCTAAAATAAGCATTTAAAACATAAAGGAAAGAAGTATAAAGGATAATCGCCTAACACCCTTATCATTATAGTGTGTGAAGTGAGGGGTAGGCCCTAATACCAATCCATGTACATTATTTTAACATTAAATCAAGCCTCAACATACCTTTGTGTATATAGAGGTTCCTGTTGGACAAATTTAGCCCATATACCAAACTTTTCTAGGTCTAGGATTGAAGCTGAATAGGGTCTCATTGAAGAATGATCCCATGGAAGAGGGAGAATAAAAAATTTAAATGAAGAACACAAGTTGTTTATAAAACTTTTTAAACACTTTAATCAGGCTTAAAGTGTGACTTTGGCAATCTTAGGGGAGCAAACCATCATGGCACATCATTAAACAACAAGAGGAGGAAGATATTCATGCATCTAATGATTATAATTGAGTCTTATAGATTTAAGGAATTTCATTACATGATGATTTTGGTCACATAAATATCCTCTACAAATTTCATATTTTGATGAGTTATCTATCTTAATATATAAGCTTCCAAAGTTGAAATTTAAGAGTGGGATGTGCACACAAACATAAAAGTTTGGCCTTATGAAATAACCCTTTAAATTTAAATGTTCTAAGGATAAATTTGTGCATGAAAAGTGTCAAGATCTTGGAGGCTAGAGTTAAGATCTAATAGTGCATGGGTAATAGCTCAATCCAATGGGCCCTAATAGATCCAATGACATGAATTCAATTATATTGATAAGATATAATAATTAGTGGATAAGGGAAGGTTCAATGGGTATCAAAGATATAGTAGAGCATGTTAAATCATGCATCAAATAATAATGATGAGTTTGCATTAAAAAAATTAGTAGATCCTAGGAATAAATGCACAATTTTCAAGTGTCATGACCATGATAAATCCTAAGAATATTAATGGTGCATATGGAATCCATAAAAAGTGAGATCAAGGGTTTTAATAAAGTTAAAAATATAATGAGCTCAAGATGAATGCAAGGTTGCCACACAGTGCAAGCACAAGATAGGATAGAATTGACATCAAGATCCTTAGAAGTGATGTATATTTGACAAATGCCATGATCAGTGAGATTAGATAAATATCAATGGATACAATCAAAATTTGAAAGCTAAGGGACATCAATAGAGATCAAATGTGACCTAAGGTCAAACCAGAGCAAATAATTCAAGGGGATGACATAAAGGCAGACATGTTAGATAAAGGATTTCACCAGCCTGAGTAAGTAGAATACATAAATATAGGTTCAAACATGCTCTATGTTATGAGTAGAACTTGTAAAGTTATCTAACACAATTGAATCCATGTAAAAATTTTCAAGAGATTTTAGACATAGGTTTTTCTAAATCTCATTCAAATTCAAGAAATCCTACCCTATGGAGCTTCATTTGCAATCATGACTATATGAGAACCAATAGGGTGATTGGTTTTCATCTAGAATATATCTATATTCAAGATTTGGAAGAAATGGTAGAATGGTGAGTGCATAAGGAATGTCAAAAATAACATCAATGAGGAAGCTCAAGTAAATGTCTAATAACATGGATAACATCAAGCATGATTGAGGAAGATAGTGGGGTATTTAGTGTTTCAAAGTATTTAAGGACTTGTTCCTATTTGATGGATTATGAGTCATCATTATTAGATTGATGTTAATTGATCAAAGGTGGTTAAGTCACATTTGTTAAGGTCTATTTATTTAGTTACCTCTCTCTCTCTCTCTCTCTCTCTCTCTCTCTCTCTCTCTCTCTCTCTCTCTCTCTCTCTCTCTCTCTCTCTCTCTCTCTCTCTCTCTCTCTCTCTCTCTCTCTCTCTCTCTCCCCCACCTTTCTTCTATATATTCCATTTTCTTTCCCATTGAAAAGAGATGACGATGTGATATTTTTCTTAGAGGAAGAGACTCTTACACTTTGGATATGCAATATTTGTAATGTAACACATATTTGATATAATAGAGACTAAATTATTCCATTTTTAAGTTGAATTGAAGTGTGTCCTATGAGTACATTGATGTGGTTAAGTGAATCCATGATTTCACTTGCCTTTTTCTGAATTCCCTTATCTTCATGAAGTTTTTGGTAGTTCCCACATGTCATTCTAAGTGCATATATAGTCTATTGATTAGTTTGGAAGTAGAAAACTACCCTCCCATGCTAGATTGATATCTAGTTCTTACCTTTTGGTGAAACACTTATGAGTAATATTTTCTAAGAGTGATTGAAGTGGTGTTTAGTAGTCTCAAAAGTGTCTTATAGTGTGCCTTCTGTAAGAATATGTGTTCAAAACGTTGGTGCATCACCTATTTTTTACATGTTTTCATGAAATTATTGTCTTTTCCTCTCCCTTTTCTAAGCCAATGGTTAGTGTAGGTGATATATCTAATAATAATCCAACCTTTTTTGGAGGCTTAACATCACCATAGGACACCCACATCTTGTGGTTATTCCCATTTTGTTGCTTATTCAGAGGAAGCCTAAATAAATCCCCCCATGGGTGTAAATTAAGACCATATGAGTTTGTAGCATGCTCAATGTGACAAAGACATTCTCTATAGATAAATTTTGGAGATAAGGAGAAGTAATTATAGTACAAGAACACATACCTCATCCAAGAAACACTCTCATGCTAGAGGTTACTATAAGGTTAGATAATAAAGGTAATCCCTTTAAATTCATTAAGTTGACTTATATTTCATATAAAATATCAATATTTAATAGGATAAGACCTTATCTTAAGAATTAATATTCATCCCCTAGTCATCCTATTATTTGAAGTAGTGCAATCCCCTTGCCCAAATGGTCATTAAAAATCAAGTATTTATTGTATTAAATAGAGGTAGTCCACTAAACTTAGCCTAGTATAATGATACTCATGTGTCTACTCTTAAAAACATACCATTATTTTTTGGAGAAGATCAAATAAATACTATTGAGCACATATAAGATGTCGCCAACATTTGTTTAGTTTATAATATTGTTCAAGATAATGTAGTTATTACATTACTCATTGCTTCCTTCAAAGGAAAGACACTATAGTGGTATATAAACCTTCCACTAAATTCCATAGATACATGGGATGATTTAGGTGAAAAATTAGTTTGAAAATTTGAAGAAAAATCTAATCACTGATCCTTAGTTGAACATCTGACTACCATTTAGAGATACCCCATGAGTTCATGTCTAATTTTAACCTTATATTCAAAAAGAAATGGACCTAAAGACCTACATTAATTAGGACATCCCCATAATATGATTTATTTTATTATCTAAAATCCCTATATTTTGTTATTAGTGTGATTATACAATCAATGGGTGGTATTACCTTGCTAGACACCTATGAGGTTGCCATACAGGTAAAGAATACCTTGGTAAAAGCTGGTAAAATTTGTCCAAGCTTATCAATGCCTATTTCCAATAAGTGAAGCCTATGCCATTACCTCAAATTCACTAGATTCCATCTATAGCCCCTATTGCATACATGAAATAATAAATTACATTCCATCCTAGTTAAGCTAGTGAGATTAGAGAATTGGAAAGTATGTTACAAGCTTTTGGGAATGAAATAGTTCAACTCAAAAGATAATAATACTAGGTTATGCCTTATCAACAACGAAAATAGAACACCTATCAGCCCTTTGGTAATAAAATGCCTCCTTATCAAGGGTTCAGAGAAAATAGACCATGCTACCAATCAAAAGGGGAATTAATTAAATCTAAACCATATGCATCCCTTGATCCTAATATACCCTCTATATTAATATTTATTGTTCCCATACCTCCTCAAAATAACTTGATTCAAGATTAATGTTGGTAGTCATTTAATCCCAATGATACTCAAAACCAAGCCTTGGTATCAAAGAACACTACTATGACACAAATGACATTAAATAATTCTATCTTAAAGAAAATCAATACCAAGAGTCAATCTTGGCATCACAAGGTCAAACCCAACAATTTCAAGAGTATCTTAATTCCATTAATATAAATTGGTAGATAGATGATCATGTAGCATTCAATCAAGTTGAGAACAATAACATAATTGGTCATGTTGTAGATATAAATAGAGATAAAATAAGAGCCATTGATGTGGTTCAAGATGTGATAAATTATTTAATTACTTTTAATGTTGTTCCTTAATATAATATCAAGGATCAACCTAATGTAGCATTCAAACAAGCTGAGACCAACAACATAATTAGTTAGATTGTAACTTTAACTAGAGATAAAAGAATATCTATTGATGTGGTTAAAGATGTAATCAATGAATTAATTTATCCTAATTTTATCCCTCAATATAATATCAAATTTTAATTTGATACCCCTGAAACAAAAGAAAATCAAGATGTAGAGGTTGGGAAATTTCCTCAAGTACTTGTAGTCCATGAGCAACCACTAATTCAGAAAGTACAACCAAAAGCCTATGGTGCTTCATTTAGTATAGTTGATTATATGAATAAATATAATGTTATGAATATCATGTGGGATTCCTTAGCTATTCCAAGACAAAAGTATATGCTCATTTAATATCTTTCTCCTTTCAAAGTGTCTCCATAACTAGTTGAAAAATAAGGTATTATCCTAATTAATTCAGACTAGCCAAGTAAACAAAAAAATCAACATGCAAAGAAGATGGTAAGGGTGTACAAATATTATGTAAATTCAAGTAAAAATCCTTCCATATACCTCTCTTTTATATTTGGTGAAACTTTAGCTCATAAATATACGTTATATAGTGGAGTCATTAACACTATCATGCTTAAGCAGATTGTAGATAAGCTTGGTCTTGTATATGAACCAAAAACTAATTGTGTGTTAGAAATATATGGGTCTCCAATAAATATAGTGGGAATCATCAAAGATATTAAATTAAAAATACATTCTTGTCTTAATGTTATAATTTAGTAAGATGTAGCTGCATTATAATTACCTGCCTACTTTGCCATGTGTCTTTCAAGGGACTTCACTTCAAATATTGGATTATATTTATCAGTTGATTAGTCATATTTGATGTTTGTAATTAGGTATGTTACTAAGGTAACTATATGTTTTTAACCTATTTCACACTTCCGCCTAGAGCCATATATGCCTAATGTTGTGAATGTTAACTATGTCATCACATATGAAGTACTAGATAATAGTGAAGAAGTAGAATCACCATTAGATGGATTTATATATTTGTTACTTGATGAACATGTCTCTAATTTACATGAACATGTTCCTTATAAGCTAATTTAAGAAGAAAGACTTGGTGTTTATTGCCTCTATGAGAATGATGCACTAATTCTAGCCTTGGTGAATGATGAAGAATCAAGTGATGGCCTATGGTAGTTATGATTTTATGTATCAAGGAATAAGTATCATACTAGTGATGTAATGATGTTGATTTATCCAACCAATAAAAGGCAATTCTATTCTATAAACTTTTAGTTTGGATGTTCAAACTATGTTGTAGGATATGAGGCACTTTTCCATGGTTTGTAGTGGGATAAAAAGATGAAAGTCAACACCTTATGAGTCTTTGGTGATATTAAACTTGTAGTTCACCAAGTAAGAGGTCTTAATGTATACAAAAATACATTGCTTAAGTATTACAAGCATAGAGTATGAGACTTACTTTAAGACTTTCAAGATTTCAATATTCATGCCATATCAAGAAATGAAAATAAATGTACAAATAGATTAGATGCCATTACGGCATAGTTTAGCATCCTAATTGATATAAAAATTGAAAAGTTTTAGTGACACATTAAGGTGGTTTTAAGACATTCTATTCTAGACAACCATGAAAATTGGCAAGTGTTTGAAGATGATAATCAAAATGTCAGGTTCTTGAAAGAAGATGATGAGTTTTCCTCAAGGAATTATGAGAAGTTCTTACAATAATATGGTGATCATATTATGCAACTAAAGATAAATAGGTTATCCAAGGGGCTATTCACACTTGAGAGCATATTTAGTAGGGTTAATGAGTTGAGAAAATAAAATGTATCTTTGTCAACCAATGAAGAACACTATGCCAATGTGGAGATTGCAATTGATAAGAACTTAAAGTTGGGTATGGTATGCACTCCTATTGAGAGTGAAGCTTTTATTGAGTTATGTTTAATTTTTACAGATATATTTGTACGTTAGTATAGTGACCTCAAAGGACTTGATTTGAGTCTAGCTCAACACAGAGTTAGAGGATTAAACTAGGGTAGTAAGATAGACAAAAAAAACTATCAATACAAAACTTGAGCCTTTGATAAGAGATAAGATACATAATCTCATTTATTTATCTATAATATTTCTAATTAAACACTCAACTTGGGTGGAAAACCATGTTCCAGTACCAAAAAATAATGGTGAGATTAGATTGTGTGTTGACTTCCATGATTTAAACAAGACTTCCTTTAAGGATCACTATCCTTTACCATCCATGGAAAAAAATTTATAGATGGTTTTAGGTTTAGAAATGATTTTCTTGTTAGATGATTATAGTGGTTATAATCATATTTTTGTCAAAAAATAAAACTAATTCAAGACAATGTTCAACAGCAAATGGGGGACATTTGTATATAGAAAATTTCCCTTTGGTTTATCCAATATTGGAGTAAATTTTTAGAGATCCATAGATATGTTATTCCAAGGAATTATTAAAAATTTATACTTGTTTATTTGGATGACATGACATTGTTCTCAAAGAGTGAAGATGAGCACATGGCTCACCTCAAGTAAGTGTTTTTAAAGTGTATGTAGTTTAGGATATCTTAAAATCCCAAAAAGTGTTTCTTTTCAATTCATGAGGGAAAGCTTCTTGGACATGTCATATCAAAGAATGGTATGAGTATAGATCCTGATAGGAGAGAGTCAATTATTTCACTTTCCCTAACCAAGTGCCATAAAGCTTTGAAAATATTATTTAGAAAAATTAATTACCTAAGGAAATATATTTCATATTTTGTCACTTTAGCTAGGCCACTCACAACTATGATAAATAATAATTAGAGATTTAGCTAGACCAATGAAGGATTTAAGAGTTTTGAAGAGATTAAGAGAGATATATCCACTACTCCCATACTCCTAAACCCATATTTCATAAATGCTTTCATCTTTTACACTTATGCTAGCATCGACACTATTTCAAACATCCTCATGTAGTAGAATCAAGAGGATTTAGATCAACCAATAGAATTATTTAATTAGGTCATATAATATTATCAAATAAGGTAATCCTTTTTTTATAATGTAATTTAAGTTATAATGTCTCTCAATAATTTTAGATACTTGTTGTCTAATAATAAGATACATCTGATGGTTGCCCACCCAAGTATCAAATAATTTCTCTTCAACAAAGATATAAATGAGATAAGAGATGGTTGGATAACCAATGTAATGGAGTATTATGTGGAGATCAATGTCACAAATCTGCTGAAAGGCAAGGGACTTTGAGAAAATCTATCCCAAGACTTGTAAGAGGCTAATTGGGTGGTTATGGTGTCAAATGATAAGGAAGTTACAACTGATCACATCTCACCTTCCCACTGGTTCCAGGAAATTTTATTAAATCTCCAAGAAGGTATTTATCCTTCCCATCTAATCCCTTTAAAAATAATATATTTCAAATTTTAGTCAATTCATTTTGTTATTGTTGTTGGTGCCTTATTCAAGAAAAATATCAATGACATGTTGCTAAGGTGTATAGATGTAGGCAAAACACATATGTTTCTTGAGGAGTTTCATGTTAGAAATGGTGGAGGGAATAATGTTTCTAAAACCAAAACCCTTAAAATTATGAGAGGAGGCTACTATTATCCTAGCCTATTCAATGATTATCGTGCATAGGTTAGGAAATGCAAATAGTGTATTATGTTTGTAGGAAAAGTGAAGATTCTAGTCTTTCCTCTCTCACCAATTTCAACAGACCATCCATTTATCTAGTGGGGATTAGACTTTATTAGTCTCATTATCCCCCTTGAACTTTAGGGCACAAGTGGATCCTAATTGCTATAGATTACGTCAATAGATGAACAAAGGTAGTAGCATTGATAGAAGAAAATGAGTCCAATGTTCTAGATTTATATGAAGGTTTTCTCACTAAATTTGGATTTCCTTCAACATTCATATTTGATAATGCTATGGCCTTTATGGGTCTTAGGATCAATCAATGGGTATGCCAACATGGTGTCATTCTTAGCACCTCATTTTATTACTATCCCTAATGAAATGGCCTTATTGAATACTCAAATAAAAAACTAGTAAATATCATAAGGAAGAATATTGAAGATAATCAAAGGTCATAGAATATCAAGATGAAGTAAACTCTATGGGTTGATAACATCACCTAAAAAATATCAATAGCCAACTCTTCATACAAACTAGTATATGGTAAGGATGTAAGAATGCCTATTTTTGTTGAATTCCTTAATTTAGAATTGATGCATCAACTTGAGATCTTAGAGAATGAGTCAATGTAAATTGGATAGGTTGAGATTATGGATCTAGAAGAAGTTTTAAATCAATTCATGTTGGCCCTAGAATCCTATAAAGCATAAGTTAAGATATCCATTGACAAAAGGGCTTCTTTAAGAAGTTCTAAAGAAGGATATTTGGTTCACAAATCAGATGAGGATAGAGCTAAGCTAGTAAGGCAGACAATGTTTGACTCTCTTTGGAGTAGTCCATACATAGTCTTTAGTTACAAGTACCATAATTACTTCCAACTTATAAATATGGATGGCAAGGAGATTCCTATCCCATTCAATGGGATACATCTGAAATATTACTATTAAGGAAGCTAGGTTCCATGTACATAGTTATTTTATCTTGTTTTCCTTCAAGTGTTATTTTAAAACATTAGTGTTCTTTGTTTTTATCCTAGATAAGTGATTTATTTTCATAATTTATTTGTTAGATTAGTATCCCTATTTTCTATGTTCCCTTCCTTATATTGGTGGGATTGTTATCTTCTTTCAGTAAAATAGGTTTCTTGTAGTCCTATGCCAGATTTGTATTTATTCATGAGTTCAAGAGTCCATGAATAATATAAATTTTCAAACATAACAAGCATGATTCTTAGTTGAGTCACCAAAGATGTTGTCCAAATTTTACCTACATACCAAACTTTTCTAGGGCTAGGATTGAAGCTAACAGGGTCTCCTTGAAGAGTGATCCCATGGAAGAGGAAGTAGATAGACTTCAACTAAAGAGAAAAAGTTGTTTAAAATATTTTAAAATAATTTAATCAGGATTAAAGTGTGAATTTGGAAATTTTAGGGGATTAGACCTTCATGGCACATCATGCAAGAACAAGTAGAACAAGCTGGTCATGCATTTAATGATTACACTTGAGGAGTCTTCTCAAGCTGAGGAATTACATGAAATGACAGTTTTGATCCCATAAACATCCTATGTAAATTTTTTATCTTGATGAGTTATCTATCTTAAGATATAAGCTTCCAAATTTAATCTTATAGAGTGGGACATGCACATAGATGCCAAATTTGGGCCTCATAAAATATCCATTTAAATTTAAATGTTTTAAGGATGAATACATGGATGATAAGTGTCAAGATCTTAGGGGCTCAAGTTAAGATATAATAACATGTGGGTAACAACTTGATTTAGTGGGTCAAGGTACATCTAATGGTATGAGTTTAATATTATCAATAAGATATAATAATGAGGAGAAAAGGGTAGGGTCAGTGGGTCATAAATATCTAAGGGTACACATCAAATCATGCATTGAAGATCAACAGTGAGCTCATAGTCAAAATTTAGTGGATATTGGGAATAAATTCATATTTTTTAAGTGTCATGATCACGGTAACTACCATGTAAATCAATTGTGTATATGCAAGTCATACAAAGGGAGATATGATGATGTGCATAAAGTCAATAAGCTAATGAGATCAAGATGAATGTAAGGCCACCACATGGTGTAAGCATAAGACTAGGATAGAACTAATAACAGGATTCTTAAAAGGGATGCATAGCTAAAAAGTATCATGATATGGGAGCCCAAATTAATATTACTAGCTAAAATTAAAAGTTGAAAGCTAAGGGACATCAATGGAGAAAATGCAAACTATGGTCAAACCATAGAAAATATTTCAAGGGGATGCCATGAAGGCAAACAAGTTGGACAAAGGATTTTTCCACCTTGAGTAGGTACAATACATAAATATAGGATCAAACATGATCTATGTTACTAAGACTAGACCCTATAAGCCATTTAATGCCATTAAATCCATATAAAACCTTTCAAGTGCTTCTAGATGTAGGTCTTACATCTCATTTAGATTCAATAAACCCTAGCTTATAGAGATTCATTTACAATCATGACTATATGAAAACCAATAGAGTGATTAGTTTTCATCAAGAATGGATCTATATTAAGGAATTAGATGCAATGATAGAATGGTGAATACATAAGAAATGTCAGAAAGAACATCAATGAGAAAGCTCAAGTAATTACTTGATAATGTGAAGAACATCAAGCATGTTTGAGGAAGACAGTGGGGAATTTATTGTTTCATGTTCCTTAGGGACTTATTCATGTTTCATGGATTAGGACTAATCATCCTCAAATCGATGATAATTGATAATAGGTAGTTAGGTCATATTTATTGGGTTTTATCTATTCAATTCCCTCCCTCTCCCCTTTCTTCTTTATATTCCATTTTATTTCCCATTGAAAATGGTTGACTCTTGTATATTTTTCTTAAAGGTAGAGACTCTTATGCTTTGGATATGACAAATTTATACTAAATTCCTCCATTTGAAAAATGGAATGAAGTGTGTCCTATGAGTTCATTAATGTGGTTAAGATAATCCATGCTTTCATTTACCTTTGTATAAATTCCCTAAAATTTATGAATTGTTTGGTAGCTCCCACATGTCATTCGAAGTGCACATATAGTCATTTGATTAGTTTTGAATTGGAAAACTACCCTCCCATGCTATATTAATAGTCAATTGTTACCTTTTAGTGAAACACTTATGTGGAATATTTTCTTAAAGTGAATAAATTTATGTTTAGTAGTCTCTAGAGTGACTTATAGTGTGTCTTGTGAAAACATAATGGTAACAACTAATTACATAAAAATTGGAAAGAAAATACACAAACACATTTATTGACAATAACAATTGATGTTGTTCTTATATTAAAAATTATCCGACCAAAATCTAAGTTAGATTACAATTTATTATATAGACTTTTGGAAAGAATCACCTGATCATCCAAGCTCATGCAAGGTCATTACAAGTGATAGAACATGAGTTCTAACTGTAGCCTAAAACTATATAAAAGTCTACTTATAGTTATCAATTAGCCATTATAAGAGTTATGAAACATGTGCATGTGTATAAAGACAAAGGTTATTTCATAATTTTAGCTTGAACTCTATGTAAACAACATATATATGTATCATTTTACCAAAATTGTACATGCCTCCTTTTATTGTTGTGATAACAACTTGTTGATATTTTAGATTAGACACCTTCAAATAGAAATCAGACATGGATCACTTTACCTATTCTTTCTAAAAACATAGACACTATTATTATTTGTGACTAACTTATCTAAAGTATGCATTGCATGTTTTCCTATTGTAACTACAACCTTTGCTAGATATTTATTTCAATATTTTTTAACCATGCATGTTCATATTATTGATCTAAATTTATCTATGAGACCTAATGGATATTGATAAATATATCCCAAGTGTTAAAAATTTATATATATTTTATTCATGTAGCCATGTCGTTCTATTTTTTAACTCTCAAAATGTGATTGTTGATATTTTTTTAAAATGTGTCAAAACTTGATTGAGTCTAAGATCTTTGAAATGTCCACTATCAACTCACATCATTGATCTATTTATTCTCAAGTTACTGTTGAATTTTTTATCTACGTAGGCCCATTAATATTTAAATTCAAACAACTAATTTAAGAGCTTAAATTTGACATCTATACAACCATAAATGATTTGCTTGGGACCATCAATGATTCCATGTGATCATCAGAATTTAATCCCTTAATGTTTTATTTTTGAGCCTAATTTTTCCATTTGCATAAATTTCAAAGATGTCCATGTGGCCATCAAATCAACTTAAGTCCCTACTAGCTTGACACTTGTGGTTACTTGGTTCACTTTACTGTAAAATTATAAATGAAAAGAGGACTTAATATATATAACTTTATACTAGGGTCTTAAAAAATAACCTAAGATATAACTTAAATCCCATGTTTTTATACGTATTCATATATATGAATAAATCCTAAGTCTAATCTAATGTTATAAAAAATTTATCATGTGTGTGCCACTTGGTAGCTACTTGGATCTTCTCTAAGCTCTTGACTATTGACACTGCTTATTCCTATGAGTCGTTGGATCATTGTTCCAGGATCCCATGATGGTGACTACTTATCACCTTTGTGGGGCTTAGTAAGTCTTTTGAATTTTCAACCATTGCTCTTGATTTGTTGGATCAACTGAGCCTAAGTTAAAATTGTTCATTGTATCTACATGCATAGAATAAAGGACATAAGTTAATATAAAGGACCCTGCATAAGGATTCTTGCCTACAATCTTATTTATATTAATAAAATATGATTAGGGTCTAGGTTTAGAGTATATAAAATATTCCATGCATTAATTTAAATGACCTAGCATAGAGAAATATGATTGGTACCTTGGCTAAAATCTTAAATAAAGCTAAAAATATAATAAAATGATTTCTAAGAAGGGTGTCACTTGTTAATTTCATATTAATTTTGTTCTATTGATCTTGACAAGAGGGTATTATTCTGGCCATTTTGTACGGGGGAATTATTTGATGCTTTTGTTGGGGGCTGGTATTTATAAAATATCCATAACAAAAAACCTAAAGACCTAATTTTTATCAGAGAAAATATTTGAAACAAAGATTTTGACGCATGTGCATTTTCATTAGACAAAAGTTTAGAGACACAAAACCCAAAGTTTATTTTCATCAGACAAAATGTTTGTGGCATAACTTCAAAAAAAAATGGTCTAGGGCAAAATGCTCGAAAGAATTAGTCCAAGACAAAAGTCTTGAAGGATAGGCTCATAGGGAAAAATGCCCAAGATAAAAGTCTCAAAGGGTAAGTGAATTAGGTACTAAGGTTCATTTCAAAAAAGGTTGAAGGCAACTACAAAAAGTCTAAAGGTCATTCTATCAGGCTAAATGGCTACAACAAAAAGGCTAAAGGGTAAGTTTAAAAAGTTCAAAGGGTCATTTTATGAGGTAAAAGGCCAAAAAAAGGGCCGAAAGGAAAATGAATTTTTTTTTAAGGTTTTAATTCATAGGGAAAAGGTCCCATGACAAATTATTTTAAGGATCTACTTCATCAGATAAAATATCCACAATAAAAAGGTTGAAAGGCAACTATAAAAAGTTTGAAGGGTCTACTTTATAAGACAAAGTGCCCATGATAAAACTTTTAAATGGTCTACTTCATCATAAGAAATGTTTGAAACAAATATTACAAAGACCCAATTATATCAAATAAAATGTCTAAAACAATTATGCCAAGGCAAAAAATCCCACAACAAAAAGTCTAATAAAATAAGTCTAAAACAAATAAGTTTTAAATGACAAATTGCATAAGTCCCAAAAGAGATACTAGACAAAATACCCAATATAATAAGTTTGAATCAATTATAAATATGGTCTCTAAAAACATAGTGATAATTCAATCTTCATAAATTCTGAAATGCCAATAGTCAGTCTTTTCCCAAATTTTTGAAAAAACACATAAAAGAAGGGTTGAATGTCAAGACTATAATCTAAAAAAAGTTCAGTCCCCATTTACTAAGGAAAGAAGTGGGATGTTGGGTGAAATAGTTTGGTTGTTTCTTTGTACCATTAACCTATCTTAAATTAGATATCTCATCAAAATTGATAAAATAACCCACACTGATAGATCTCCCTAGAAAAAGAGAAGTCAATAAACACTTAGAGTAATGACCAAATTTTGAAAGGCATTTATGAGTTATAGAGACCCAAAGTTGACTCTTAGATACCAAAAAACCATGTATGTTGAGTGAATCCCTTAAATTTTAGATATTGAGGGATAGTGATTTTAATTAAATAAAGTGGATTTTAGAATATCTTGCACCTCAATAGATCCCACCAAGTTACACTTAATATAATGTCTTACAAAAGATTGGACCATTCAAGTTAATTAGAAGTCGACTATATATTTAGATCTTATTCTTCATCTTATCACCCATGGTTTGGTCTCAAACCCTTAATGGATAAATATTTATAAATATCTTCATAAGGAACCTTGGAATAAGACTATAAAAATATGCATATTTAAAATTATGAGTCTTCTTCAAAAGGGTCATTTAGATAACCTTAATTACAAGATTTTTGACATGGATGTAGTAAAACAAGGTGATGAATCAGACCATATGTATCTCTATCAAGGCTATGGATGGTCATCTCATAAAAAATTAATACCCCACCATTCCCATCAAATCCATGAGATCATTAATGCCCTTGAAGAATTTTTATGCCTAGTTCAAGCTTGGTTCCTTGAATGATATTCATAATTGAATAGGTTATTTGAAAATCACTCCCTACACACATTTTTGGCCTTATATAGAGTAAGATATTAGTATGTCACTATTTAACACATTAATTTAACATATTACTTTAGGATATGTCCAAACATCTATTTTTTATTCTATGTGTTGTGTAGGAATCGAAGATTAAAATGTCAGGTTCTAAGTTCTTTTCACCACTTTGCATGTTTAAGTCACCATTTGTTGTAGCCAACATGCCCTCTTTTCATAGGAAATGGGGGACCCTTATTTTTAAAAAAAATCATAACTAGAGTACCCAAATACATTATCACATTTTATTTGGGTTTGTCTATGCCATGTCTCTAAAATATTAGGCCACCCTGTTTCTTTCTTTTTTATCCTCGATCATATGATGTGGATAGTGACCAATTGATCCAACTAGTAATCCTCATTAGTTTATGAAAAATACTAGGTAAAATCCCATTTATACTCAATGGTTAGGGTAGGCCCTCTTATTTTTAATGTGTATCATTCTCACTTTGTAGGATTTCCCTTACTAGAGGTTCTTAGAGCCTTAGTCCTATTCAAAGTCACATGTCCACAAATATCCAAACACAAAAATTAAAATTACCAATCTCCCAAACCTAAAATTATGTTATATCCTAGGATAATTAAACCCAACCAATGAATTCCACATCAAATAGTTGTAGAGTTTTCACTCTCCTAGTCTTGACAAGAATTTCAACACCAAAGAGAGTCTGACTAAATCAAGATATGCCACATGCCTTAAATGTTAGTAATGCTCAAATATAACTAATTAATCTCTCACCACATTTAGAATTTTTAGTCTCTAATTATAAAAAGGATGCTAAAATCTATGAGATCTTGATTTGGTAAGGAAATGTCACACAACTTGTAGTCAAAAAATTTAATCTTATAGTCTGATAAGGGTGTCAAAATATAGGAGATTCTAGCATATCACAGTGTGACACATGGCATAACTAAATAGTTTAAAATTTGGATCTCTTAAAGTCCTCAGGATGTACATAACAAAGTAGACATGAAACCATATGGGGATAATTAAATAATGTCACATGTCCCCAACTGACATCTCATCCTCCCCAAAGGATATAGTAAAAGTGTTGAGTCATGCTTGGGTCTCAACCATTAACATAAAGACTAATTAGGAGGTGAATGATGATGCAAACTAAAATCCCCCACTAAGATTTAAGGATAAGGTTTTCATTCACCTACCCCACTCTATATATTGATTAAGTGGGTAACTAGACCATAATTGGGAGATTAAAAAATATCACATCTCCTTTACTAGATATGGCAAATGATGTGTAAGGAAATACTTTGAATTTAACTTTTGATTAGGAAATAAAGTCAAGGATTTGGCCATCCACTAAAATTTTAATCCATAACTGATTTGATTCAAAATTCCATTAATGTAAGAGTTATGATTGTGATTTTATATAATTATTCTAATGAAATATCATTAGTCATTATATCTGTGATCCCCCAAATTTGAACTCCTTACTTTTTTCTCCCACATACTACTTCAAATTCCTTCTCTTTTATCCAGATCTCTTTCACCAAAAAATTTCATCTCGTAATAATAGACACTTCTTATTTGAATCCCAAGGATGAGCCTGATATAGGGATACTTTGTTCACAAATTGTTTGACTCAATTTAATCACTATAATGAAATATTAAAGGCCATCAACATGGTTCCCAATTATTCAATTATCGATGATGATGATGATGATGATTATGATGATGATGATGGTGATGATGATGATGCTGATGATGATGATGATGACAATGATGATGATGATGATGATGATGATGATGAGGATGATTTTGGAAATGCTCTATGAGAATACTAGAAGTTTATCCCACACTAAGCTATTTCCAAGCATAAAGTCCTCCCTTATGCAAAATTATTTGGCAAGATACTCCTCAGTTCCATGTGGGTGTAGGATGGTGTTCATGATTGGGGATACTTAGCTAGTTATCAATGCCATATTGCCAAAATATTAGGCATATCCTATAAATCCCACTACAATATCCCTGACCACACTTTTTTGTATGACTCAGTGGTTGTAAGGACCTAAACTGACACCTTCTAAATTTATGATGTATTTAAGGATTGCGTAGAGAACCAAGACACTAAATGGGAAAATAAATAGAATTTTAATGCATATATGGTCCACACATTCAAGGAGGGGGTCTAAATTGGTGTGACATATTGAACAAGTTGTTTAGTGGCCTATATTTCCTTAATTTCAATGAACATTTGGTTCCCTTACTTCACATAATCTTGGATGGATCCTAAGTACCCAACCTAGGAATAATGGTTAATTAAAACATGGTTAGATCCATAATGGATGTGTGGGTAGGGGATATTTTTGCATGATGATTTATCTCATAGGTGTACTTTGAGGGATGCTAATAATTAAGCCTTATGTCTTTCATTCATGGGTTCCTAATGACCTAGTAGTCCATGTAATTTTAGAAATCTATATGGCTGTCAATATAAAAGAAAAGTGTGACACATTTATGAGTATTTATAATTGATGGTATATTTTATGATCAATGAGGTCCACATGCCTCGTTTATCTTAATAAATTAGAGATTTAATGTCTCCCATTAGAGACTAGTAGTATCTTTGAGAAGACATAGTCATTTGAGTTATAAGCATCCTTAAGGAGCCCCTCCACTTAACCTATCATGTCTTATATTATCTTTTTAAGGTTGAAATAACATATCAATTGGTGTAAGGTATTAATTACTGTTGTATCATTTATTAAAAAAAGGTGTACTCATATCTTTTTATCATGATCAAGCACTATGTGTACCTACATTTCCCTCCACTATATAAGACAGAAATTGGCCATGACACTTTGGCCTTAGTCAAAGACAAATCACAAGATTAAAACCCAAAGGGAATGATATAATCCCATTTTTAGAGGTACTCTACTCACCTCAACCTCAATTATTTCCACTATATGGGGGGTGGAGATGATTTGTATCTGAATGTCATAGATGACCAAGAGGTGTTCATGAGGATCAAATCTTATAAGAAGGAGAAGGGTAATAAGGTATAGATTGGGCCCTCTCTAGATACATTTTTATTTTATTAGTATTTACGAGATGTGACACTAATTCCAACCATAATTTCTAGGAGAATCCTACATGGTATCTCATCACCTTCACCCCTACAACTAGCATCTCCCACCACTATGTCTTTGCTTCCTCCACCTCAAGTATATCAAACACATTATCCCTATCCAATTCAAACTCATGTGATTCTAGGATAAGTGGCCCAAGAATGGGTCTCTCCACAATATGTACCTCAACCTTAGGCCACCTAGGATCTAAGGTTTGATGTCAGGAACAGTCTAGAGATGATCTTGAGGTGGGATACATATTAGACATTAGAACGAGTTAATGCCTCCACTCTCTCTTATTTTTAGTTGATTATTGTAGCACAAACCATTTTCACAATTCCACTACATTTTTATCTTCTCCTAAACATCAATGACCTGTACCATTCCTGATATCCTACCTTCCTCATTTCCATCCATCCCTTTCATTCCCCAAATTGAGACATTCCTAGTGTCCCCATTGAACATTATTCAAATTCAAGTGTCTATGAGTTCCCCATATTGACTAGCTATATTTACTATTATAATAGTAATTAAAACCATCTGCATGTCTATAGTGACATGGAACATACCTATTTTCCCCCCAACAATGGAGCAACTCCCATAGTCGACCCATACAGTCCTCATTACATCATCTCCTTCTACATCCACATCTAGAGTTCAACTGATTAAAAGGTTAAGGAAGAAGAGAGAGGTAGTTCATTCCAAACTTGTGATGTAGGTATCAATTGATCCATTTTTAGCTCTCCTACTAGTCTCTTCTAATCCTATGAAACTAGCCCCATTATCTCCTCTCATATCTCTGTGTCTACTTTTTCCATCACCTTGACTTCCCAAGGATTTTTTAATCAACCAATATCTTACCTTATAATAAATACCACCCTTACAAGAGTTATTTCTCCTCAAATGTACATGACTTAGATTTAATGGAAGGCATAAATTTTCCATTGGGACTTACCATTCATTTTTCCCCCTTTTTCCCCTAGGCCTCTTTTTCCTCTATTTCTTTCATCATTCATTCATTAATCTTATTCCATTCCTCATCTAAATCATCCTCCACCTATAAATACCATCTCTACCATCCCATAAACACCTAAAAACACCTAGGGAATAGTCCCAATATTGTAGATATGAAAATTGATGATACAATGCACCCTAAAAGTATAATGGGATTTTTATTACACTATGAGGATCATGCAAAAAATCCTCATTAGGAAATTCATGCAAGATGGGAATGATGTGGTTTTCTAGACTGAACATGACTTATTCTCTCTCACCAAGGTGAGGATTCATAAAGGAGAAGAGAACATGGTATAAAATCCATTCTTAGTTCTCTAAATGTTGCATGCTATGTCATAAAAGATTAGTTAGGACATGTAGAGCCATGTAAAAACTCTTTAGGTGCAGTTCAAGAGCTCCTTCCCTCATAAACTAATCAAACACTTAAGGGATACCCTATTACAAATTTTCTCAAATCTATTAAATATGGTAAGTACTATGAAGGATACCTATGTGCTCATCTAGTGAACCCATGACTATCTAGAGAGGCTCAATATTTTAAAGAAGTCAATATCTTAGTATTACTCTACTAAGATAGCACATTACTAGATAAGGGTGAATTTGGATTCTACCTAGGTCACTTTGACTAGGGAATGAGGGAAAAGGTGGCTAAGGTGAACAAGGAAGGAGTTCAGATGGTTTCTTATCTTTCAACATAATATATAATGAGCCTTAGGTAGGTGTGAGAAGTCTAGGTGTTAATAGAGGCTCCTCTCTAAGTGTACAAAGTTAGATCAAGAGTTTTACCTCTTAGTATCCATGTTTTAAGTTATGGAGGTGAATTTAAAGGATTTGGGAGCTAACTCTTCCACAATGCCTGCACATATCAATTGAGAGGTCCCTTACAAATCTTTTTAGGAACAAGCCTAGGTAGATTTTATCCATTTTTTGAATTGTACACTTGTAGCCAATAGGAGTGGTCATCATGTCTAAGGATTGGAATCTAATTATACTTATGGTTAAATCCCATACTTATCTATAAAATTGAAACCATGTTGTAATTTAAGGGTCAATAATTTTTAGCTCAAAATTGATGTCAAAATCAAGTTAGGATTTCACCTATGGTTTCCTTAAACCCTATTGAATTTTAAAGACTTGTCCAAGATAAATATTTGTAATAAAATTAGTTATATTAATGAATTAAATTTCATCTATTTTAAGTGAAACATTTTATATTTATCAAAGTATATTTCATTTCATTTTAAAATGAATACTAGTGCCCATATAATTATTTTAATACTATGTTACTTTATGAATGTAACTATTATGATGTGATTACCTATCATAAACTCTTTATGAAATACTCTCATTTTATTCACAATACCAATAATTAGTGTGATATCCTAAACTTTATTTTGGAAGTTTATGTGTGATTTACTATGGACTTCTAATATTGTTATTTAATGAAGATGTATAAATTAAGTGTTCTTATATACATCCCTAAACTCTTCCCATTGTGTATCATTGGACATAAAGCCTTTAGTGAGGATTATTACATAGTGGTATAACTATTATGGATGTGTTAATCTCAATTATTGAATAATTCATTTCACTTGCATCTAGAAATTTCCTTTACTACCTTACCCTTCCCTCCTTTTGTGTTTATTTTGGAAATTGAACTACCCTTTCTATTTTTTTTAATAATTGTTGGAATAAAGATATTAAATACTATTAATGTATTAAAATAACTCACTCATTCACTCTCAGTCAGCAAGACTAAACCAAAAATGGTGACACTACATCTCTTAGATATTATTCCACATAGGTATTGTAATGAAGCCAAATATTTGCAATCATGCCCTGGGCTATGTTTGATCCTAATTTTGCATGTGTAATACTTATTCTAACCATGAATTGATATTAATAATGGTACTTTATCAATTAAAATGGATAAAATAATTATGAGTCTAAACTAAAGTCCTTGAATTTTAACATATTATTATGTTTCCCCCAGAAGTTACAATCTATTGAGAAATGGGGACCTTTGTTCTAAATTGTACTAATTTATACCTTAAAATTAAAAATTCACTTGATCAGAGTGTCACTAGAAATTTTTCACATTATCTTTATTTGAATATCATCTACACCTAGTATGGTTGGTATGATTATTCATAATCTTGGTTTAACCTTGTCTAAATTTGCTAACCTTAGATCTCTATATTTTAGGTTATAAGATTAATATAGTCCATCTCAGTTGGACACTATCTAAGTTTCATGATTTAATGTCAATTTTATATTTTACTAGCTTTTGATCTATTAAAATCCAAGTTAAATCTAGTTGTGGTTACCCTATAACCATGGCTCAAGTCTTTCCATTTGAACTCAAAATTGGTAAGAACATTTTATGCAAGAACACTTAAAAAATGTCATGGACTTACTTGAATTTTTATACTAAGTCATTATTAAGTTTATAAAAAAAACCAAAGCATAGTCTAAAAATACATGCTTGGTCCCTTTTAGGCCCTAAGACCCCTTAGTCTATGTTTTACAAGGTCCTTTTATTAGTAGGGTCCCCTGTTATTATTATTATATTTTTAAAACATAAATGCAACCTTATTTACAAGACTTTAGCTTAAGTTTTATATTATTTATAAGATCTGACTTAGTTATTTTCTCACTATTTGTTGACACCAATCATGTGCTACCCCATGTATTGTAATAGATGACATAACTTTTTCAAGCAATTGAGATTAGACAGTGTGGCTTTGAAGTCAAATGGTCAAACTCATGTTGCATGATAAAAATTGAGAATATTCTTGTTGATCAATGGTATTCAGCTAATCATACACCTTCTAATTGATGTCATATATTGACTAAAGGTTTCAATGGATCCCAAACTGAGCATAGAGATGACATGCATCATAACTACATTAGATATAATAGTGAGTAGCCAATGGTGGTCTACCCATTGGATTGAGATCCAATGATACATGTTCATTCAAATAGAGTAAGGTCTAATGGTGCAAGATCTATATTAAAAACTAGAATGGGGAATGGTTTGGAAACTACAATGGACTGAATGTATAAAATGGAAAACAAAGATGAAAAACCCACTAGTATGTCATTATAGCAGCATGTTGGTTACTATTTTTAAACCTCTATCACTTGATCTTGCACACTTCAATAAAATGGAAAACAAATATGAAAACCCCATTAGTATGTCATTATATATGGTAAGGGTTTGGAAATTAGAATAAACCAAACAAAGAAAATTATTAAGAGGCACCAATAAAGGGTATGATTGTCTCCTTACGACTTTTGACTCTACATGAATCAAGGTGAGATAACCTAAGCAAAATGTCCACCACATGCTTCACTAGGGAAATCTTTAATCATGTCATCATTTTATTCTTCTAGCATACATCTTAGGATAATCCCATCCAAATTATTCAATGTAAGTCCATTTTTAGTCAAGAGGTACTTTTGGGAAACAAGCTTTAGATTCCTCCTTTGATTCTTATCTAATTTAGGGGGATAATTTATATTTTTCAAGTAATGGATAATTTAAATATACCATGGAGACATGTTAAATTTACTCAAGGAATCATCAAAATTAAAAATATTAGTATTTGCTTCAATGTCTTGAAAAATGGTCTTAGCCATGAGCTTGGATAAACCCATCCCTCCCACTAACTTGGTGGTCTAAATATCCATGTCATACTCTTAAAACTTGTTAACCCACCTCCATCTCTTACTACAGACTCTAGTCTGAGTCAATATGTCATTTACCATGGTATGAGAAACATAAGAAACAATCCTTTAACTCATAATATAACCTCTAAATTCTTTAACAATATTCAAGAGAGTGAAGGCTTTTTTTACACGATGGTGTAGTTTAATTCAACACATTGCATAGATTTTCTAAAGAAATGTATTGTCTAATCATGACCATCTTCATTATTTTACAATAGGAAACAATATTAGTATTATATGATGCAAAAGAGAATATCTGAAATGGCTTAGTTTAATCAAGGTTATCCAAAATAGGGGCAAACTTTAGAGCTCCTTTGATGTCAATAAATTCATACATTACCTTTTCCTCCCATTTGATGGTCCAGTACTTCTTCAACATGGAAGTAATATGTAAAGTAATCTCTACAAATTTTGACACAAACCTCCTTACAAAATTAACTTATCTAAAGAAGGACTAGATTTCCTTCTTGGATTGTGGGATAGGCACTTTGTCAATGGCTACCACCTTCTCAGGGTTGATCATGACACCATTATTAGACACTATATGTCCCAATAACTTGGCCTTTTATACTCTAAAGTGTAATTTCTTTGGGTTAAGTGAAAATTTTAACTCCTCAAATCTAATAAACACTTTTTATATATGCTTCCAATGTTCTTTTATAGTCTCAGAGTACACAATAATATCATCCTTATACACAACTATAAAATTGTTAATCATCCCTTCAAAAGCAACATCTATAGCTTACTTAAATTTTGTAACAACATTCATTAACATAAAATGCATTCTCATGTATACATATGTTCCCCAAGGTATTGTAAATGTGCTCTTGGTTCTCTCAAATTACTTCACCATAACTTGGTTATATCCTGAGAATCCATCTAGTGTGGATAACATCTCTGATACTATAAAACTTTGAAATAGGTATTCCATATTAGGCAAGGGATAATTATATTTTAAATATTTTTTATTAAAATTTTGGAAATCCACACACAAGTAGATGTCACCATTCTTATTTCTCATAGGAACTAAATTTTCAATCCATGATGAATACATGATGGGTTAAATGATACTACCATCCCTTAGCTTCTTTAACTCATCCCACATTTCAATGGCCAAGATGGGATTAATAGGTCTCTATTTCTAATTGAAAGGATTTCTATTAGGCTCTAATGGGATGACATGGTGGAATAAGTCTTCCTTATATGATTTCAACTAAGAATAAGACCATGCTAAATAATAATGGTACTTTCTTAGTAGTTATATGTAAGCTTGGTTCTCAGTTGTACTTATGTGAGTACCTAGCCAAACCTTCCTTAGATTCTCATGAAAACCCAAATTACTCTCAATCACATCCTTTGAAATAAATTACTCCCGAGTCTTGATTCTATCTACTCCATCAAAAGGCACTTCTAAACTTATGAATCCTCTAGGGAGAGTATTTGCCTTCAGCTACATAATGTCCTTCCTAAACAAGGTTTATTTTCCTTCACAAACCTAAACCATATATTCTAAGTCTATGAGTTGATCATGGAACATAGCTTCATAATTTATAAACCTCTTAATTTGTTTATTATCATTAAACACCTACCAATGATGAACATTCTCTAGGATTGAAGCCTAACAAGAACCTCCACTTAATAATGACAATGAGGGCTTGTATTTACAATGTCAAATTAAGCACTTAGCCTTGTAAATCTATTAGATTCTTTATTGAAACTTCTATCATGAGAAAAAATATTAAATACATCAAAGAATTCAAGAAAATTCCAAATAACATTTTGATATTATTTCAACCTTTTATTTTTTGTGGCATAAGTATTATGGACTTACTTTATCACTAACTCATAATCACCATTGATAGTGAATATTTTAATTCCATGTTCGTGGGAAATATATAAACCAAGCAAGATTGCCTCATACTCAAAATTATTTCTATTAAACTCAAAGGCTAGTTGAAAACAAAACTTTAAGCACTTACCCTTAGGGGCATAGAATACAACCCTAGCTCCATTTCTAATATTAGAGAAAAACTCATTAAAAAACATCTTAAAAACTACACATTATTTTTTAGGTTCAACATCAAGAGCTACATATTGTCCACTAGTGTCAAAATTCCCAACAATGTTCCCAAGCCTAATGTTTGTGTACAATACTTCATTTTGAGTATGTTTTAGACCATCAATTACATGTAGTATATTTTGCTTTATATAAAGTTTGACCATCTTACCCTCCAATGGAATGGTGGTATAGGAATTCCCATTTTCATGCTTCCACTAATGCTACTATCCCATTTACATGACAATATCATCCCCCACTTAGGCAAGAAGTCCACAACTACCACATCTATATTTAAATATTTACCTAGATGCACTATCAACTCCACTACTAACACCCTAACTTATACACAAAATGGAACTTCTTATGAATCCATGTCATAAAACTTGCCAAAGGATAATTTAATCTAAACTTTTATATCATTTAATACACTCAAGGGAATTATGTTACAAGAATCACTAGAATAAAACATGAAATAATGGAAAATAAGACCATTGATCAATAAGGTTGTATAAAATGGGTCAACATTTAGTTGACTCTCTACTAATACAATCCCCAAATAGAATTTTTGAATATGTTCAATAACATCTTTTGATTCTTCATCACTTTTAGAGGGTGTTTTGGGTAAATCAATTTCATTTAGAGCTAACTTCTCACAAAATTCCAAGTATTCAAATGTCGTCTTCTTATGCTTGGGTATTCTTAATAATTCAACAAATGGAATACGGATTTTTAGTTGGCTCAACACTTGGGCCATATCATATATACTATATTGAGTAAGAATATTATTTGGTGGAAGGGTAACAAAACCTTAAACTATAATGAAATCTCTTAAGGTCTAAAGTGGAGTACATTGAGGTGGATTTTCATGCTTCATATTAGCCTTTAAATGTGGATTTCATTTAAAATTATTCACACCCTTAGGAATTATAGATAAAAAAGGTAATTTATTTTTACTAAGAGCAACTCTAGTCTTAGTAACATGGGAAATGGGTACATGTTTATAAGTATTAGGAACTACCATAGTTTTCTTAGCTTTCTTACTTGCATCCCTTTCCTTTGGATTTGCATGGGTAATGACTTGAGGGGTAGCATCTAGATGTTCGATTTGAAAGTATAATTATTTATCTTAGGAAATTGTTGCATTAATTAGTAACTACCTATCATTAATTGATGGAATTCTCCCATCATACTTCTTATCATCATTGATCTTATAAAATCAAAATCATGAATGGGAAATTCATATAATTGTGTCATATTAACATCACAAGAAAATTCATAAGTTAGATTGCATACATTTTGTACTACACTTCATAGTAGATTGATAGTGGTGGTACTTAGTAATTCTGTGGAAGTAGATATCTTGTTTTAGGGACTCTAATAATTGAACATCATAATCTCATCATCATATGACATAGACTCAAGTTCATTCACATCTTTGTTAATCAGTTTAGCTACATCACATGGATGATATGGATGGAAGTACTTGTCACACCAAGCAACATAAATGTCATAACCCACTACATTCACCTTGGCATTTAATAGATCATGTACTTATTTATCAGTCCATATGTTCTGATTTATTTCTATTTTTTCAGCTCATGCATGCCTCTTCTCCCTATCATTATCTTGATTATGAAAAGCATCCCCTCTTTGTGGTTGATTTGGATTTGAATTATCTCATGACTTGTATAAAAATGAAGGATCCCCTTCTCATCCATTTAAATATTGTATGACATTTCTTTGATAGTGGAGGCTAGAGTCTTAACCATCTCCTCAAGATTGGCATTTTTTTTCGACTATGTTTTTTTTGGATTAACCAACTTCACATCATCCCTTATTTTCATGGGCTTTCCCATTGCATTTATGTTGTTGTCAATTTGGATGGCCATATTGAATGTAAGGCATAGGTTCATGGGAGCCTTGTCCCACAAGTAATATGCAACCTACTTATCAAAGGCATCACAATATTTTATCAAGCATGATGTATCACTAGGCCTTATACTCTTAGGTAGACACATCATAGCTTTGTTCAATTGCGTGTTGAAATCTTGCATGAACTCATTGGGGTTATTTTTATGTTTTCAAACTTATCCAAAAGAAAACTTGGATCAACTCTTTCACCATATTGAATTCTAAAAACATTCATCATTTATTCCCATGAATCAATGCATCTAAGGGGAAGAGAATTGCACTAATTTCATGCATATTCTTTTGTCATGTGCACAAATAATTTAATTCATATATATTCATGCTCAAACTCATAATATTTAATGATATTTTGAAAATCCCTTAGATTTTTATCACCACTTATCTCATTATTCCCATAAATTTTTTTGAAGACATTTCCTTACTTCATTTTGGACTTCATCTGGATAACCTTATATTTTCTCAAAATTGATAAGCCTAAATATGGAAATGTGGAATGAAAGAAATTCATTCTCATCTTGGTTCTTATGACATAGGATTGGTTCAAAGGGAGGTTAAATAAGTATGGAAAAGTGATGTGAGGGGGTAAATGTGGTGAACTTTATGGTTCACATCTCGTAGGGGATTCAACTAGTTGAGAAGGAGTTGGATATTAAATTATACTATAAGTTCCAAATTTTACAAGAGAGCTATGATAGTCCTCAATAATGGGGATCTCAATAAAATGTTCAATATTATTAGAATCTTGATAGTCGAAGCAATCTTTTATAGCTAGACTTTGCTCTTCAATGGGCCTCCAAACTTGTCTCTTTCATATTTGATGAAAATTCAGGGGTGGGACTAGTTTTTTGGATGAGTCACCTTTGAAGGATGATCTCAATCCTTCCATCTTTGAGAATAATAAAATACTCAAACCTAAAGGTTAACAAATATATTCAAACTAGTCACTGATCTTTATTGAAACCAAATAATAAGATTGGCATCATCACTAGAATCAAACATCATAAATATAACAATTCACAAACTATTGTGATGCATGATGAAATTAAATTTATTGAAGCTTAATGAGATAGAAAGAAAAGAAACTATAATTTATATAATTATGTTCAAAAGGGGAAAGACACCTTCCAACATGTAATATCAATAGTTCCTAAATATAAACTTAGGATATGACTTTTTACTATGTCTTTTATTTCCCCAGTAATGACACCAACAACATGTTAGTTCCTAGTTGTACACCTCTATCACTCAATCTTGCACACTTGAAGAAAATGGAAAACAAAATTGATAAACCCATTAGTATGTTTTTATATCCAGTGAAGGATTTGATAACTAGAATGGACCAAATAGAGAAAATAATCGAGTGGTACCAAAAAAGGGTATGGTCAGCTCCCTACTACATTTTTGGCTCTACATTAACCAAGGTGAGATAACCTAAGGGGTAGCTTTCTCACATGGACAGATTTTGAATTTCAACCTCCATGGGGATATTTAGCACAAAAAGACACAAACAAGACTAGGGAATAACCAAACTTGTTTAATCTACCCAATAAGGGCTATCACATAGAATGAAAAAATGCTCTATATCACATAAAAGCTACTAAAGATATATAGGTATATGATTTTAATCTTCATTATATAGAACCTCCAATCAATAGGGGTCAAATGGAAAATTTTATCACTATGCTTCAAAGTAAAAGATGAAAACACATGTTACATAGGTAATATTTCATGCATTTTTATTGAAAATAACACTTATGATATGCAACAATTGTGTATTATTTGCATGCTAAGATAAGGTAGGATAGAATTAGATAATAAAAAGAGTAGTGGTGTGTTGGTGATTCTCAAATAGAAGGATTTTTTATAGTATTCATGAAATTATCCTTAGAAAATATGTATAGAAAACTCAAATACAAGATAATGGGAAATGACAAATGATCCTTGAAACACATAGAACATACACTGAAACTAAACTCTCAAAAAAAAATTCCTTGTCAACTCGATAAGCCTCGGGTGCCCTAACAAGTTATCCAAAATAATATAATTTAGAAATATTTTATAATCTAGATCAGTGCTTAAAATGATAACCAATAATGAACACAATCCCAAATATCCAATTAGCATAACTTCCAAAACACATTACTATACTTCATCTATATGAAATAGAAAAGAACCACAAACCTTTTCATTAACTTTAAAAGAAACCTTACATCATTTTTTTTAGATGTTACTAAGGGGACAAGAATGGTGAGTTTTCTCTTTTTACAAGGGAGACATAAACATACTCTCAAAGCTTGCTAATTATTTTATAGCTGAAACCCCTTAGCAAGAGAGATAAGATCTACACGCAACAGTTGATCCAAATTTTATTTTTACAAAACCTAGGCTTAGAGAAAAACAAAGACTAACAATAGCTAACCCTTTGAATAGAGTATAATCCCTTTATTTATACATCTTTTACCCATTTCAAAGTTGATACTCTAAGTTTTCACTTAAAAAGTTTCATAATAGCCCTCCTGATTCTGCTAAGATGTTCATAGCTAAAAAATATTTATTGTCACTCAAGAAATCTTCATCCATTTACAAGGAAAATCATTGGTCTAACTACCTATATAAATAATTACAAACATTTACAAACAACCCTTTGATTTCATAACTAGAGATGTAGTTTTACATGATCTAGTAGGTGAACATTTGTGGTGGATGATGAACAAATTTATCCTCATATACAACTACTTGGAGATGTCATTGACCACTTGTTTTCACAATTGGAACTTCCTAGACAACTTCCTTTCATGTCATGCACACCATGGAACAACCTAATCTTACAATAATGGTGCTAAGACACTCCCACTATGATAGAGGCATAAAATGATCTGTAGCCATTATTGAAAAATATGCTCTAGAATGGCCCATAAACCTTCTTATATGCTTCAAATCATTATCCATCCATGAAATAACAATAAATTTTAACTCCCAAGCTAATTATTTCCATGTATTGACATGTTTCATGCTACATAAGATCTAATTAGGCACTCATGGGGCTTAAAATTGACTGAACTACTTAATTAGCTCAATTGTAACATGTGTCACCTTCTCATGCAATCTTGAAGCTAGATCACATACATACTATCAACATTTCAAGAAGTATATGGGCCTTAAATTCATCTTGGGCCATTGATATTGATTTCAACATTTGAGATACCCCCACTTAGAATCTTTGTAGGTTTTTTGCATCTCACACTGTTAGTTCTACTGGGGTAATGAGCTTTTGTCATGTTGTGGTTTTACATTCATTCTGGACTTTATTAAAAAGCCTACTTTAACTCCAAACTAATAAATCATATTTGCCTAAGTAAATGTATATTGTTGATATTTTATAATATTATAAGGCTCTAATTTGTGGCATGTAATTAATTCACTTATCATTTGTACATACGTTCATTGGTCCTTTGACTTTTCAACCTTTCCTATGCATTATTAAATCTTTTTTCTTGGGTAGGCTGATGCACTTCATCTTATCATGATCCAAGGATGTGAGTGTGATTGATTCCTATGAATAAGGAAAATAATTAAGTTAGGTCTTGTATAAAACTTTAGCTAATGTCTTAGATTTTCATTTGTATCAATAAACATGAACAAATCTTTAACCTAAATTTTTAACCTAGGCCTTCAACATATTATAGTAACCCCATGAATAATAAGGTTTCAACCAAATTATATGTCATAATAAAAGGGACCATTTTTAGTTAGTTTTTAATATGGATCTTGTGATATTAGATCTTAATCCATCTAAATGAACACACATCATTGGATCTTGATCCAAGGGGTGGACTAGCATTCACTCCTCACTATTCTATCTAATGTTATTATGATGTGTCTCATCTTCATGTTTGATTTGGGCTCTATTGAAACCTTGAATTAATATTACCCATTGATCAAAAGGTGTATGATTACTTTTATATCATCTATTAATAAGAATATGCTTGTGTTTTATAATACATCATGAGCTTGACCCTTTGACTTCAAACTTGTACTGTCTGATCTTTATTGCTTGAACAAATGCATTCTGTTGATTACGATCCCTTTTGGTAGAACATGATTAATACCAATGAAAAGTGATAAAATAATTAAGTTAGAGATCATAAATAATATAAAACATAATCTAATGTCTTGGGAATAAGGTTTTATTTATGTTAACAAACATGAATAAAACTTTTAGGCTAATGTTTATACTAATCTTAAAATAAAAGAATGGGACCCTACTAATAAAAGGACCATGCATAACATAGACTAAGGGGTGTTAGGGCCTAAAAGGGACCAAGAATGTATTTTTAGACTAATTTTTGGTTGTTTTAACAAACAATACTAATCCTTTTTAAATTGTATTTTTAACTAAGTCCATAGTAGTTTTAAAGTGTTCCCACATAAAATGCTCCCACAAATTTTGAGTTCAAATAAAAAGACTTGAGCCATGGTTTTAGGGAGAAAAAAAATGGATTCAAGTAGGATTCTTATATATAAAAGGCTAGTAAAAGTCCAAATTGACATTGAATCATAAAACCTATATAGTGTCTCTCTTAGATGGACTCCATTAATCCTACAACTTGAAACACATAGATCCAAAGTTAGTAAATTTAGACAAGGTTAAACCAGGAGTATGAATAATCATACCAACCATACTAGGTACGGATGCTATTAGAATAAAGATAATGTGTAAACATGATATTGACACTCTGATGGATAGAATTCTTAATTTTAAGATACAAATTTACACAATTTGGAATAAAGGTCCCAATTTCTCAATATAGTACAACTTCTAAGGGAAACACAGTAGTATGTTAAAATTTAGAAAATCTAGTTCAAACTCATAATTAGGTTATTCATTCCACTTGATCATGTAACATTGTTAAGATGAATTCATGGATATAAAAAATCTTACATATGGAGAATTGGGATTAAACATCAAAACCTAGTCATGTTGTGTGTGTGCTTTGATTCCACTTACTCTTTGCCATGGGATTTAAAGATTAAATTCTAGACTTCATGCCTTTAACCATTAACATTGACTTAAATATTGTTTGGATACTCATTAAAAACCATGATTTAGCTTACGAAAGGCGTTGGAATTACTCTACTACTAGCCAAGCATCCATATCCTTGATAAAGATGCCTTTAGCTCCACTCAAGGCCTTGCTCCACTACCATCCAAGCATCCATAGCCCTAGTGGAGATTACTAGAATCACCATTTCTTAGAAAATTCTTTTTGAAATTTTCCATGATATTTTGATTTATTTCTTTCTTGTTCTTTATTTCCCATCCCTTATTTGTATATAGTGCGTAAACATGTTTTTTTACTTTATCTTGTGTTGTTCTCTATTTTTAATAATTCTTTTCAAGATAGTCCTCAGCTCATGTTTCATCCAGTCGCTCAAGGAGTATTTCTCAAATTGATAATGCATGTATGGAATTTACACATTGGTTGACCATGGGTCTAAAATATAAGCTATAAGTATGCAAAGATCCCCAAAACATAATACCAGGTGCTAATCCATTGGGTAATAGAGTTAACACTTAGTTAATTTATATCAAAAAAGACTCATGAAGGCTATACAAAACATGGTAGACTAATAAAAATAGATCAGGAGGATCTAAAAATGAACAAACAATAAAAAACATGGAAGGAAATTGTACAGGCAAGGCCCAAAGTGAAGGGGCAACAGAGTAGCAAAACAACAAGACTAGACATTATATAATTATCTACATAGTTGAAAACTCAATCCAAGAAGTGTTTTAGATGCCTACCATTAACTATAAACTTTATTATTTCACCATCCATGTCTCTTAATAAAAAAGTGCATTCCCTAATGTGACAGTCAATGGAATAGGGACCCATACACAAGGCATCAAATTAACCATGATTATTTTTCTCCTCATGACTTTTATCCCAAAGTAAAACCAAATCAACCACTTTTAAGTATTAGAGTAACCTTCCTATCAAATATTTTCTTTAGATTTTCCTTGAACTTGAGATGTCTCTTATCATCTTGTCTTCTAATTTCATCAACCTTAATAATCTAGTTTATCATACTTTTATAGTGGCTGATTTGCTCATTACATTCTAGTTGTTACATGTGCTGATAGGTTGGCAACTATAAATTTATAGGTAAAACTAACTTAACTTCATGGACAAGACCAAAAGGTATTTTTCCTATATCTCTCTTTGGCATGATCCTATCATCCCACAAAGTAAATTTTAGTTATTCACCCCACTTCTTCTTATTTACTCCTAATGTTTATCTAATGATTTTGAGCAAGTTCTTGTTACTAGAATCTGCTTTCCCATTTGCTTGAGGATTGTAATTGGAAGTATAGCTCAATTCAATCCTATACTCTTTACATAATTATGCTAGCCCTTTAGCCTTAAAAATCATGGTATTATTAGAAATAAATTTGATAGGCACACTAAATCTATAAATAATCTGATTCAACAAAAAATCCATAACCACCTAATGTATATCCTTCTTTGTAGGGACTAATTCAACCCATTTTGTGAAGTAGTCAGTTGCAACTAGTATCCATCTATGTCTAGCTCTTGACGAGTCAACAATTTTATCCAATTAAATCCATTCCCCATTGTATGAATGGGCCTTTAATCATCATAAGATGTAAGGGAAGAAAACCCAAAGCTTTCATCCTCTTAGTAAAGTATTGACACTTTCTACACTTTTTGTCTTTTTGAGCAAAATATTTGAATAGTGATGGCCACCAATAACCAAGTCTCAAAATTTTATGATCTGTAACCTTAGGTACAAAATGGCCACCACATACTCCACTATGTAAATCTTTAATTAGGCCAACAATTTGTTCTTATAACATGCATATTAGGATAATTACATTTAGATTCTTCCATGCAAGTCCATTTTTAGTCAAGAGGTACTTTTGGGAAACAAGCTTTAGTGTCCTCCTTTGATTCATATCCAAGTTAGGGTGATATTTCATATTTTACAAGTAATAGATAATGTTTTTATACCATGGAGACATGTTAAATTGACTTAAGGAATTATCAACATTGAAAATAGAATTATTTACCTCAATGGATTGCAAATTAGTCTCAACTATGAGCTCGATTGGAACCATACCTCTCACTAACTTGGTTATCTAAATATCCATGTCATACTATTGCAACTTATTGACCCACCTACATCTCTTGTTAGATACTTTAGTCTAAGTCAATAAGTCCTTTACCATGGTATGTAAAACATAATAAATAATCCTTAAACTCATAATATAATGTATAAATTATGTAATAGCCTTCAAGAGATCAAAGACTTATTTTTCCATGATGGTATAATTTAGTTCAACACCTTACATAACTATGCTAAATAAATATATTAGACTATTGTGACCATCTTCATTATTTTTCAATATGATGGAAACAACAATATTATATGATGTAAAAGAGAATATCTAAAATTACTTAGTGTAATCAGGGCTAGCAAAAATAGGGGTAGAATTTAGAATTATTTTGACATCACTGAATGCCTTCATGGCCTTCTCATCCCATTCAATGGTTTAGTATTTTATCACAAAATTAATAGGAAATTAATCTCTATAAATTTGGACACAAACCTCCTTACAAAATTAATTTATCCAAAGAAAGACTGGATTCACTTCTTGGACTGTGGAATAGTCACTTTGTCAATGGCTTCCACCTTCTCAGGGTCGATCATGACATCATCCTTAGACACAAAATTCCCCAAAAACATGGCCTTTTATTCTCTGAATTGACATTTATTTGGGTTAACTAAAATTATTGACTCCTTGTATTTGATCAAAACTTTTTGTAGATGATCCAAATGTTCTTCTCTAGTCTTAGAGTAAATAGTTATATCATCTTGATACACAATTATAAACATGTTAATCATCCCTAAAAATGCAATGTCCGTAACTCACTAAAATGTTGTACTAACATTCATTAACCTAAAAGTCATCTTCATATATACATATGTGCCCTAAGACATTGTAAATGTGGTTTTGGTTCTCTCAAATTCCTTCATCATAACTAGGATATATCCTTAGAAGACATTTAAAGTAGACAACATATCTGATCCTATGAGACCTTGTAATAGTTTTCCATATAAGGTAGGGATTTTAAAGAAGCTTTATTCAAATTTTAGAAATCCACACACAAGTGAATGTCACCATTTTTATTTCTCATAGGGACAAAATATGTAACCCATGATGAATACCTAATGGGTTGAATGATACCACCATCCCTTAGCTTTTTTAACTCCAACATCTTAGTGGCCAAAATAGGGTTAATAGGTCTATTTGTACCTAAAATAATTGCTATCAGGATATAATGGGATGACATGTTGTATCAAGTATTCTCTATACTCTTTAAACTCATAATAAGAAGATGTTAAATAATCCTGATACTTTCTTAGTAGCTTAATGTAAGCTTGATTCTCAACTGCACCTAGGCGAGTACCTAGCCAAACCTTCCTTAGATTCTCGTGAGAATCTAGATTACACTCAGTCACATCCTTTAAAATAAATCAGTCCTAAGTCTTGATTCTATCCACTTCATCAAAATATGCTTATAAACTTATAAATCCTCTACAGATCATGTTTATCTTCAATTAGATAATGTCCTTCCATAGCAAGGTTTATTTTCCATTACAAACTTGAAACATATATTCCAAGTTTATGAGTTGATCATGGAACTCAGTTTCAAAATTTGGAAACCTCTTAATTTGTTCATCATCATCAAACACTAGCCATTGATGAACATTGTCTTAGATTCAAGGCCTATTAAGCACCTCCACTTCACATTGATAATGAGGGCTTGTATTTACAATTTAAAATTGAGCACCTAGCACTGAAATTCTATCATGATTAAAAATATTGAATGCATCAAAGAATTCAAGAAAATCCCAAACAAAATTTTAATATTATTTTAAACTTTTATTTTTGTTGGGATAAGCATTATGGGCTTAATTTAAAACTAGCTCAGAATAAACCTTGATAGTCAAGATTTTAATTCCATGTTCATGGGCAATCCATAGACCAAGAAAGAATGCCTCATACTTAGAATTATTATTAGTGCACTCAAAGGTTAGCTAAAAAGAAAAAAATTGAAAAACGTATAGTTGGGGGCATAAAAATACAACCCCACATCTGTATCTAAGATTGGAGTAAGACCCATCAAAACACATATTCTAAATTGCACATTCTTTATGATTTTTAACATCAACGCTATTAGGATATTCTTCATTTTGAGCATGTTTTGTATATTCAATTACGTGTAGCATCTTCAAATCTCTATACATTTTGACCATCTTACCTTATAATGGAATGGTGGCATAAGAAAGTTCCATTTTTAAACTTCCACCCATGCTAGCAACCCATTTATGCGATAGTATCATCCCCCACTTAAGTTGATAGTCCACAACTACCATGTCCATATTCAAATATTTACTTGGATGTACTACCAACCCCTTGACTTGTCCAATAACTATAACTTCTTACAATTCTATGGTGTAACACTTGCCAAAGGCTGATGTAATATTAACTTTGAGCTAATTTAAGACACCCAAGAGCATTACATTACAAGAATAACTAGAATTAAACATGTAATTGTGGATAATAATAGTATTGATTAATATGTTTATATAAAATGGGTCTATATTTAACTAAATCTCTACTAATGTAGTCCCCAAATAGACTTTTAAATCATGTTAAAAAACCTCTTCATATTCATCATCTATTTTTTGGGGCATTTGGGTTAAATCAATTTCATTTACAACTAAATTCTCACCAAATTCTAACTTGTATATAAAAAAAATGCATAATGTATATAAATTAATCTTATCTCAAAGAATATAGAGCATACCTACACTTCTGATTGGGAATACATTTATTAAGCAATAAAATAACCAATGTGGATATCCAATAGATCAGATTAGGGGATCACTTCTCAAAATACACCATGTTTGAAAGGGTTCCAAATCCTACAATCTAACATAATCATGCAACAACCCTAAACGAGTCCTAGGTTTAATGTTCACTCTATATCTAATAACAAGAAAGTAAATCTAATGTAGTGTTCCCCAAAAGCATGGCATAAAGTGAGGGTTAAAAAAAAAACTAAACTAAACATGGATATATGACATATACTTAAATTAATGTATCTAAAATCCTAATGCATGGAGAGAAACATAGTGACATTATTTATCTATTCTTACAAAGGAAAAATAAAATTAAAAATACTTATATTTGAATATGAATCCCATGAGACTCATTTTATCCCTTATCCAAGGTGATTTGAGATATATTTATTTGGTATGTAAGGATAAAAAATACAAATCATCTCTAGGATACAAAACCTATCTATCCATCCAAAATAATTATCCATAAGATAAGATCTATATCTCTAAAGAAAGTATGGAATCTTAACCTTTATTCTTCAAATAGAATGGTAAATAAGTAGATATTTTTCACAGTTATTGTTCTTCAATTATCTTCTTCTCAAATGGTTAGAACTGAACTTGTATATATAGGTAGATCTTACCCTAAATCTTTTTGAATATGTCAGCTATACAAGATCAACCTAGTCAGCCCAATATGTATTTTGGAGGTAAATCACTATGTCCTAATCTAGTATAGCCAAAGGGCTCACAAAAATCCAAGTGAAAAATATCCCTAAATAATATAACTTTAACCCTATTGACCCTGTATAGTAATTAGATGTTAAAAACTATACAGGGTCAACTCAGTCAACTTAGTATAATCAACTAGAAAAATGGGGTCAAGGCAAGAAAAAGAAGGATAATTATACAACAAATGCATGGAATGGGTACAACATAGAATAATAAGCTTAGGTTAAATTTTTTTAGGAGATATGTTTGTAGATTTAAATTAGAAAAAAAGGAAAATAATCTTATGAAGTAGTAATGGTCTACCGACACCTTTCCTAGTGCACCCCTTAAGATGTGAACTTAGAGAGATTGAGACTCAATGGGTTCCTACAAGATACAAAGTGTCAATAAGTGATAAAAGTTAAAAATATTATGTTTATACATATGCCCCACTCTAAACTCATCACATGTCATGTAAGTGCAATAGGGATAGTGCTTCAAGATAGAACATGATAACACATAACACTAATGCTAGGTAAAGTGTAGTAAGTAGAAAATAAGATAAATGAAAGGACATAATTGAAAAACACATAACTTTACTTACCTTAGTGCCATAGATAAATAAGTATAATGTAAGAGAATTTGAAGACACCCAATGTGAAGAACAGTAGGTGAACCTATAGAGATTAGTGCCAAAAAATAGCAAAAAATTGAAAGCTTTTGGAAGACAGGCATATAGTAGTGTAAACTGAGGGTATTAGGAGAAATTGGAAAAATAGGATTGTTAAATAAAGCATACAATATTAAAGGCAAATGAATGACAAAATGATGGAAAAATAATGACAAATCATGGCAAATAAATGATAAATTATTGTAAAACACATTAAATTATGTTGGAAATCATTTAAAACATTAATGATAAAAAGGAATGTAGAACATACTAAATCTTGTTGGAAAGCATATAAAACATAAATGATAAAAATTAATGTAGAACATACTAAATAATGTTGGTAAGTATGTATAACATGAATGACAATTCATATAGCAATGAAAGAAAATGTCTAACAAAGATATGTAATAAAGTGAAAAGTAAGATGATGTAAGATAGGCAAAAAGAAAAACATGAAAGACTAGAAATCAAGTGTAATTGAAGATGTAAGATAAACATGAAGAATACATACATAAAGAGAAACATGTAATAATGGAAAATTTCATATGTAAGATAAGTGAAGTACACAAAAATCAAACAATAACAAGATGGAGAAATAAAAATAAGAAAGCTCTAAAGGATGAAAACTCAAACTTAGTGTTTGTTTGAAAATATAATGTAAGAAAACAAAACCACCTAATAACATGAATAAGATTATAACAAGATGGTGTGGTAAATAAATGGTGTAAGAGTGTAATAAATAATTACATAAACATGTTGTTTTGGTCTAAGAATAGATAAAATTGAAATAAAGTAATGCTAGCATGCTTTTAAGAGGTGAAGAAGAAGGAATTTAAAGAGGGGGGAAAATAGATTTATAATCATAGTTTTCATATCAAGGTGGGAAATGAAATGGGTGAAGGGTATAATGAAGGAAAAACCAAGGTATATGAACTCTTTATCAAATTCAAGACACTCAAATTAGGTTTGTCAAAACAAGAGGACTTTCTACCTTAAGGACTCTGAATAACTTCTCTTAGCCACACAAGTCTTAAGTTAACAAATGAAGTAAATATATCATCCCATGAAGTTTATATGAAATAAAAATTAAAAGGGACCTACATTACCATAATGTGTGCCACATTCTTTAGGACCCCTTATAGATTCATAAGTCTACTATGAATATTGGGTACTTGCATGAGAAAGTAGGTAACAATATAGAGTTTGTTTAATTATCCTATTCGAATCTACTTTCCTACCACACCCCAAAGGACCTCAGCTTGATTTGATTCCAACTATGGAATTTGATATTTTATTAGAGATAGGATCTATGCTTGTAATCACATCTTTTTCTATGAATTTGACTTTTGAAATTTGTATATTTCATTTTGTTTCAAATGATTTAGGTTTTAAATTTCTTGATGTATTTTTCTATTCCTCCTCCATACGGATTTGGAAAACCAACATGGTTGTTAAAGATTAATTTTATTTAAATAAATGGGACATGGTTTCTAAGAGAGAGAACTTAAAATAACATGGGGTTTAAAAGTCTCATAAATGTAGGTAAAATAAAGTGCTATCTTGACTTTGACCTTGTTTTATCCAATGTAGAGTGAAAGAAAGGGGAAATCAAGATGAATGACACATGAAACAATCTGAATTAATTCAAATAATAAAAAAATGTGAAGAAGGGAAAAAAGGATACAATGATAGTAGAGTGTGATTCCTTATCATGAGAATGAGGGAAATGGAGGAAAATATGCTAACATAGATTGTTGTTTAAATGTCATCTATCAAAAGAAGCCAAAATCTAAAGTTGTGAATGAGAATAAGTGATATTTTACTTATAAAAGGAATGATAAAATGGTAATTTTATGAGGAGGGTAGGTTCATATCCATTTTTTTATAATGCAAATCATAAATTAAAAAACCATGAGCGTGCCAAAAAACAAACATGTGAAATAATAAAATGAGAAAAGAAGCAAAGATAATATTTTTTGAGGAGGGCTAGGTCTTATCCATGGTCTTATAATTTAAACTCGCTTAAGATAAAATCATGAACATGAATTATAAATAAGGTTAAAACTAATCATAAAGGTTCTAAATCAAAGAATAACATTAAAATACAAAAATAAAATAAATATATGGGGACAAAAATTAAATAAAATGCCAAATGTAATGTGTAATAAAAAATAATAGTTTAAATGAAAATAATGATTCTTATAAATCAAAAATAAAAAGAAATAAAATGCAATTCCCAAAAATATGAGATTAAAAGGAAAATTAATATATATGCTAACATCTGTATCAAAGATGAGCATGTGAAATACAAGTCTATAAGTCTCGAAAGGTTTCATGAAGATGAATTTGGTTGGTATTATGTATTATATAATAAGAGTGGGCATCATAAGATGCCCCATAGGGTAAGTGGATGTAGGTTTGGGCATAACAAGATGCCCCAGAGTTAAAAGGACATGTGGATGGGAATTGCTAGATGCCCCAACATGTGAGGTGGAGTGAGGTAAAATTGAACTATAAAAATGGTTTGCATTAGGTTGGTAGGTACATTTGGAGATAGATAAATGTGTTGGTTTGTTAGATTTTAAGGAGGTTGAATGTGACATATGATGTGTAGGAGAGGTATGAAGAGGTAAATTAGGACCATGTATGATATGTTTTAGAGTAGGAATTTGAACTAGGTACTGCTTTGGTTCATGTGGTCTAAGAGGTTGAGGTTCAATGGAAGCCATAATAAGGTAGCTATCCTTTCATTATTGGTGTAGGAAGAAGGATCAACTATGGTTTAAGAAAAACTAGAGGATGACGTGTATGTATGGGATAATTATTATTGACTATTAGGTATTTGATTTTGATGTGATTTTGGTTATTTATATTGAATTTGAAAATCTTGAAGATAGTTATGATAACTTTTTTTTGCTAGACTATCAAGATTGAAATATGGACCAAGCAAGGAAGAAACAAGAAAATGGTGAAGGTCATGACAATACTCATGAGAATGAACTATAGTAGCATGTCACCAATAAATATTATCAAGATTTACCATTTTGGAGGAGGTTTGGAAGGATAAAAGATCATGGTATTAGAGGGTGGAAATTTCTAATTAAGTTGTTCTAGACTCAAAGGAGGGTGGGTTGGTTTAGAATTAGTTGAATTAGATGTTCCCTTTTGAGGTTTGGGAGGCTTGGATGAATCAATGTTATGAGAAAATTATTTAAAAGGATATTTAGTAGTTGTTTTAGATGGTTTAAATTGAGTCATCATAAAGTATTACCTTTTTGCTTTGTCTAAGACTTCTTCTAAACTTTTAGGTGAAAATATTTGAACTTTATATTGAATGGAAGCCTTAAGATCAGTGACAAATAATTTTAAAGGAGTATAATCATTCATGTTATTGTCTAATTTATGAGAAAGAGACATCCATCATTTGATGCAAGTATGAGTAGATTCATTAGGAATTTTCTTGGCATTGATGAAATGGTGAAGGTAATTTTTAGGAAGGTCATCATGTTGGAATTCCTTCACTATAGCATTGACTAAATCCTCTAATTGTGAGATGGAATGTCTAGGAATTTAGTTGTACAATTCAAGTGAATCACCAAGAAACATTTTAGATAAGATATTGGTGGCAGAAAAGGTGTTAGTTTAGACCCATTCCTTATAGAGATTACCAAAAGACTTAAAAAAGATAGTAGGATCCTTAGTCCCATTATATGTGATAGTTGGAGAAATGTTTCCAATATCTATGGATGCAATGAATGGGGATAAAGGTTCATTTTGAATATTTCAAAGCATTTTTTAATTCATTAGAGGTTAAGGGATGATATTCCAATTTGTATCTCTAAGAGGAAGAGGGAAAAAATTTGGATTTAGTTGAGACATGATGATTTGAGGTGGTTGTCTAGTCATGCATAATAAATGTTGTTGCATCTTCATTATTTGAGATTGATTATTTGTTTTCCTTATGTTCATTTAATGTATGACTTTTGTAAGAAGTTGAGCTGTATTAATAGGTGGTTTGGTGTTTGTAGGATAGATATTAGTGTTGATTGGAGGGGGATTGTTAGTTTTGGTGGGATGAGGATTCCCAACATTAGTGATAATTTTCTTAAGTGTGGTAAAAGATCAAAGCTTGGTAAATCCACCATTATTATGAGGAGTGTAAATAGGATTATCATAAATGTTTTTAAATAATTGTGAACCATCTATATTATCAATTTGAGTGGTTTCAACCATGTTACTCTGGGAAGTGATAATGCTAGGTGTTCTTATTATAGGTGTAACAAGAGGATTGTGAACATTGGTTGTAAGAGGTGGAACATAATGTGAGGCTCCAACATTTGATGTAGATGGGTTGATAATTTTATGAAATATATGTTTATAAGGTGTAAAATTGGTATAAGGTATATGATTGTCATGGTTTGGGATTTTTCTAATGGGATTCTCTAGATTGACTATAAGATATGGGATATATTGATATTGAGAATATTTTGATGAAGAGCTACACCATAAAGAGTTGTCTTATATGATGAAGAAGCAAGGTAAGAGATAACAACAAATGTATATTTGGAATGGGTTGAGACTATAAAGAAATAATTTGATAAGAGGCTTCATGATTCCTAGTAAGAGCGGATATCAGAAGAGTAGGAGAAAAAAGGATAAAATTGGTCAATAGGGGAAATAGAAAATAGAGGTTGAAAATTGTATAGGGTCAATAGTGTCAACACAGTAGGCTAAAAAATGGTGTGGGGTCAATAGGATCAATATAGTAAAAAAATGTACAGGGTCAGTAGGGTGACCTAATAGGATGAAAAAATGTACAAAGTTGATAAGGTCAACCCAGTAGGCTAAAACAATGTATAGGGTTAGCAGGGTCGACCCAGTAGGCTGAAAAATGTATAGGGTTGGTATTATTGACCCTATAGGCTAAAAAATGTACATGATCAATAGTGTCAACCCAATAGTGGAAATAGGAAAAACTTTTCAAGTAATTTGAAAACGTAAGAAAAGTATGGAAAATATATGATAAAAATAATAATGAAATGAATGACAAAATTAAATAAGGTGAAAAAATATTATAATGTTTAGTTCACATTGGGTTCACTAGAATGTATGCAATTAAAAATGCATCATGTCTATAAATAAATCTTGGCTTGGAGAAGATAAAACATACCTACACTTCTATTTAAGAATAAATTTGGTAAGTAGGATAATGACTAATATGGGGATCTACTAGACCTGATTAGGGGATCACTTATCATAATACACCATGATAGGAAGGTTCCAAATCTTACAGTCTAACAGAATCATGAAACAACCCTAAAAGAATTCTAGGTTTAATGTTCACTCTATATCTAATAACAATAAATTAAATCTAATCAACTGGTCACAAAATCTTGTGGCACAAAGTGGGGGTTAGAAACAAAAAAACTAAACTAAACATGCATAGAAGATATATACTCACGTCAATGTATATAGAATCCTAATACATTGGAGAGAACCATAACTATATTATCTATCTACTCTTATAAATGAGAAATAAAGTTTGTAATACTTACCTTTGAAGATGAACCCAAAGAGATTCAATCTCTCCCTTGTCCAAGGTGATTTGTAATAAATTATTGTGGTATGTAAGGATAATAAAGATAAATTAACAACCTATCTATGCATCTAAAAGACTTCTCCACAAGACAAGATTTGTCTATCCAAAAAAAGTATGGAACTTTAAGCTTTATTACTCAAGTATAATGGTTAATAATTAAATGTTCATTCACACTTATTCTTCTTCACTTCTCTTATTCCAAAATGGTTAGAAATTAACTTGTATATATAGGAAAATCTTACCTTAAATCCCTTTAAATATGTTGACTATACATGGTTGATCCAATAAACCTTATATGTTTTTGGGAGGTAAATCACTAGGTCTCAAGTTAATTTAGTCGAAGGGATAACAAAACTCAAAGTAAAAAATATCCCTAAATAATACAAGGTCAACCCTATCAACCCTATAATATAATTAGAGGCTAAAAAATCTATAGGGTTGACCCACTCGACCTAGGAAAGTCAACTAGGAAAAGGGGGTAAAGGCAATAAAAATGAGGATAATCATATGATAAATGTTTGGAATGGGTACAAAGATGAATAATAAACTTAGGGTAAATTATTTTAGGAGACAAGTGTGTAGATTTCAAGTAGTATAAGGGACAACAATCTTACGAAGCATGAATGGTCTACCCACCCCTTTCCTAGTGCACCCCTTATGGCATGCACTTAGATATATTGGCACATGATGGGTTCCTACAAGAGACAAAGTGTCAATAAGTGATAAAAGTTAAAAATATTATATGTATATATAAGTATTCAAATGCCCTCTTCCTATGCTTAGGTATTATTAATAATCCAATAAGAATCATGGTTATTTTTAGTTGGTTCAACACATGGGCCATATCACATATACTATACTGAGAAAGAGGAGTATTTGGTGGAAGGGTAACAACACCTAAAGCTAGAATTAAATCACTTAAGTTCTAAAGTGGAGTAGGTTTGGTTGGATTTTCTTTCTTAGTAACAACTTTCAATGGTGGATTTTGTTTAACATAATTCACACCTTTATGAATTCTAGATAACAAAGGTACTTTATTTTTAGTGGGAATACCTTTAGGCTTAGAAACTTGGGAAATGGGAATATGTTTTGAATTATTAAGAATTACCATAGTTTACTTAGCTTCATTACTTACATCTCCTCCCCTTAGATTTGTAGGTGTAGTGACTTGAGGGGAAAATTATGGTTGCCTAATTCTCAAGTAGTATTCTTTTTCTTAGGAAAATGCTACATGAATTAGTAGTTTCCTATCATCAACTAATGAAATTCACCCATAATACATCTTAATCATCATTGATCATAAAAAATCAAAATCATGAATGGACAATTCATATGCTTATGCCATATTAACACCACATGCAAATTCATAAGTTGGGATGTATACCTTTGTACTACACTCTAAAACTAATCAATAGTGGTAGCACTCACCAATTATATGGAAGTAGGCATCTTACTTTAGGGACTCTAAAAATTGAACATCATAATCTCATCTTTAGATGACACAGACTCAGGTTCATCTACATATTCATCAATCAATTCAGTTGCATCACATGGAGGATGTGAAAGGAAGTACTTGTCACACCAATAAGCATCAATGTCATAACCCACCACATTTACCTTAGAATTTAATGGATTAGGTACTTCTTTCCCAACCCCTCCATTCTAATTTGTTTTTATTTTTTCATCTCATTTAGGCCTCTTCCCTCTATCATTTCATTATTTAAGGAAAGTAGGCAACCTTTGTGCTTGATTCAAATTTGAAACCCTCTCATGACTGGTAGACACATGAGGGACCCCCATCTCAGCCCTAGTCATCATTAATGACATCTCTTTGATAGAAGATGCCAAAGTCTTAACTGTATCCTCAAGAATGACATTTTTAGTAGACTATGTTTTTTTAGGATTGACCAACTTCACATCAACCCACTTGTTCATCGGATTTTCCATAGCATTTATTTTTTTCTCAATTTGTATGGCCATAATTAATTAAAACCATAGGTTTGTGGGAGCCTTGTCTTTCAATTAATATGCATCCTTCTTATAAGAAGCATCATAATATTTTATAAAGTATGTTGTATCACTAGGCCTTATGCTCTTGAGTAGTCACATCATAGCTTTGTTGAACTATGTGTTGAAGTCTTGTATGTACTAATTGGGGTTATTTTGATTTTTCCAAACTTAGTCAATAAAAACCTTGGATCAAATCTTTCACCATATTGAATTCTTAATAAATTCATCATTTCTTCCCATGAATCAATGAATCTAGGGGGAAGAATATTGAACCAATCTCATGCATCTTCTTCTATCGTGTGCAAAAAAATTTAATGCACACATCTTCATTCAAAACCTCATAATATTTAATGATATTATGAAAATCTCTTATGTTTTTGTCACCGCTTACTACATTATTCCCCTATATTTTTAAAATATATTTCCTTACTTCATTTAGTACTTCATTTGGATAACCTTACATGCCATCAAAATTGATAGGTTTGAATCTTGAAATGTGGAATGCAGGATGTTCATTCTTATATTGGTACCTATGCCTCATGATTAGTTTAATTAGAGGTTCAATAACTAATTTTAAATGGATGTGAAGAGGTGAATGAGGTGGAATTTATGGTTCACACCTGGGAGGGGATTCAGCTAGTTGAGAAGGAGCTAGATAATAAATTTGACTATAAGTTTTAGAGTTTTTAGGAGAGTTATTATAGTCCTCAACAATGGGGATTTCAATAAAATGTTCAATATTATCATAATATCAGTAGTCCAAGTAATATTTTATAGCTATACTATGATATTTAATGGGACTCCAAACTTGTCTCCTTCAGATTTGATGTAAACATAGGGGTGGGACAAGTTGTTTGGACAAGTCATCTTTGAATGATGATCTCAATCCTTCCATAATTGTAAACAAGAAAATACTCAAACTAAATGTTAACAAATATATTCAAATCAGGCACTAATCTTCATTGAAACTAGATGATAGGGTTGGAGTCAACACTAGAATCAAACCTCTAAAGTATAACATTCGACAAACTATTATGACGCGTGTTGAAATTAAAATTGTTGAAGCTTAATGAGATATAAAAGAAAGACATTAAAATTTCTTTAATTATGTTGAAAAAGGGAAAGACACCTTCCAACATGTAATATTAATAGTTCCTAAATATTAAAAACTCTAGATTTCTATAAGAGTCCTTGGTAATGACACCAGTAACATGTTGGCTCCTAGTTGTACACTGCTATCACTCAGTCTTGCACACTTGAAGAAATGGAAAAGATGAAAAAACACTAGTATGTTACTATAGCTGAGGAAGGGTTTGGAAACTAGAAGGGACCAAATGGAGAAAATGATTGAGAGACATCGACAAAGGGAATGGTTAGCTCCCTGCTACTTATGGCTCTGCTTGATCCAAGGTGAGAGAACCTAAGGGGTATCTTTCTCACATGGAAATATTCTACAATTCAACCTCCATGGGGGATTTTTTGCACAAAGAGACACAAATGTGACTAGGGAATAACCAAAATTATTCAATCCACCCCATAATGGTTGCTACACATAATGAACAAATGTTATAGATCACATACAAGCTACTAAAGATAGATGGACATATGACTACAATCTTCATTCTATAGAATCTTTAATCAATAGGGGTCAAATGGAAAAATGCAACACTATGATTCAATGTACAAGATGCAAACACATGTTATATAGGTAATATTTCATTCATTTGTAGGGAAAACAACATTTATGATATGTAACAAGAATGTATAATTTGTAGGGTAGGGAAAGATAGGATAGGTTAAATAATAAAAAGAGTGGTGGTGTGTTGGTGATTCTCAAACAATAGGGTTTCTTGTAGTATTCATATCCAAATGATCCTTCAAAGATAGAACATACATTGAAAATAAACTCTCAAAAATGTTTTCCCTATCAACCCTATAAACCTAGGGTTACCTAACAAGGTATTCAATAATATATCTTAAAATAATGCAAAAAGGGTTTATAATCTATATCTATGCTTAGAATGATAACCAATAATGAACACAATATTAAATATCCAATCATCATAAATTTCAAAACACATTACTACACTTCATCAATAGGGAATAACAAAGAACCATAAACATTTTAATTAACTTGAAAAGAAACCTTACATACATAAAATTTTTTAAATGCTACCAAGGAGACAAGCATGGTGAGTTTTATCTTTTGAAAATGGAGACATAAACATGCTCTAAAATCTTGTTAATGGTTATATAGCTACAACCACCTTAGCAAGAGAGATAAGATATACAAACAACAATTGATCCCAATTTTTTTTGTAGAACCTATGCATAGAGAGAAAAAAAGACAAAAAAAAACTAACCCTTTGAATATATGAGAAGCCCTCTATTTATATATTTTTAACCCATTTCAAATCTAGAAGTCTAAGCTACAATTTGAAAAGTTGCATAATAACCATCCCAATTCTACCAAGATTCTCCCAACTAGAAAATATTCCTTGTCATGCCTAAAATATTCATTCATTTACAAGGAAAATCATTTTTCTATTTGCCTTTATAAATAATGATGAATATTTCCAAAAAAACCTTTGATTTCATTGACTGGATATGCACTTTTTCATGATCTGGTAGGTGAAATTTTGTGGTGGATGCTAAACAAACTCTTTCCTCATGTATAACAACCTAAGAATGCCCTTGACCACTTATTTGCACAAATAGAATTTTTGGATAACTATCTTTCCGCTGATGCACACCATTGAAAAACCTGATCCTACAATGATGGTGTTGAGATTCTCCAACTATGATAGAGGCATAAAATGATTCATGAGAATTATTGAAAAATATGCTCTGAAATGGCCCATATACCTTCTTCTATGCTTTAAATCATTGCCCATTAATTAAAGAAGCATCAATTTTAACTCCTAATATAATTATTACCATGTATTGACATGTGTTACATCACATATGATCTATTTAGGTACTTTTGGGGCTTAAAAGTGACTAAACTACTTAATTAGCTTAATCTAGACACATGCCACCTTATATAATCTTAAAGTTGGATCAAATACGCATTGTTTATCTTTCAAGAAGTCTATAGGCCTTAACTTCATCATGGGCCATTGATATTTATTTTAGCCTCTAATATCCTAACACTTGGAAGATCCATAGGATTTTTGCATCCCACACTATTAGTCCTATCGAGTTAACATGCTTTAGTCATGTGGTGGTCCCACATTCATTCTAGGCTTTATTAAAAATTCCACTTTCACTCAACACCAATAGATCATCCTTGTCTAAGAAAACATGTGCTATTGATATTTTAAAATATAATTGGCCTCTAATTTATGGAATGTAGTTGTGTAAATTATAATTTCTTCATTTATTCATAAGGTCCTTGACCTTTCAACCTTTGTTGTACACTGTTAGATCTTTTTTGGGTGGGTCAATGTGTTCAATCAGATTATGATTCATACACTCGAGTGTGATTAGTTCTTAAAAAGAAGGAAAATAATTAATTTAGGGATAATATAAAACTTAAGATAAGGTATTATATTTTCATTCATATCAATAAACATCAACAAAGATTTAACCTAAAGTTTTAAGCTAGGATTTCAACATATTATAGTGACCCTATGAATAATAAGGCTTCAGCCTAAGTATATGTCATAATAAAAGGGACCCTTTGTAGTTAGTTTTTAATATGGATCTCACACCATTAGATCTTTCTCTATCGTAATGGACATGCATCATCAGATCTCGATCAAAGAGGTGGACTACCATTGGCTTCTCAATATTTTATCTAATGTGGTTATGACACATGTCATTTCCACATTTGCTTTGGGCTTTATTGAAACCTTAAATTAATATTCCCATTTAATTAGAATGTGTATGCTTAGACATTTACCATCGATTAATAGGAATATGCTTGAGTTTTACCATGCACCAGAGCTTGAGACTTTGAATTTAAACCCATACTATCTGATCTCGATTCCCTAAGCAAACCCTTGTCAAAGTAAACCATTGGGTAGAACGTGATTATTTCTTGTGGACAATGAGAACATAACTAATTAAATTCTTAATAATAATACAAAACTTAAGATAAATTCTTAGGACTATGGTTTCATTTGTTTTAATAAACATGAATAAAAATTTTAGGATACATTTTAGACTAAGCTTAAAATATTAAAAAAGGGACCTTGATAATAAGAGGATCATGAAGAACATAGGCTAAGGGATCTCAGGGCCTAAAAGGGACCAAACATGTATTTTTTAGCTAATTTTAGGTTGATTTAATAAACATGAATAAGCCTTAGTATAAAAAATTAACTAAGTGCATGGCATTTTTAATGTTTTCTCATGTAAAATGTTCTTGCCAATTTTGAGTTCAAATGGAAAGACTTGAGCCATGGTTTTAGGGTGGCCAAAAAATAGATTCAACTTCAATTTTGATAGATCAAAGGATAGAAAAAGACCAAATTAACATCAAATCATGAAACCAAGATAGTGTCCATATTAGATGGATTCCATTAATCCTACAACATAAAACACATAGATCTAAGGTTAGTAAATTTAGATAAGGTTGAACCAAGATTATGAACAATCAGACCAACCATACCGAGTGTGGATGATATTTAAATAAATATAATGTGAAAACATGTTATTGACACTCTTATCAAGTGAATTTTCAATTTCAATATACAAATTTACACAATTTGGAGCAAAGGTCCCCATTTTTCAATAGATTGTAACTTCTGGGGAAAACATAGCAATATGTTAAAATTTAGAGATTCTGATTCATAATCATAATTAGGTTATTCATTCCACTTGATAAAGTACCATTTTTATGGTAAATTCATGGTTAGAACAAGTATTACACATGTAAAACTAGGCTTAAACATCAATACCTAGTCATGTTGTGTGTGTGCTTTGAATCCACCTACTTTTTGCCATGGGATTTAGAGATTAATTCACATACTTCATCCCTTTAACCATTGACATTGAATTAAAACATGTTTGGATATTCATTAAGAATAATTATTTATCCTAGGGAAGGCTTGGGCATTTCTCTACTTTTAGCTAGGCATGTATAGCCCTAATAAAGATTCCTTTAGATCTACTCAAGGCCTTGCTCCTTTCCCAGCTAGGCATCCATAGCCTTGGTGGAGATTACATGAATCACCTTTGCTTATAAATTTCTTTTTGAATTTTGTAATTATCTCTTATTTTTTTATTTTTTTAATCTTTCATAGACCATTTTTACTTACTGGCAAAGCTTAGGAGCCAAGTTAACTAGGTTTTGGGATTTGGTCAGGTGTTTGATCTTTAGGCAAGCACCCTTGGTTGAAAACTTTAACCCATGAAATGAATGTTGTTTAATTGAAAAAATTATTATTCTTAAATGATTTAAAATTTAATCCTACATATGCAATCCTCATTACAATCAATTTTAGATCAGAACAAGGCTTAAGATTTCAAGGAACAACTAGCCTATCCATTGGTCATTACCAATCTCCCTACAATTAAAACATTAATCTCACATTTCAAACATATAGTCAACTAATGTTTAAAGTCCATACTTACATTCTCAATTAAATAAGTCCTTCTTGAGAGATTAAATGAAACCTTAGCTGAGGACTATATTGAAAAGATTTATTAAAAATAGAGAAAAACATAGTAAAAAGCAAACAAACATGTACAGGCACTATATACAAACATGGGATAGGAAATAAAGAATAAAAAAGAAATAAATCAAAAGATATATACTAAATACATAATTAAACCACCTATAATATAAAATGGAAAATCATTTAATCTACCATATAACCTTGAAACATTATTGCTTCCATTCGATGGCTACTTCTTACGGATAGGAGAACTTGTAGGCTTGTGTCTTTTGTATGATGCATCTTGGCATCCCACTTCCATTAATCCTTTGAACCCATGATTGAAAATGGACCATTAACCTTGTTAAAATATTAATCACCTATAGGCCACATGGTTTATAAGCTACATATGCCTTTACAAAGGGATATTCAATGTCAGTCGTCTGCCTATGTGGAAATTCCATGTCACTTATACTCATTAATATCTTTATTTTAAAAAAAATGACCATTGCCCCTTTAAAAATCCTTATATATTTTCATGTTGTCTGATTATCCCTACATGGATCACCTTATACCATTGATATAGATATGAAGGATCAAATTCCATTGGATGTCTTGTAATATTTCATATGGTTGTGACACTTGTCACCATTACGTTCAACCTAACTATGTTGAAAAGTCCACATCAATCTCTCATCATCAGATCTTGTTTGGGTGAGTGACCACCTTCCATTAGATCTTAATCTAAGGGGTGGGATGCCATTGTATTTTATCTATACTTGGCTCAAATTTCATGTCACATGGTAGTCTTATCAACCCTATGCACTCTATACTATCAGTTCTACTGGGTTAACACACTTTTACCATGTGTAGATCTTGCATTTTTTCATAGATTCATTGAAAATTGTTGACTCACTATAATTTACTGATCAATATATATATTTTTTTCATATTCCATCAATTTATGAGAATATGATCTAGATTTTAACCATGCACCATGATCTTGACATGTTTTTCCTCTATGTTTTTCCTAGGGATTTTTGAATTTTTAGATTTGATCACATTCTGTCAGATCATCTCTCCCTAATTCAATGTGCACCATTTGATTGTGATCCATTAGGTCAAATTTTATTGGGTCCAAATTATTAAGTTAGTGTTTGGGAAAATAAAAGACTTATTACAAATTCTTAGCCTAAGTTTTTGAAGAATTAATGAATACAATAAAATATTTGGGATAGGGCTTTAAACTATGTTTATAAGAAAGGGATCCAGCATTAACTAGACCATGATAGATAAAAATAACAAGGGACACAAGAAATAAAAGGGAAAAATAGGAATTTTACACTAGGGTTTGGTCATGTTAATAAACATGACTACTCTTTAGTATAAAATTTGAACTAAATCTATGGTATATTTAAAGTGTTTCCACGTAAATTGATCTCATCAATTTGAATTTCAATCAAAGGGCCTAAGTAAGGGAAATTGGAAGATAGGTATTAAGGTGATTAAACATGAATTTAAATTGACCTTTGATCAACACTTAGAAACATTAAGTGGGATAAATAGATTAGGAATTTATGTTTAATAAGGTCTCAATTGCTTTAGTACAATTTTGGGCACTAATAGGTTGGTTTTAGATCAGTCCTAAAATTAAGGATGAAATTACATCAATGTTCCCCAATATTATCTTTGAAAATAATAAATCTCATGAGTATTATATAATTATATTTTGGAATGAACAACACTTGTATTTACTGGTTAATTAGGCATGGAAGGATTAGAGTTATGTTATAGTTATAATGATGAAGTATGTTGAACACTATGTAGTTGATGTTTACAATCTTATTGAAACTCTATTGATGAAGATAAATTGGATGATATTGTAATATGATTGTGTACCATTGAAAATTTTAATTTTATTATTTTATCAATTTTATTCACTATCTTGATCCAAGGTGAAAATTTGATCTAATTTTTGCATAAGTATATGAAATAATAGAGACAAAATGCCTATATCAGACCTTTGACATATTATCTATTGTAAATTCAAAGTATGAATTCATAAATTTCCCTATATAGAGTGTGATGTAATTAATTTTGATTCCTTCTTCCGTATATCCTTGATGTTTTTGATAATGTAGAAACCTACAACAAGATATTTATTTTAGAGGCATGAGATGTTGAATCTCTTGTATAATCTCCTATGCATAGTCATTGTACCTCATGTGTGACTAGTGTACATTATCATGCCTTTAAGACTATATCTCTATTGAATATTCCTCTTTATGTATGAAGTCCTAAATTCATTTGATTATGACTGACAACTTCTAGTTATATTGGTTCCTAAATGTAGCTTAGCACATTTGGAACAAGCAGGATATAGAAAGGAATATTCATAAAGACTTCCATCAAATAATATATTTATTATGATAATGTGATGTTGAAATCATTGTGAATCCTTATACACATTCCAAAAAAATTATTTTTGTGGATGTTTTACACTCCAATTATTTCCATTAACTTTGAATTTTCACAATCAACATCTAAATTTATGTCTAGTAAATGCGAAAGGTGATGACTACTTGTATTGACATGATCTATAATTATAACCTTGTCTATTACAAATAATTTATGATGGAAGTTACTTAACATGATCCTATTAAATCACCCAATGGTATTAGATAATATATCTTGTGGATTTTTTTCACTGCCTTGTTATAATAAATGTATTTTTCATGTCTAGTTGTATTATATGACATTAAAACCCCACTAAGTTGATGATAGTCTTGGAAGAGTATATTTTGGGTTGAGTGATATTAAGTTTTGTTTTATTTTTAATAGATTATTATTTTTTCAATAAATTTTAATTTAATAAAAGGGATATAATATAAATTATTTATAGGTCGTATCTTCTTACATTATAATTTATGTATGGTCAATTATACTAAGCTCATTCACAAACTTCATTTATACTGAGTTTTGATAAACCACAAATTTTGAGGAACTTTATCTTGTAAAATATATGGTCAATACAAAAACTCTATACCTTATTGGAATTTTTTATGTATTGATATCAACATTTCACATAATTAAGATTTTTCATAACTATCTCTTGTATTGGAACAAGATTTTCATTGTACGAATAGCCATTGCTAAGTTATCACCTTATTCCCTCTAATTAGAAGTATTCAAACCTATAATACTAGTTATATAAATGTTTATGTTCTTATATAATATATTATTCGAATTTATATATTGATTTAATGAACATGAATGTTTCCTATTAGTATTTATTTGGAATTGTTGCATTAATTGACTAGTATAAACAATTCAAATATTGGAAAAATATGTATATAAGTGTTTTATATTACTGATTTATTGTACCCTACCATAATAGTTACTCTACATTTTAAGTGAGGTAACACATGTTAGACTAAGGTTGGTAATAATGATACCTATATTTTTATTGTACTTAGCCTAACATGGAGGATATATCTCGGTCAAGCCTATGAAGTATAGTAACTTGAGACCTTGGAAATGGTGGGACTTTAAGGATGATTGTACGGGCCCATTTCAAGGGTATAAAAATGGATTCCAATTATATATTCTAACATATCAATGCTAATATAATTTGTAATCATGGTTAGCATTTCACCAAGGTGATCTTCTAATGACCATCATTACTTTATTGATAAAAATATCAACATTAGTGTAAATAAATATTAATAGAACATATGTGGTCTATGATGGAAGTATAAAAGAGGGGATATGGGGGGTGTTTGGGATGAGATAGAAAACTTGATATTCGTCAACTAATACAAGTTGGTATCCACTGTGTGTCAAAGATATCATGTCATGGATAAATATGGTTGATAGAAACTAAAAATAGTGGGGTTTTGTGTGGAATATATAATTAGTTGACTTCAAATAATTTTTGTCCCGAATTCTTGTAGTTGCATAAAAAAATTAGGTTTAATTTTTTGAGTTCATTCAAATTATATCAGAGTCTAGGTTTCATTTGTATGGATATATATGATAATAAATTAATCTACCTTCTCTATATGGATTGAAATAAGATAGGTTAATTTTTAACTAGATTATTACTTTTACTTTCAATATTTTTAAGACCTTTAACATATTATTGGAAAAAATAATGCAATCTATTTTTTGTCTTAATGTATTGGGAGCCAATAAGTTTCTCTAGAATTGAAACAATATAGATTATTTGAAGATAATTTAATTATTTAAAAATGTTATGATACTCATCTAAGACATTGGATATGCCATTTATCTTCATTGAATGATTTACTACATTTGGGAAGTTTCACTTTCCTACTGTTAACTTGTATCTATAGATCAGTGGAGGGCATTTGACTAGAACTCTTTCCTAGGAATGAGGGCACATCATAAGTACCTATCATTTACATTCTTGGTGAAAATAACATAGGGTATTTTGGAACATTTTAACTTATGTTATTTATGGAAATGAGTCAAATATGGGAATTCTAATTGAGGTCAAAACTAT
>JARHVA010008653.1:0-17500 GCA_037957365.1 Torreya grandis | reverse complement strand
CATACAATACTTTATTAGCCCCAAACCATCATTAGGTCTTGGTGAGAGCTAAACAATTAGGCCTTCATACTCATATGCTACAACTTCAACTCCTTGGGCCACTTTTAGATTCTACCAAAGATTAAAAGACATGAAACCTATCTCCCAATAGACCCTTTATCATTCACTCATGGTTACTTGAACCTACCAATTAGGTCTCTTAACTCTTCACATCTTCATAAATAGAAAACACAGTCTAAAACTTCTAAAGTAACTACTAAAATATTTCACATAGCCATATTATTATATCACATGGGTGAAAAATTAATGACATATGAAATTCCTTCATGTTATTTAGATACTATAACATAATCTGTAAGACTTAGAACAACTCTCTCAAAATGACCACTTAAACTCATCATATATAGTCAAAATATAATCAAGCTATTTTGTCTCTCCATATCTAATCAGGGACATATCATGATAGAAAATACCTTACTATATTATTATGTGACTTATAAAACATCTCCATACTCATTTTTTTCTTCAGATATACTCATAATACCTTCAACTTACCTCTACAAGATGGTCACTCAAACTTCCAGTCTATTTAATAAACACAATCAACTTTTAAGCCTTTATTTATTCAAAATATGGATTGGTAAAACTGAAAAAAAAATCCATAAATATGGTTCTTAATGAGTTTAAAACACTATCCAATATTTATTTAATTTTTAATCATCAAAATTCCATCAATAAATCTTAAATTATCCTTCTCAGGTCACTTGCAGAACATGGTCAAACGCAGTCAACTTTGGAGATTAATATTAACAATTGTAAAAAATTTAAAACTTTATAATAAAATTTTATAGATGTGAATTGAAGTCATATTTAAATTTTCTTTTCACACCATCAATAAATTCATTATATATCAAAAGATATTATCAAAAAATGATATACTAGTTTTAGCCTTCGCTAATTCAAATGCCAGCGGTCACTATGTAATGGAAACATTATAGACACATGTCTTCATTCCATGTCCCCTATAATATTTTTCAAAAATGATACAACAATCTCCTTAAAATATTCTTTAATTTAAATCTTTAACTCTCATTTTTTATCATTGATATACACTTCCATGATTGCACTTGCCACCTTCGCATGCCTTTTGCACACATTATTGTCAGTGCCCACTCTTTCCCCACTTGGCAATCCCACATGCCTTTTTATAATTTAATATTTGAATCAAACCATAATATTGATATCCATATGTAAAAACATATACATGTTTCTGATCTTCTATCAAATCATCATGATTGAGATACATGTCATTATCACATGCAATCTCAGGAACCTTTGACATATTGACTTCACAAACATCATTAGATCACTATCTGACAAGATCACATGCTCTGTTAGATCCTTATTTTGTTAGATTAATTTCACACCATAGATCTCAATCTAATAAGTCTAATGTTCACTATTATTTCCTTATCTAGTGAGATTAATAACTCATTGTAGATCTTCATCACCCAATTAAATGCTCAGCATAGATCTTCGATATCACAAAATTGGCTAAGTATAGGAACTTAGTGAACTCTATTTGATAAGCTAAATTTTCACCTTAATAAAATTTTCCACACATATCCTCATGACCTTAATCTTGGAATACATGATCTCCTCTCATATGGGAATCCATCCATGTAACAAACTACTCCTAAAATCTTCACACATGTGAAATATGATGTCATCAAATTGCGTACTCAACCTTAGCTATCAAGATGATTATTTTAACCTAGACCTTCGTATGACTAGTTTGATGAATTATATTGACTTCCATAAGCACTCCAATCACTCATAACACCCCATAGGGTCTCTAAAACATGTCCATACCATCAATATCATCCATAAATTACCTTATTAGGTCAACCACTAAAGAACCATGTAAGAACATTGAATCACACTTTGTCATTATCATTCTAGCACACATGACACCTCATCAACATCATTTTTCACCTTGGAGACATCATTGGTAAACCTTTAAAAATATCTCCATTTGTCATTGATGGCAAACACAAATACAAATCTTATGTTTAGACTCTATCTCTCTCTTCAAGTATTTTATTCCCCATTAACATAATGACAAAGTCAGCTCATCTTCTAATGTTGAGGATCTTGATAAAATACTCACAAATCGTATAAATCTCACCTAACATCATCTCCATCTCATGTCATCTATTCTTTGACATACACCAATATGAACTTGGGATTTTCTAATCCTTGGACATGTCTACCTATAGATTTCACAAGTTCCCTTTGATCATAAATGAAGATTCAATACCTTTTCAAAATATATGACTTGGTTTGATCAAGTAATCATATCAATATTTTTGAATTTAAAACTACAACAAACTTCTTCATATCTCGACCATGACTGGAACATCTCACGTATGTTCACCTTAAATCATGCATAACTCTTAAATATTTTCAAACTATCTATGTTATCTCCCCCTAAATCCATGCTTCACCTAGATTATGACATCTTTAATAAGTATTCTCAATGAACTAGGTTTGATAGCAACTATTCAACATTTTATATACAACATAATATTTTGACAACTCACCATCCTTTATTAGACACCTAGAAATCTATATTTCATAACTATAGATCTTGCATACATAGTCTCATTCTTCACCACTTTTACCAACTAGACCATCCTTCAAATATTTGACCAAAACTTTGTCTTTATGATCACTGTCCCTAAATATATCTTTTAAATCATTCCATTGAACCACTTTAGAGTAGATTCAAAAAATTCATTGCTCCTTCTTAGCCAAGCACATTTTAAAAATATATTTCTTTTCCTACAAATTAAAACAAGGATTAAGTAGAACCCACCATGTTTCTTCTTACCGTTAAGTGTATTTTTTATGCCTAGATAGAGACACCCTAACCCACAATGTCCTATAACAATGTGAAACTAGGAGCTGCCCACAACTCCTCATATTCCTTCTCTTCCTTGCTCATCTAAAATTGATAGTTCGTATTCTTTTTATTAGAATTAATAAAATCAACTTTCTCACCCACTATAATAATCTCATTTTCTTTTAAGAATTAATTCACAATACATGTAGCCAATAAATATTCATGACATACCTCATCACTAGACATTAACAACTAATGTTCTTCACATGAAACTTATTTAAAAATAGCATGATGTTTACTTGTATCCATACACACCTTAAAATTAGCCTCAACTATCACCTTAGTTTTTAATTTGAGATCAACTTGCACTAACTTTTGATTTTCCTTTTCTATTTGGACAAATGACACATTCCCTTAGCATTCATGAACCTTCTTTATATCTAGTTCTTTTTTTTTATTTAGTAGGCAGTCCATCTTGATCTTTCAACTCAACTAAATTAGTTTTATTGGTTTTCACTTCCTTATGTTTCCATACCAAGGATTGACCTTTCTTAAGTACTCTAGGATTCCACACACCTTATTATGACTTGATATCTTAATTTCATAATATCCTACAATATGACCAACTTGATGACAACTAAAATAAATAACATCATTATCAAAAAGTTCCTTTTAGTGATTTCACTTTTCTTCACTTGATTTTAGACATGCATAGGTAACCTCTACTTGAGCCTTCAACTATTGATTATCTTTTTTCAATTACTTAGCCATCTTATGCTACTTAGGATCAACTTCAAGCTGTTAGACCTATTCCAAAAGGACCTTATCTAATACCAATTATTAGAAGTACAATCATTGAAGTTGGGTGAATTAGTTATGAAATATAATCCAATTTAATTACCAAATCTTAACCATTCAACACATACATTTATTATGCATATAAATTAATCATTACAATGAACATGGAAGATATATCAAGATTAGGCACATAACACATGATATATGTAGGAAACCCTCTTAGGGGATAAAAATAATTAAACATTAAAATATGTAATAAAATACTCTAAAAAGAAGATCCAAATTTATACCAGCACCAATTTATCAAGGAACACCCATCCCTTAGTTTATTGAGACACCATCCCACAAGGAAGAACCAACCCCCTGGGAAACCAAACACCAAACTATCTACATTGATCTAATCTCCACTTCTAATTTGATCTCTTTTACACTTGATGATGGAATTATATGAATTTCACTATTTCCCATTTACACTCTCATAAACTTTCACACTCAATTCATGCATCCAAAACAACCTTTTGCATCACTCTCAAATATCCTCTAGGGCTCACTCAATCAATCTGCCTCTTCTAGGGTTATTAGGTCCAATGAAATATGAGACCACATTAATCAAATTGATTACACAAAAATTAATGATCATATTCTATCTTTTTTGGTCCTCACTAACCTATACCTTCACTTTTGAAGGTTCTCTCCTTCGCTTGGATCCATACTTTTTCTACCCGCCCAAATACACCAATAATGCCTTTTATTTATACAACACTCTTGGTAAAACCTATCTTGGTTTCTAAAGATGTTTAAGATAATTTTAATACCTTTTAAATAGGTCCTAATACACATTAAATTTAAGAACCACACACTCCTTAGGTTGGCCAATACCTTATTATACCCAAACCACCATTATGGCTTGGTGAGACCTAAAATAATTAGGTCTTCATACTGATATGTTACAACTTCAACTCTTTGGCCCACTTTTGGCTTATAAAAAATATTTAAACACACAAAAATATATAAAATACATCCCTGATCACTCCATCATGGGTTCATACCACCTGGAACATTAAATCAATACTTGAACCTACTAATTAGGTGTCTTTGCTCTTCAAGTCTTCATACACAAAAAATAGAGTCTCAAACTTCTAAAGCAACTACTCAAATATTTCACATATATATATGATTATATCTCATGGTTAAAACATTTAGGACCCATACAATTATTTCATGTGATTTACATAATTTAACACACAATCTAAGCACTCAAAACAACTCTCTCAAAATAACCACTCAAACTGGTCATATATAGTCAAAATATAGTCAACCTATTTTAACTCTCGATATATAATCAAGGTCACATCATGCCAACTAATGCCTTTTTATAATAATTTGATACCTGTAAAACATCTCCATACTCATTTTATTATTCAATTTTTCTCAAAATACCTTCAACTTATCTCTGCAAGATTGTCACTCAAATTATTAGTGTATTCAATAAACATAGTCAACTTCTAAGCCTTTGTTCATATTAAATATGGAATGGTCAAACCCCCAAAATCCATAAATATGGTAATAATGGAGTATAAAACACTATAAAATATTTATGTAATCTTGAAACATCTAAATATCATCAAAATCTCTTAAATTATCCTTCTTGGGTCACTTACAAAACATGGTTAGACACAGTAAACTTTGAAGCTCAATCTCTACAACTATATGAATATTCAAACATTATAATAAACTTTAATGGATGCACCATGAATTCCTATTCAAATTTTATTTTTACACAATCAATAAATTCATCCTAGATCAGAATATATTATCTAAATATTTCAAACTAGTTTCTCCCTTTGTTAATTCAAATGCCAATGGTCACCGTGTAATGAAAACATTGCAGATACATGTCTTCATCTTGTGTTGCATAAAAACTTGATAAAAAGTGATCCATAAGTCTTACTATGAGATTAATAAATTTAAATCTTTAATTATCACCATTTATCATTGATATAATCTTCCATGCTTAAGATACTTATCACCCTCATGTACCTTATGAGCACATTATTGTTAGTCCCTACTCTTTCACCACTTGGTAGTCCCACGTGCCTTCTAAACATTGACTATTTGACTCAAAATACACCATAAATATCCATCTACATGAAAACCCAAATGACATTGATATTTTTTCAAATCATCATAATTAAGAAAAATGTCACTAACATGTGAAATCTCAAGAAACTTTGACATATTGACTTCATGTGTGTCATTAAATCACTATCTGACAAGATCATGCACTTTATTAGATCCTTACCTTGTCATATTAATTACTCACCATAGATATCTATATAAAAAGTATACTTATCACCATTATACTTATAAATAGTTATATTAATAACTCACTATATATCTTCATCATTTGATTAAACACTCACATTAGATATTAGATATCACAAAATTGGCCAAGTATTGGAACTTAGTGAAATCTGTCTGATAAACCAAATTTGCATCTTAATAAAATTTTCCACACATATCATCATGAACTAAAACATGGAACACATGATATCCTCTCATAGGATAATCCATTCGTGTAACAAATTGCTCTTGAAACCTTCACATGTGTGAAATATGATGTCATCAAACCTATTACTTAGCCTTATCTATCAAGATGACTATTTAAACCTAGAGCTTCATATGACTGCTCTCTTGAATTTTGCTCACATTCATAATCAATAAAAGTAATCATAACACCCCATAGGGTCTCTGAAACATTTTCATACCATCAATATCACCCATAAATTTCCTCACTAAGTCAACCACTGAAGAACCATGCAAGAACAATGAAGCACATTGAAGCACACTTTGTCATTATCATTATAGAGCACATGACACCTCATCAACATCATTATTCACCTTGGAGACATCATTTACAAACCTCCAAAAATAAAACCTACCATATTCATCCCTATTTCCATATCAATCATAGGAGAAGTTATTCCATAGGTTTGAAGCATTCAAGGAACATCCCATGTACCATATTTACCAAGTTACAAGTTAGGTCATTACATGAATTTGATTATCACACATTAAATAATTATACACACACAATAAAACATGTAAGGGATATATACATAAGTATAAGGCCCTCTTAAAAGTATTGTCCATGTAGGCATCACCCATTAGCATAAGAGTCCTTGGGATAGCTTGACACCATGAACCACTAATCCATTTTTCCCATAGTCACTACAAGGGTGAATATTTAGTTGTTTAATCAATTGAGAAAGAGTGACAACTTGTGGAAATGATCTAAATACATCATAATAAAGGTAACATAGAACCCATAAGGCTCCATTTGGTTGGATCTAGATATAGGTAGTAATACATAAAGACACCTATAACAAGATTAGAAACTTGTGTTAATACAACTATCTATATTTGATTTAGTTTTTTGATTTCACATAGAGAGTATTTATATAATATAATGACAATTGATGGATCATCATCTAATACACTTCCATCATGTTCTAGATTAAACATGCATACGTGTAGTATAACAAATAAGTATTGTTAAGCATGGGATATACTGAGAGGGGGGTGAATCAGTATATCATATATCTTATAAAACTTTCCCTTAACTAAATTCCACTTAATTAAACATTCAAGTTATGAAATAAAACTCAAAAAATAAATTCCACACAAGATAGAGAGAGACACCAGATATAATGTGGAAACCCAATGTGGGAAAAACCACAGAGAACAATTTCAAGTATATGAATGAGAACTAACCCAAACAATATTCACAAGCACCAATTTGCAGGAGTACCAACCCCTTTACTGAGCACCAACCCAACAACTATTCATGAACACCGACCCACAGGAGCACCCATCCCTTTGCTAAGCACTAACCTAACAACTATTCATGAGCACTAACCGCTTTGCCAAGCACCAACCTAGCAACAATTCATGAGCACTAACCCATAGGAGCACCAACCCCTTTGCTGAGCACCAACCCAACAACTATTCATGAGCACCGACCCGCAAGATCACCAACACCTCTGTGTATACCACACAACTATCTCTCAATGTTGTTATCTCAACAAGTATAGTTCATTACAACATCGCTTTCCTCTCTCTCACCTTTGCTCTTATAAGCTAGATATAACAAATACAAATCATATTCTTCTCTCTTAAATGCTCTTATACGCTATATATTACAATATCAAATCAACTTCTCTATTCCATATTACAAATGGCTACTCAAGCCTTTATTTATAGCTTTCCAAATGACCTTTGGCCTTCCCCCTTTCTGACCCTTCAATCCTCATGGAAAATGGTGAAAAAATTGTATGACCCCTCATATCCTTGCCTTTGAAAAGTCATGTGGTGATCCTTCATGAGCAAAAACGTCCTTCCCTCTTTTGTCCTTATCTTGGTGACTTTTCATACTTTTCAAAGTGTCCCTTCATGAGAAATTGTGTCCTTCCTCTTTTGTCTTCACTTGGTGACTCTTGGAATTCCCCAAGATGACTCTTCATGGGAAATGCATCCTATCCTTCTTTTGTCTTTACCTCATGGCTCTTTGACTTCTCCATGGGCCCTTATTTTGTCTCATATGCAACCAAAAATATATTTGTTAATATTAAATAAATATTAACTCACATTAGTCAAGATATATCTATTACAAATAAAATTAAATGCAATGGGGCCTTTATCACCAAAAATGCTAGACCTTTGACATCAATGAAAATATTTCCAACAATATCCCCCTTTGTCATTGATGGCAACCTCAATCATGAATCTGCCACATCCTATTGCCTACACATACTATCATCTGAAAACATATAGTAACTCCCCATTACTATAGCAACTTGTACCTATTCCTTGTACCTATTTTTCCACCTGTATCTATACCTATTATTCTTTCCCTTTGACATCAATGGAAAAGGGCCTACCTAGAGCTAACACTTAGCTCCCCCTCAATTGATGCTAAACATCAATGGTAGGAAGTAATAGAAATTAATCCCAACTCCTCTTGCATATCTTTGAATGTATCCTTTGATCGTGCCTTTAAGAAGATATCTGACAATATATACACATTGTTCCTTATCCTTTGAGCATATACAATCAGCTCATTTGAATCTTTTCTTCTAATCTCACAACCTTTTGTATGAAACTTTAATGTGTATCCTTGATCACATATTTGACTAACACTCAATAGATTATGCTTAAGACCTTTTACATACAAAACATTTTTAGTCTTAGTTCTACCATAATCTAAACTTAAAGTACCTTTTCTAGCTATCATAGCAGTGGTTTTATCTCTGAATCTCACTATGCCACCATTGATCTTATTTAGAGTTATGAAATTAATTTTATCTCCTGTCATATGCCTCGAACATCTCCTATCAATTAACCATGGCTAATCTTTATTTCTTACATGTAGATCTATCTGACCCATCATAGAATCTTCAGGTTGTTTCTTCTACCATGAACATGTCTGAACCTTCTTCTTGATGAATGGAACTTTGAAACTTTGATCCTTCTTGACTGAATCAAACACACTTCTATAATACCTAGCTATGTGTCTAAATTTATTGCACTTGTATCATACTATGGTCTCTTCATCAAAGCTTGATAGAGGAGCAAAAGAGTTGTGACTTCTGCTTAACTCTACTTGATTTTCCTTCTCCTTAATTTTGAAACTGTTAGCTCTTTTTATACATTCTAATTTTTTGTGACCATATCCATTACAATAAAAATAATAGCCATAAAAATAAGACCTGTCTGTATATCTCTGACATGATTACCTTTTGTAGCTTTGTTCCTTCCAGCATTCTCTGTTTGAAATGTCCTCTGTATTATTCACTTCTCCCATTTTTGTTTCCTCTTTTGTAAGAGCTTCAGCATAGCTCTTTTTCTTTTCAAATCTAATCACTGTCTTATCTAAATTTTCTTTTTGAATTTCCAATATCTTGTTCGATATTTTAGTGCTATCCTCAAATTTTTAGTGACTAACTACTTTATTATTGACTGCTTTCTTAATATCTTCTTTTAAAGAGGCAATTTCAATAACATACCTTTCACATTCATTTCTTGCTATTTCCATCTATGCTGTTAGATCTTCTTCATTCCTCTTGGCTTCTTCAAAGTGTGCTTATATATCTTCAATCATTTCCTTTGACTCCTATTCATTTTTCTCGATCTGGCACTTTAATCTTTGATGCTTCTTCTCAACATCTTTTAACTCTTCTAGGGCACAAATAAGTTCTCCTTCCATATTCACTTTAGCTTCTTCCTCTTCTTCTTCTTGGTCATCTTCATGTATGGCCATGAATAAAATATCTTCTTCTTCTAAATCACTGACTCCACTACCTTCGACTGAGCTAGGATCTTTATAATATAAGCTCTTCTTCTTGAATCCCTTCTTAGATTTGCCTTTGAAATTATTCTTGTATGTAGGCTTTTCTTCTTCATCATCATTACCCTTATTTGGGCATCTAGCTAAAAAATGTCCAATCTTTCCACAATTAAAACATTTAAAAGATATTTTTCCTCGATATTTACCTATTCCTCTTTTCAGTTTGCGAATGAAAAGTGCTATGTTGTCATCTTCATCATCGCTAGAACTATCACTTGATTCTTGAATCTTAGCTTTCTCTTTCTTTGATGTCTTGAAAGTTTCTTCTCTCTTTGAGGGTTTATCTTATTCTATCCACATCTCATATGCCATGAGTATACCATGAAGCCCATCCATCTTTAACTTGGATAAATTCTTCATCTCCTCAATTTCCAAAACCTTTGCATCATATCTCATTGGTAGAGATCTCAAAACCTTTTGTACCACCATTGACTCTTCCAACATGTCTTGAAGACCTTGAATCTGATTTACGATTTGATCAACTCGTAAAAGATAAATTGTTATATCTTCTTCTTCTTCCATCTTCAAACTTTCAAACTATCTTCTAAAAGTTTGAAGCTTAGCTTGCTGAACCTTTTCATCACCTTTGTAAATATTCTCAAGTTTTACCCAAGATTCATGAGCAAATTTACATTGCATAACTTTAACAAATTTAGATTCACATAAACCACATAAAATAGCATTTAAAGCTTTAGCATTACATTCACTTGCCTTCTTTTCTTATGGAGTGATTATAGATGTATGTGGCTCTTCATATTCCTCTGCCACTACTTTCCATATGTCAAATCCAAGGGCCATCAAATAATTCCTCATTCTTATGCTCCAAAAATCATAATTCATCCCATCAAACAAAGGTTCCTTATTTGTAGAAAATCCTTCCTATGACCTAGCCATCATACTTTCCCAATCTACTTTCAAGCTGTAAAACTTTTCAAAAAGGAACCTACTCTAATACCAATTGTTAAGCATGAGATATACTGAGAGGGGGGGGTGAACCAATATATCATATATCTTATAAAACTTTCCCTTAACCAAATTCCACTAAATTAAACATTCAATATATGCAATAAAACTGAAACAATAAACACCACACAAGATAAAGAGAGACACCAGATATAATGTGGAAACCCAATGTGGGAAAAACCATGAAGAACAATCTCAAGTATATGAATGAGCACCAACCCAAACAATATTCACAAGCACCAACTTGTAGGAGCACCAACTTGTAGGAGCACTAACTTGCAGGAGCACCAACCCCTTTGCTGTACACCAACCCAAAAATTATTCATGAGCACTAGCCCACAAGAGAACTAACCCCGTTGCTGAGCACCAACCCAACAACAATTCATGAGCACCAACCCATAGGAGCACCAACCCAGTAACTATTTGTGAGCACCAACCCATGGGAGCACTAACCCCTTTGTGTATACCACACAACTATCTCTCAATGTTGTTATCTCAACAAATGATAGTTCATTACAACATCTCTTTCTTCTCTCTCACCTTTGCTCTTCTAAGCTAGCTATAACAAATAAAAATCATATTATTCTCTCTCAAATGCTCTTCTAAGCTAGATATTACAATATCAAATCAACCTCTCTATTCCATATTACAAATGGCTAATCAAGCCTTTATTTATAGCTTTCCAAATGACCTTTGGCCTTCCCCTTTTGTAACCCTTCAATCCTCATGGAAAATGGTGCCAAACTTGTATGACCCTTCATATCCTTGCCTTTGAAAAGTCATGCGGTGACCCTTCATGAGAAAGAATGTCCTTCCCTCTTTTGTCCTTATCTTGGTGACTTTTCATATTCCTCAAAGTGTCCCTTCATGATAAATTGTGCCCTTCCTCTTTTGTCTTCACTTGGTGACTCTTGGAATTCCCCAAGATGACTTTTCATGGGAAAATTCATCCCATCCTTGCTTTGTCTTTACCCCATGGCTCTTTGGCTTCTCCATGGGCCCTTCTTTTGTCTCATATGCAACAAAAAATATATTCATTAATATTAAATAAATATTAACTCACATTAGCCAAGATATATCTATTACAAATAACATTAAATGCAATGGTGCCTTTATCACCAAAAATTCTAGACCTTTGACATCAATGATAATATTTCCAACAAGTATAATCTATTTCTAATTCATTACAATATCTATCAATAGTTTTACTTTACTATTTTAAAAAATATCAATTTTATAAGTTCAAAATAGTATTTATATTTTTTTTAAATTAATTGGACTAATTTTTAGGTTATTTGACCACCCTTATGTAAAATATTATCCAATCCCCTTAACCCTAGATAAACAACATATCTAAATTTAGGGATAAACATTTTATTAAACATTTGTTAAATTTTATTTCTAAAATCATATTGTTTTCAAAATTAAAATAATACATTATCATAATGTATATCTCCCTATAGCTTTTATTCATCTCTTATCTAGTCCCCATTTCAATATTTAGAACATCTAAAATAGATAAAAATGAACCTCTTCCTCTTCCTAACCCTAATGATGGTGATAGATACTCTCCCTCAAATCAAGTCCATGTTATCACCATTCCAAGGGATAAGGTGGCCCACCCTAAGGTTTTTAATGAAGGTAATCAATATGTCCTTCTTGACACCCCTCCTACATCTCTTGTAAATAATGTGTGCATCCATGGTCAAAATAGAGTACCTGGGGCTTGCACTTATGAAGTCCTAAAAGAGGAAAAAGCCACTATGATTAAGTTAATATAAGAATTAATAAATATCAACCAAAATTTGATATAAAATAATGAATCACTATAAAATAGAATTTTATACATACAACACTCAAAATGTTTGGTAGTAATACATATAAATTTGTATAAATATACCAATGTTATGCCCAATGAAGGATCATTTAAAATTAAGAATTCAAAGAAAATATATTTATAAAAATTGATTTAAATGATATTAAAAATGATAATATAAGTCTATTTAATTTCTAAGGGTATTACTTAGACACAAATTGATCATATTACCTCCTTTAAAACATCTATGAACAATAAAATATTATTGTTAATATCATAGAATACATGGGCATCATATAAACCATTATTTGGCTATAAATAAGAATACAAAATGAACAAGTTATAATGGTGATCCTAATATTTATACATATCAATTTTTCTTATAAGTTTTCCTAAATATTCCAAACATAAAAAAATTCCAAATATTCAAAAAATAAAAAAAATTCAAATAAATTATAAAATTAAAAAAAAAATTAGAATGTTCCTAGTTATACTATTTATTATAATTATGTTGTTTGATCCATTATAGTAGATAGTATAACATTATTTATTATGTACACACATGTTTCGCAATTCATGTCAGTGTGATATAGGCATACTCATATACATTATATATACACATAGATTTTTGGCATTCCCTCCATTCATGGCATAAGCACATTGGGGGAATCTACTTCTTTGATCATGATAAACCTAAGTTATATTATTCTACATTTACCTCCCATTATCATGTTTTACATTATATAATTATGCATGCCTATATCCATGCTTATACGTTTCACAATGTACTTGATATGTTATATACTTATCATTTTTAAAACATATATGTTTAGTAAATAGTATGTTATGGTCATGTTGGTTTCCTATATTTTATGCTTTCATTTATGTGCTTCCTTGTATGTTTTCCTTAATTTATGTTGTATTGAATTGTATTGCCTATTTGAAAATTTGAAAATGGTCTATTGATTGTGGTCCATGTGCCTTTGCCTACCTATTTTAACATTTGAATATGTCACTCTATGTTGTATGTGGACATTTAAACATGTCATTTCTATGATTTTTGGGAATTTTAGTAAGTCTTTCCCCATTTATTTTGTGACATTTTAACATTCCCCTTGTATGAGGACTCTTTAGACCATTTCATTTTGTTTGGTTTTTCATTTCACTTGTGTGTGTGCTTGATTACTTATTTATATTGTATTTTTACTCTCTATACATTACCATGATCTATGTCATGCATATTAGGATTTTATGTGATCTCACATACTACATAAATCAATGTTATATCTACCTAGACATGTTACTCCTATATGCTACATGATCCACACACAATTTATACATTTATCTTATGTATATTAGGTAACTTAAATACTATATTCTTATTCCCCTCACCTCTAAAGGGGGCATATCAGTGGAGGCATCTCACAAAGACATGACTTCCATATTTTCATAGTTTTAGATTATAGTAGGAGCATGTCAAAAAGGCATAACTTCCACACTTATTCAATACTCAACCTATCTATATTATAATGGGGGGATGTTATATAAATATTTTCACCACATTTACACTAGTTATTCAATATGCTAGATTTTATGGGAGCATGTCATATAAACATGTCCTCCACACTTGCACTAATTTCAAAATCACCATATTTCATATTTACATGATTTAGAAACATATATGTGACACAATTGTGTACATTAATATTGTTATTTTACCCAAATTTAAGCTTAATACATATATGAGGTGCATATGCCATGGAAGGGCACCTTAAATTTACAAAATAAAACCATCTTCCAGATTTAAAATACTATAGTGGACTATTATCATACACAAGAATGACTGCTATCAAGCTAATCAACTATAATATTTGGTTCAACTTTGGAAGGTTGAATTGAATAAATCACTTAACATTACCAAAATTATAATTTATATTTGATTAAATAATATAAATTTACTATTATTATAGTTTGGAATTGATTAATCATCCAACCTCAACATATATATAGTTTTATTTTATTAAATCTCTCACACTCATAAGATTATGCACATATTTGAGTTGCATGATTGGGATGGAACAAGTTCAATGACCCTAATTCAAATCACATCTACACTAAGGTTGGGGGAATGTTTACTCAAATATCCATGTGTGTATGTGTGTGTGTGTGTATGTCTGTATGTGTGTGGGTGTCATACACACACACACACACACACACACACACACACACACACACACACACACACACACACACACACACACACACACACACACACACACACACACACACACACACACACACACACACACACACACACACACACACACACACAAAACACACACACACACACACACACACACACACACACACACACACACACACACACATGTATGTGTGTGTATTCACTTATAGGTTTAAAATTTTCCTAATATCAACTTTAGTGCTTCATAATGAGGCATCCTTTCAATTAAAACTTCCAAAAGGAAAAATGGTTGCATTAACATATATCTACTACTAACTTTATCCTTTTACTTTCAAAATTTTCAATTTAATATTTCATACACTAATTATATACTATAACATGTTGTTGGTTACATGTTAGTCACCAAAAAATCCTTCAAGGTGGGATAACACAAAGATAAGGTGTTTTACACACACCAAGGTACACATTTATTTTATTGAAGCTATTAATTTAACTAATATATTAGGGAGGAGTGTAGATACTAAAATATTATTTGTATATTAGCTTTTTATTTTATACTTGGAAATTACCTAACAAGGTTCTAAATTTAGTTCTAAACATTTCTATTGTTGAAAGGGTCACACTCACTATATCTTTATTCCTAAGGTTATATCTTAGTCTGACCATTGTTATTTTCATGAATAGGCCTTATTATATATGAAAAAATATCTAAACCTAATTATTATCCTTCATTAGTAGTTCTAAACCTATACCCATTTTCTATATCCTTGGACACTTGAATCCCAGATAGGTACCTATATCGACACAAGTGTCCAATTTTCCTAGCAAGTGTCTAGTACATAGAATTCATCCAAATTTTAAAATTAAGAATATACAAAATTTTATCCTAAGTTATTTAATGAGATATATTAAAAAAATGATTCATATTCACATACAACTCATAATGAAATATACCAAGAAATACTAAATTAAACATTCAAGAAAGAAAAAACATGTTATTCATCCCTATTTCCCTATCATTTATAGTATCAATATTTCCATTGGTCTAAATCATTCATAGATCAACCCATAAGCCATATTTTCCATGTTATAAGCTAGGTCACTACATGTTTTTTCTTATCACACATTGCATCCTTGTGCAGACATAAGCCAAAATGTAAGGTAAAACCACATAAGTCTGAGGACCTCTTTATATTAATGTATATGTAGGTAGAATACATTGATAGAATGGTCCTTGTAGTAGCTTCACATCATGATACCACCAAACCATTTTCCCATAGTCACTCTAAGGGTGAAGATCTAGGGTTTTGATAGTTTTCCAAAGAGAAACAACCAGTGTGTCTTATCTAAAGACATTAGAGAAAATATAATAAAAAACATAGAACATTATATTTGATCACATCCAGATAAAGATAAATTATATATGATAAAATTATGGTAGGGTTTAAACACCTACATCAAAACAAATATCCAGATCAAATGCAAGTGTTTGGGTCCACATCAATAATACTTGTAGAATTTGATGACTATTCTAGGATAATATTCTAGTCCACTTCCATAATGTTCCAAATCAGATCTACATGCACATAGTAGACCAAGTATAATTTTTTATAATTAGTTACAATATCTATAAATAGTTTTACTTTACTATATCTATAAATCTCAGTTTTATAAATTTATAATATTATCTTGTCTATGTTTTATATTAACTGGCCTAGGTATTAGGTTAGTTCACAACCCTTGTGTAATAAGTTGATCTGATCCTCTTAATGCTATAAAACCAACATATCTAAATTTAGATTTAATTACAGTTATAATAAAGTATAACATGTTTTTTTATCTTTTGTTTTAAATAGAATGAGTCCTACTCTCCATTTTATTTGGTTTTATGCAAATTTGTGATGCATTCATTACGAGAGTTCCTAGTGAAATGATACTTAACCATGTATCTAACCACTCAACACATTGGATATTAAAAATTATTTTTGATTTAAAAATAATAGTGGAACATGATTTCTTAGATTCTTATATTTTAATGAGTGGTTCCTCAAATCCCTTCCTAGATCTCATGGATCTCTCTCTCTCTCTCTCTCTCTCTCTCTCTCTCTCTCTCTCCTCTCTCTCTCATCTCTCTCTCTCTCTCCTCTCTCTCTCTCTCTCTCTCTCTCTCTCTCTCTTCTCTCTAACACACACACATGCACGCATGCACACCACGCGCGCACGCGCACACACACGCGCACACACACACACACACACACACACACACACACACACACACACACACACACACACACACACACACACACACACACACACACACACACACCACACACACCACACACACACACACACACACACATACACACACACACACACACACACACACACACACACATTTTACATTCTAGC
>JARHVA010008652.1:437500-445823 GCA_037957365.1 Torreya grandis | reverse complement strand
TTCAGCCTCTTCTTGCAGGGCATGTGAAGTGGTTAATGAGATGTCCATGTTTAAGTGTGTTTGTATTTCTATCACTGTCATTCAAGGCCTTTTATCTAGTCCTCATATCATAATACACTCTTCCATAACCTCATAATGTAATATTGATACAAGACGACTTAGATTGGAAATGTGTTTGTTTGGTAGTTCCTTGGTCTTATGTGTAGAGTGTGATTCATTTGAAGTCATCAAATTGATTTGGTGTATAACCTCCTAGGTTTATATTTTGTTTTATTTATCTCTCTCCATTTTCACCCACCAAATTTAGTCTTAGTTGTAATTCTAAGTGGTACATCAAAGGAGTTGCCCTATCTAGAGACTCACCTCATACCTTAGGCTACCCACAAGCCTAGAGGTGATTGCACTATGCCACTTGGATGAGGAAAGCTTTGACATCTCTTCAATGGGTGAAAATCCAAGAGAAAATATTTTTTAGCACACCTAGTGGGACTCTTTTTCCAAGATATTGGAGGGTTTTTGCTATTATCCCTCAACACATCAGCCTTTGAAGGCATCTTTTCAAGCATCAATGATGACTGTGAAGACATATCAACTGGTCAAGTATCCTTATCCTTTGAAGTTTGATGGTAAAATATTTATTATGTTATTTCTTTTGATTAAGATTCATAACTAATTTTTGTGTTGAGATTTGTCTTACACAAGTTGGTGAGACATATCCATCTTATCACATTCCCTATCAATATGAACAAGTTCTTGGTAAATATTGTTATGATCGTTATAAATCCCAACATGACCATATTCATCCCTATCATGAGTTATATCAGTATTATAACAAGCCTTCTCAATGTTTTACACCTCCTAGTTAACCTAGCCCTTTCTCTAATCAACCCATTTCTGCCATCCAGTAAGCGCTTTTGGGCTATGAGAGATACATGTTGGATCTTCACACACAAAGAGGATTTCATATAGAAGTTCCTAATCATGTCATTCAAAAGGTAATAAATGCATTTGAGTTGGTCAAGAGAGAATGGATACCTATTGAGAGAGCCAATTGGTAAAGCTTCACAAGTGAGATGCTTGATGTGAGTGGTTTAGTCTCTTCCTTAGAGGATAGGCTAGAAGTTCATGAAAAGAAACCTCACCATACCTATCAGCCTTCATATCCATTTTTCAAAGTTTCATACCAGCCATACATGACCCCTAATCATGAGCCAAATCAATACTAGCAAAGTTTTCCTTTTCCAAATCAGTTGGAGGTGAGAGTTGAAAGAAGAAACATTGTAATCAGAATCTAACCTTGATAGGAAAATTGAGTTGGAAAATATGAATATGCAATAGTCCATGTTGGTAGTAAAAGAAGTGGATTTCTAACCCTTATTTCCATCTCACACTTTATATCCACCACCTAAAAAAGACCCCTCTATTCCCAATATCCTAAGTTTTAATAAGATAGTGGAGTCATGGGAAATAAGGAGGAGAAAATTCTTGACCAAGACTATGAGATTGAGAAGACACCTAATCCTAACATCCTAAGATAGATCAATATTGTAGAGTAATGGGGTAAGAAATAAAATAGAAGCATTTTCTAAGAGTGTGAAGGAAATAATGGAGCTGATCCTTTGCAATTCCCTCCCACCCTTCCTTAAGAAGATTTTTCTATTCCATGGCAGCCTTCATACAATCCTTATCCCCATGATGATCCCTGTCAAATTCAAGAGAAGCTTTTTCAATAGAACCTATCCAAAGAAATCAAATAATTAGAAGCAAGTGAGATGGAAGGTTTAGACCCAAAAGAAGATCCTATGCCTAAACACACCCCATCCCCCCCTCCTCAAGAGCTTCCCAAAGAGTATCTTACCTTGCATTCTCAATCTGACTTTGAGCTCTATATTCCACCACCACAAACTAGTTCATCTTATCCTTACCCCATCACCCTTTTCCTTTATGGCTTGTGGTATTGTAACCAATGGAGGATTAGTTGGTTGATAATGAAAGAAAACTCTTGCTTGAAGAAAACCTACCTCCTTCATAGCCTCATTTGACTAGATCACATGATTTCAAGATTCCTAGTCTTGGCATCACTATGAGGGAGGTTAAAGCTATTGAAGCCCTTAATAAATACATCATATTATGATAGCTATATTTCATTTTTAAATCCCTCAAAATGTTTTAAGTGATGAAGATAAGGTAAGTCCCTATGTTGGATCTCTTTGTTTGGTTGATGATGAAGAATGTTTTTTTTTGTGTTGAAGAACCTATCTTGAGAGATGTAAATGAAGAATAAAATGATCAATTAATGGATGATAAGGAAGACCTCATGAAATATTATGAGGAGTAGCTCACCATAGGGACTCCCCTTGGTGAACAAAAAATATAAGTCACAAGTTTTTGCCATTATATCTGAAGTCAAATTTTCTATCAAGAAGGGAGAACACTTTCAATCCATTACTCAAGAAGTGGTAGCCCTGGGAGAGTATCATGAAACTAATATAGAGGAAATATCCCTTCAATATTATCTCATCAAAGATTAAGAAAAGGTGATTTCTTGTGTGGAGATTTCAGATTGTGTTGAAAAGGAAGGATGTCTTCCTTTTTCCAAAGAGGAAGAAATGATTTGTTTAGAAGATTTATTTATATGAACATGGAAAAGTTATTAATCAGTCTTTAGATGATTTTTTTGAAGTCGTTGGGGTAGGTTATACTCCTCTTAAAGGAGGCTATGATCTAGTCAAAGATGGAGAAGGAAAAATTGGTATTCAAGTAAGTATGCAAAGGAAAAAACATTATTTCAAATCTATTCTTTCAGGAAGCATATGCATTTAATGATGAAATGTTTTAATTCATAAATATGGTATATAATCTAATCAATAAATTGGGAGAAACATATCAGATCTTGAAAGATGGAACAAGCTCCTATTGGCGTCAATCTTCTAAGGGATAATAAATCAATCCTTTTGGAGACATGCCTACTAAGGAAAGGCAAATTGAATATGAAATGAAATGTGTAAACATGTTAAAGAGGAGTATATATACATTGGAGATGTGTTTAAGGATGACCTACTTGAGATCAGATCAAGTTAAGTGACAAGGAAGAGGTTTGGTCCATAAAGCACTCAATCCAAAGAGAAGCATTCTTGGCATTATGTTTCATCTCAGGATGAAGTTGATTCAAGAAGTTTTCCTTTTGATATTGTAAAGGAGGTATGTTTAGTTTCTATTTGTGAATTATAGGTTGTTTCCTTATTTCCCCTAAGTTCTTGGAGCACATGTGTGTCTTGTTGGGTGTTTATTTTCCTTGTTTGTGTCCTTTGCTTTTTGTATTCGAGGTAGTCTTAGTGTCTTATCTTGATCAGAGGTTCAAAGTTAATGGCCATGGTTAATTTATTTGTATCAGTCCCTAGATGATTCCTAATCCCAATGGACTAATAAGGCTAATGGTTTGGATACTATATAAGGCATACTACCCCTATGAGTCACCAATTTATTGACCATGGTTGACTTTTAGCTCAAATTAGGGTACCAATAATAAAACAAATATTTTTTGGAATATACGGGGGTATAATATTTTGTCATGAGGTGAGTTATAGGTTATTTGATGTCAATTAATGTTGTGTTAGCTCTGGTCGATTAGTTTCTAGGTTCATTTATCATTCTAGGTCATTATTAGGGTTAAAAATAGTGCATTTAATGCTTTGTATAGGTTTCTTGAAAAATTTACAAGTGTCAAAGAGTTTTGTCACATGTCATGTGTCCTATAAGATCTATAGTAACTGTCACTAATTGAAAATTATCACATTACTTAGAAAAACATAGTTTTTTAAAATGAAATATTGCAATTGGCACTTGTACATCCTCTTTGGGAAGTGTGCCACATGGTTAATAATAAATAAGTGTCTATTAATCTCCCTATCACTTAATTATATGTTTGGTTTTCTCTATAAATGTCATTTTGAGGAAAACCCCATTTTTTCTATCTTTTCACCTTTCTAGACATGCATAGGTGACTTGTAGGCTTTTGCTTGGTACAACCATCATAAGGGGTTTCAAGAAAAATTCCTTTAGGAGAATATTATAAATTTAGATACCTTAAATAAAGACAATAATTTTTATGACTGGTGGCCTGTGTTTCATGAACCATCTGTTTGAAGTGGACTATGTAAATTTACTTGCTCATTTGTGCACTCTTCTTGTTTTGGCCTTATTTGAGAGTTTCAATATGACCTATTTACTAATATAGTTTAGAAAGGATGTTTATTGTCCCCTATAATTTATTCCATTCTTGGTTTCACATTTTTTATTATTTTCATGGGTGAAGTACATCACATTTTTAGGAAGATATAATTGTTGTGTTATGAGTAGTTTCTTCACCATTTATAGGATCTTCTTGCTTTGATAATTATTTTAGACAATGAAATTTGGTTTAGTTTCATGTCTCCAATTTTATCTTATCCACCTTCACGTCTCAACCTCTTAACCCAAATAAATATTTATGAAGTTGAAGTCACATGCTACTTGCTAGCCAATCTACCATGAAAATGCCATTTATAGGAGATTGAAGAGAAAATTTACATTGAGATCAAGTTATGTTTACTTTATCCAATTTCACAAGTTGGGTAAGTTTCATGTTCACATTGGAAGTATTTTAGGCTTTCCAATGAAGTCTTTCTCATGCACATTGTCCATATCTACTTTATGTTGCTTGTGTATACATGAATATCTACCTATAGGTGGTTGAATAGAGGTCTATAGGATCTTCAATAGAAGGTTGAAATTATTTTTGACACCTTTCTTAAAATATTATAATGATGAGAGGCCATAATATCCTAGTTTTAATTGTTAAATGGATACATAGGATGGGAGGTTATCTTAAAAAATGAGAAGACTAAATTTAGTGAGCCAGTCCCTAAATTGACCAAACAGAGGCCCAAGGAGTTTTTATAGACATCTTATAACATGCATACAAAGTGTTTTAAACATATAGATTGATATACATAATTTACCATATTATAGAGAAGTACTATGAAAAATATGAGGATAAAAAGATGAGGGGAAGATAGAAATGAAGAGTCTTAAAGTTGCTCTAAGACACACTGAAACCCTTGCAGTTACATCTACATGTTTGAATTCCAAGATGTTATTTCCTTATCAAAGTTGAAATACAAACCATTCCACATGATTTAATGGTCTTATATGGCCTAAGGTAACAAGAATGACCTAATGACCACTAAATTTATCTCTTCCTATATGTTCCAAACCCTCATGTTCACCTATAGTCCATACATTTCAAAGGGAATGTTAACCTACAACAAAGCAATAAGATAGTGAGCTAAGCAATGAGTTTTGTAAGTATATTAGGAATTTAAAGGTGAGTAAAGGTATAGATATTTGATTTTTTGACCTAAGAAGGGTTCAAGGGAATCTCTCCAACATCAAGACCAAGCTCAGTTGGTCTCATAAACACCTACATGTCATAAAGAAAAATGTGTCAATCAAGATACAAGAAACTCAATATTTTTATCAAATGGATTACAAGGAGGCTAAGGGATGTTTATAATGATTTATAATTCTTAAACAATATTAATTATCTCAATTATATTCTCCATCAAGTCATGGTCATGGGAAATGAACTTATCCAAATTATTTTAAATCCAAATACATAACTATAGGTAGAGGTATGCAATATAGGAAGCTAGCATGATTTTAGTTTTACTCTAAGACACTAAAACTAGTTATAGAGTATAATAATGATGTTTTACATAATATATACTCAATTCAGGATATAAATATAATGTATAATGTCCTTTTAGGTCTAACACATCTACAATAGGGTTTTAATAATAGGGTTTGCACAGTTGGGATAGAAAGCTCAATTTGGTGACTCTCAAGTGTATATGAAGGTGAGAAATGAGTCAAAAACATGGATAAATGATCCTATCAGATAAAAAATGGATCCTATGTACTATATCCAAGGATTAATCACATTTACCCCTATAGGCTTTACCCTAAAACAATGAAACACAATCCACTTTTGAATTTCCTATACACAGTATTCATACACAACCATTTTTGGGAACTCAAAAAATTAGAGTGTAATTTTATTTAGTTAAGGGATGTAAATTTATAGAGAATATCTCTACAAATTTTAAAACACCCTCCAATTCTTGGTTTTGATGAGTAGACTAGGGGCACTTCACACTTGTATAAACCTTGGTAGTTTTGAAGGAAAATGATAAAATTTAAAACTAGAAGATAAAGAGATCCTTAAGGAGTATTTTAAGATTTTAATCACACCTATGAAAGTATGGATAACAAATAATTAAAGATATAAATAATCAAGGTGATATAGACACTAAGGTTTATAGGTATACCTAGTAGGTATGGAATAGGCCTAATAGTCAAATAGAGGACCATATTCATTACCAACCTTGGAAAAGCTTCTCAATTTATTGATTCATTTTTTAGTAGGTATAATTTAGTTGTTTAAGATATTTAATTGGGAGAATCCACCAAGAAAAATCATTTTAAGTTATACTTACAAGTAGACCTATTAGGCATGACCAGACCTAGTGTCCAAATGGGGATTCATCATTACTTATAGCATTAGTAAAGCCTTCAAATTTGTGGAAAAATGTTCAAGAAGTTAGTAAATAGGTGTTAAAACTCTCAAAATGGAAATAAGTATAGGAGAATCCATTTTTGGACCTTGAACTATCTCAGGGAAATAAACATGATAAGCTCAATTATAATGCTCACACATTTCATGATGAATTTCATGGATGAAAAATAAGTTAAGATATTTTATTGGGTTCCCCTATGACCACTTTTTTCTAATTTTTTGGAAATTTTGACATCCAAACTTTATGAACAATCCTTAAGACAAAAAATAGGTCTAAACCCCTTGCAAACTTTCAACCATGACCAGTTTGAATAAATGGAGTTGGTGCATAGTAATTTATTTCAAAGCTTTTTAGTAATTTACTATATTTTGGTGCATAGTAATTTATTTCAAAGCTTTTTATTTTATTTTCTCCATCTTGTAGATGTAAAAAAATATAGTTTCCAAAATGTTACATCTTCATTCTCTCAGTAAACCAATTTACATAATTATTCATGGATTATTATGGTTGTTAAATAGCTTTTTTTTTTAAAAAGAAATCTTAAGTCATATGTTATTATGAAATAGATGTACATTACTTAGATTTCATGAGTTAATTATTATGGGATGGGTAATTATGAATTCTATACATATTAATTATGATACATTTGTTGCTATAGCATTATTTTTTATGTATCATGATATACTTGACTAACTACCTTCTTGTTGTGAGTTGGATGTAGTTAGAGTTCATCCATCAAATCATGATGTAGGGAGATCATCATCAGAGAGGGTGACATATATGAATATGGTTAAGGAAAATAGATTAAAAACAAAGAACCATGAACACACCACATTAGATTTTAATATGTTGTATGCATTATATGTTTGAATTAGTATATTTTGAAAGTTAATTGCAATTAGACATTATAGTTTGCATTTTTTAAATGTTAGTACATAGATATGGAATAAATATTTAATGTAATTTTTGTACACATGGTTAGTGTTTAAGATGCAATACGATTATATAAGGTTACTCTACTCATGTTTGTGTATCTTTATGGGAATGTAAATATATTAGAAGATATTAAATTACTAATTTATATAGACTAGTAAAATGTCTTTAAAATGATTTAGAACTTTAAGATTACTATTATTTATATTCGATAATATTAATATATGTTTAGATATTAAAATAAATAAATACATATATAGCCTAGATACACTAGTAATTGACTTAAACAATTATCCTATTATAATTGGAATCAATATTTGATTAGTCTATCATTTAGATATATAAAAGATAATTGATGTTTTAAAAGGAGATACTTACCTTTATTAGATATTTAAGGAGACTAAATTATCCTAAAATATTAAAATAATATCTAAGCCTAATATAGCTATCATTCATGAACTACGTTAAGAATTGAAGGTATAGTTATCATTTTGTAAATGATTAAAAAGTTGACTACGAGTAAGATTACTCAAAATTATAATGTAGAGCAACATTCATAACTTTAAAATTAATATATTAAAGGTGTAAATAATTAGTAAAATGTCAAGTTAGGTTTGAATTAGGGATATCTTAAGATTGATTATTGGAAAATAACTAGTAATTAGTCTTGGCATGAAATGGTAAAATGTGTATTTTTTCATGGACTATGGATAGAGGTGAACCAGAGCATGAAAATCATGATTAAGTAATGGAACATGATAAAAAGGTATTTT
>JARHVA010008652.1:427500-430000 GCA_037957365.1 Torreya grandis | reverse complement strand
AATGTGGATTGCCACCTAGTAGTTTAGACTAGCTCAACTCAGCAAACCAATCATTTAGGTTATAACAAGTTGAGTATGAGTGAACCGCATCAACTCACATTATCAAAATGGTGATTTTGGATGATATAATGATGTCATGCCTAAAAACATGGCAATACTGAGTCATTTAATCACCTTAACCATAAAAAAAATTGAAACAACTACTACATTAGATTGGTTTAATATAATTTTTAAAAGCACAACCTGCTAGGTTGTGATAGTCCCTAAGAGTCTTTTAAATCTAAAAATAACTTTGATTTTATAATATTAGGTGCACATTGCATTGCATATACACCTTATATATGTCTCATGTTAAAACTATTTGTAAAAATGATACCAATGTATATAATTATATCATAAATGTGTATCTTATTCATTAAATTTATGATTTGGATAATTTTGAAATTTGAAAAAGTTTGGGTGATATGTTACCATAACATGCCACCACTATATAAGAGAAATATAAAAATTAATATAAGTGTAAATATGGATAACATGTTTCCAAACATTCCCTGCTATGATTGAGGTATGTTTAATAGTAAATCAGTTTGGAGAACATGTTTCCATAGCATGTTCCCACTGCATATATGAAAGTGTCAATGTGTGGAAGCCATGTCTCTACAACATGTTCCCATTGAATCAAAAGTTGTGAATGTGTAGGAACAATTCCTCTATGGCATATTCCCACTGATATTCCCCACCTTTGAGGTGAGGTAAAATATAAAATGTTAGTTACCTCACCTCAAAAGGATAAGACAATGATTTAAATGTGAATTAACTATGCATCATATAAGAGAACATTTCTAATTAAATATATCATTATAACACATAATTTAAGATCATAATAAGGCCTAATATGAATGATAAGTATCATGGAAACATCAATATGGTAAAATGAAAGATAGATAATAAATTAAACACACATACAAGGCCACTCTAAATACAACGGTCTAAGGAGACCGTAAATAAGGGGTGTCAGAGTTTAGAATGAACTCATAATTATGTAAGACCACTCCTAAAACATAATTACCACATTCAGATAATCATGGAGATAATATCTAGACACACATAAATAATTATCCATAGTCCAATCTCATTATTCCTCAAAAGAATAATAAAAATCTATAGCTCTCTCTTCACCAGCTTCATACGAGAATGATAGGGAGTGCCTAGTAAATAAGCAAAATGAGTTGGTTTCGTGCAATGATGATTTGTTCCATGAAACCAAGATTAGTTGATATGGATTATTTACATGCGTAATATATAGATGAAAATATTCAACATATATAAACTAAATAAAGAACTCTTAATTAAGCTCAATGCTTAATCTAACACCCTCCTTTAAGTGCAAAATAAGGAGTAAGAAAAGAGAAAGCAAAGAGACTAAATAGGCCTCAATAACAAGGCATGATTAGGTACCCATCTAAAAATCATAGTGAAATACAAAGTGTCCCTGTGGTAGCCAATCCATCTTACTGGATTACATGGATGTCGAGTCAGTATAGCCACCAAGTCAAATAAGAACTGGTACTTTATACAAGGCTCAGTCTATAAAAACACTAATCACCAAATTAGCAAAAGAGTTACCAAGGATGAAAGGTATCACCACAAGGTACACAAAAAATATTATAACCATAGTGAGAGTGAAGAAGATAAAATATTCTATAAAACATCTCAGGAAGCATGATTCAAAATCTCAACACAAACCTATAGTAGGTGCACTTGATGGAATAAAGCCCATCTAACAAGAGATGCACTCAATCAACTTGATCCAAAAGAAAATGTGTATGAATTAACAATGAGCATAACACCTAAATCAATATATAAACACATCCCCATAATTTTTAAATGGGTATATTAACTCAAAAAACCATTTGAATGAGTGGGCCAATCCCACTATGTAAAGACTAAAATGTTGACATTGGGATACACTAGACTAACTACGTCTAAAAGGAGAACATGCTCCACCAAAAATTTGAATGAGACTATCAACAATCTAATACAGATATGAAATATCTTAGGAATGATGTCCCTAGTTATAATGGGATATTCATGGAATTAGAGAATAAAGTTCTCAATCATAGACCACACAAATAAAAAAAAACCTCTATGAATCTCAATGTGACTACAAAAAGTTGTCCCATCATACAACAATATCACCAAGTGATGGAAATAACTTCATAATAAAATAAATATGTGGAATACATCATATGTGTAATAGGAGATGAATGCTCAAAGTGAACACATCTACCTAATCAAGGAGCTCAAACAATAAGGAGTATTAATAAGGAGGAGAAATGTGCATTCAAAGAAGATGAATAGAGGAGGAATGGTTTATGTAGTGTCTTTGCCAAGATTAATTGTTATAGTGATAAGAATGATCATAAATACACCTAAAATGAACAGGCATGGTGGATGAAGATGTATGAATATATGTGGGTACAAAGTCCACAGTCTAAAA
>JARHVA010008652.1:397500-420000 GCA_037957365.1 Torreya grandis | reverse complement strand
TTATAACTTTAAGGAGTGTTTGAACTATAGATCCATTGTTTGGTTACTCATCAGTGGATAGGTGAACATGATTTACATAGTAATAGGCATTGAAATCAATATTTGAGTTCATATAGTTGGTAATTCCATGGTAGATGTAGTAATAGTGTTTTTAGAAAATAAAAATTGGAAGACATAATTTATGTCTCCATTATATGTAGGTATATTGATGGGTATGTAATCAGTTTTAGTAACTTTTAAGTACTCACCATCACTAGGAGAATAAGTCTTAGCTTTATCATGCTTACTTATTTTATCTATTGTAGCATGCCAAAATGTATCCATTAAGTTCTTATTATTCAGATGAGTGATCAATGATTATTTATATTCCATTGTTTATCATGTTTTTGGGTTAATGTTTTACATTGCATTTACAAAATAAAAATTGAAAAATTGAAACAATGTATAGCAAATAGAAAAATAAGAAATACAAAACCCTAAACCACCTAAGTTTATGATTTTAAAGATCAGGTTCAGCAAATGTTGAACACTAAAATTTGGATAAGGATCCTACTGGGACACATAGGGTTACTAATATATAAATGAATAATCACATGGGTAGTAAATAGATCTATAATAGGCCAATTAATTACCAAACTTAGATAAAACATATACAATATTTATTATACTGAGATATGATAAAAATAAAAATTACAACTATGCTAGATATATCAATGATAAAGAAACAAAATACTTTTCTAGTTATGATGCAACAATCATCATATTATGGATTAAGTGCCTTTGTATCCATGCATACTTGAATCAGCTTGGAAAAATTACATTGATGTTATTATCTAGGTTAGATCTAGGTGTCCTATACAAAATATCTACTATAACATGATGTAAAAACATGAATGCTTCTAGATTTTTTTTCACCTTCACTCTAATACATTCATATACAAGTAAAGGATTGTCACTACTTGTTAAATAGTAAAACCCTAGTTCTTCATCTTCAAACTAGTTGTTGGAAAAAATGATTTAATGGGCACATGGTATTTAGTTGCCTTAAATACCCCTCTATCAATGAGTTTTGTTTATATAGTCAATCCTCTAAAGAGGGATTCTTAATTATGTATTTATACCCTACATGTTATTTTATGTGTGAATCATGTAATATGTTATAAATAAGTATAAAAATGACCTAGCTTGTAACATGGAAAATGTAGCACATGCACTACTCCTTCAATACTTTAGACATGTAGATGTGTTTTAATTATGATTAATATTGAAATAGGATAAAATATGGAATATTTACTCAAATGAATGTTCTTTAAATGATTTTTTGTAAGTTGCCTTGATATCTGCTAGATATTTTGTAGGTGAGGAATGAATAAGGGTCGATATTGTATTTATATCACTTCATTTATATAATATATCCCATAACATCACTCAGGTTGATCTTAATGATAGGTTTAATTTTTAAATTATAATATTTTAAGGAATTGGAAACATGCACCTACATCCACGTAAGCATCTTTCTACAATGCAAGTGTCTAAGGAAGAATACAATAGGTATAGTATTATAAATTGCAAAGGTGGAACAAAAAATATTTCTTAGCATTCTATGAAAGATATATGGCCTACGTTATCACAATAAGATTGGCCAGATTAAGAGATATACCAAGTGGCACAATAGAGAGCATATAAGAGACTTACAAAAGTGGGAAAGCTATAAAAATGAGAGGAACAACCATGGTGTGAGTGTTTCAAGTGTATAAGATTGAGGTATTATATAATTCATAAATAGTGTACACATTTCATAATTATTTCTTTGAAACCATAATTTAACATTGGACATGATATTTATTGTGAAAGAAGGGTTAAAAATATGGATTGGAAAAACATAAGCACTCTTTATTGTGTGAATAAATAATACCTACATTCAGATACTGTCAATATGGTTTAAACAAAATTTGGTTATCACACATAACTATGTGTGTGTGTGTGTGTGTGCACATGTGAACATGTATGTACACACACATCATCATGTGCATGCTATAGTACAATTCAAAACTTATATTTTGACACTTGACAATATGAAAGTATAAAAGTTTTTTAAGGTAAGAATTATCTATATAGTTTATCGTCTAAGGGTTTTTAGGATGTGTATGCATTTTTCATAATTTATTAGTTGTGTTCTAATGAATTCTTCAAGCTGAATAATAATTTCTATGATGAATACTAGATAGTGAAGAAGTTAGTAAGTCCTGATGCATGATTTATATTAATATGTGAATCTTTGATCTATTTCTCCATTACTATCCTATGCTAAATTATCATGCAAACATGATGGATAAGTTTGAATTTGAAATGCATCTATTAAGGGTTCCTAAAATCTACTAGTAAAGGTAGGGACCTAAAATTAAAAAAAATGTTTAAATTTTGTTATCACTATCATGAGAGAGAAATTTAGTGATCATGAATGTAATGACAATATGTTTATTATTATTCTCTTTTATTACATAAAAATAAAGTGATCCTAAATATGTGAATAGGTAAAGTTAGCTAGTTAAGACAACAAGTGGGTAAATAGATAGGGGAAGTGCGAAAAATATTCAAATGTGTATCTACAAATCTAAGTATATCAATATGTGTCAAAACTAATATTTTCAAGTGTCTAATAGTAAATTTATTGCCTAAAATTTCCTCATTTTAGTTAAATATTGAAAATGATATATTAAAATGATAAAATATGACATTTCATACTTGTGATTAACCACACTTGCTGTTGAGATGTATAGAAAAAAATGTGTTTCATGATATACCCAAAACATACAAGGAAAAAATTGTAGATATATGTCCACTCATGATATAAATTATGAAATAACATAGATTATAAAATTAATTAAATTTAAATGTCAAGGACTGAATACACCTAAGGTTAAGTGAAAAGAGTTGCCACATTTTGAACCTATTTGGAGAATGCCACATGGTGATAATACCCCAAGGAAATAGCACTCCCAAAACCATTAGTTAATATAATTTCCTCAACCCCCATTACAGATAGATAAGTGCTAGAAGTTGAGTTCCTCATAACATAAACTACACTACTCTAAATATCATCATATTTATTTTTATAGAACTCCAAGACAAGTTTGTGTGTAATTGTGGAACCCCAAAACATGTTTTAATTTAAATTAAAAACCTTTAAATATGTTTATATGTAAATTGAAATTATAATTAAACCATTTCATATTAATTTTAATTATGTATTACTATCAATCGTCATCAATAATAAATCATAGACATAAAAATTGTCTACATCATCAACATCCATGCCATAAGATTGTTTCATTTTTACTAGAGAGTGATATAAAATTACATAAAAATTATGTCAATATTCAAAATTTACTTAATTTAAACCATTTAATATGACTCATAATGTGATATAATATTCCAATTGTTCCACACAATGATGTAAAATGCATCATGTATACCTAAATCTATCCAATATTTCACATATGAATCACATAGTCCAACCTAAAATGTGAATGGTGTTTCTATCATGGCATACATCTCTTATACAATCCCACTATATTCACCTAGTTTGATATGAGGGATGAATATTTTTAATCACTCATATCAAAAGAATGATCTATGTGCATCATGTGATACATAGAAAAATGTAATAATCTAAAGTGTGTATACAAAAACAATAATATATTTCATCATATAAATATTTCACCATTAAAGCGTGAATGAAACATGTAATTCAAGGTAATGATAATAAATGTGTCATGTCAAGTATATATAAAAATTAAGCACACAATAATAGGAAATATAATAAATGCATGATATACATTATAGAATCACAAATAAATAAACATGCATGATACAAATCATGTAACTAGGATTAAATAAAATTATATATGTAACCAAATACAAAAATACGCATAGTATAATGATCGTTAATAATATGAAAACTCAAAACATGACTTGAATTTTACATAGATCTAGCCTAACACAAACACAACATGGTCATTACATAGACTAAAGTATCATGTTACATAGCAATAATACATAACCAGTGCACTCATATAAACACATAATATAACACACATAAATGATCATAAAATTTAATCATCAAAAACATCAATTTTGTGTGGACAAAGCAATTCTAGTCTACATAATAAATCAATTTGATCATATTATAGTAAATCATAATATCCATAAAAACTAAAATACTAAAAAGTATACACAAAATATAGTCATGTATAAATAGTATAAGTCACTCAACAAAGTAAATGGAATGCAATGAAAAATATAACTTAAAAAGTTTACCAAGATGTATTTAGTGTAAGAATCACCTCAATGTATAGAATTATCTCGTAGGTGTAATAAAGGTCACACATATATATGTCCATGTATCATATTTAATTTGTATGTATGGCATCACACTCATGTATAACCTAAAAATAATGTGTGTATAAAAATGATATGAAACTTAACATGATATTTTTAATAACATCAGTTAATCATAAACTAGAAAACATATCATTCTTATATCTTGGTTTAGGATTTTTTTTTGAAATTTTATTTTTTAATAATTTTATTGTATTTTTATATTTTAAAACATGTCAAAGTAAAATTTTAGGATCCAATCAATGGTATGGTCACATTTATGTGATGTATCTATTAGTGTGGATGCCACAAATTATGGCTGAGGACTAATATATGTATCATTATCTGAATAAAATTTATGATAATGTATTGTAAATTATCCAACATCATCATCATAGTAACTAAAAATTTTAAAGTGATTCTAATTGTACACAGTCTACACAATTAATATAGTTGGGATGTATTATACCATGATATTCATTATCTTCAAAAGTGTTTTTAATATCTATGTTACATCCAATTTAACATGTGTCAAAATGAGGATACCTATATATAATTGGAACTATAAAACATAGCTAGTAATGATTAGTTTATATATATGATTAGGGACCAATTTGTTGATACGATTTATATGTACTAGTTATTTTTTATTATCATAATTTTTAATAACTCTATGAAATAATGGATATAACTATTGTCTGCTTGTTGATCCTTGAATGATTAGTTGTATATGTTTATGTGTTAACCTTGTTGTTCCTAGTGTGTAAATACGTACTATGAATTGTAGAGACATATCCTTTATTCCATCATGATTAATCTCTTTAGCCTTATACGTGGTCATCATCATCTTGTAACTAATTGTGATTGCCACATTACAAATAATGTATTATTTGAGTAAAATGGTTAAACTTTTAATCAAGAGTAACTCAGGCCTATGTGTGATGCCAATTATATTAAATATTGATATCATTAATAGTCATAATGATCATTTTAGTTTTATTCATTATTTTTATAAATAATTTAATATGTGGTTATTAACTAAGTTTTAGCATAAGTAATTAGATAAATAGTTATTCCATGTATCTTGGTATTACCCCCATTGTGTTTGAAATGGCTATGATTATTTCTTAGATTATAAAAATGATTAATTTTTATAATTAGTGCCTTGATTTTAATAATCATTTATTTTATATGATCATTATCTTATTTCATATGTTTTATTTTTATACATAGGGGAGAGGGGGGAGGGGATCCTTTTTTCTATAATCATTATGTGATTCCTTCTTCCTCGAAAAAAATTGAAGTTATTTGACCCATGTTTGTTTAATCATGTTTTTAACCATAGTTTTAGGCATGGTCATGATGTTTAAATATTTTATTATGTTTTAAATTTGCTTTGATCATGATGATATTATTTATGTCACATCCTTTGAAAAGAAAAGTTAAATTTTACATCGTATGGTTTAGACTATGCACTATCTTCAACATGAGACCTATATTATTTTTAAAACTACAATATTTCAAGTATGAAATGAGGGTTATCAGTGGGTGTTCCTTGAAAAATGATCATGATATGCATCTTTACACCAAACCAGATAGAAGAAGATGTTATGACATGGTGGAAGTAGATATCAGGTGGATGCATGAAATTCTAAAGCACATTATAAATATGCATGTTAATCTTTTTATTTAAAATTTATGTTTTTAAATCATTATTTTGGTGTTTAAAGTGCTATATAGACCCTACATGAGAGATAGGCCCATATGGGTACACTTTGATATATATCCCTATGAGAGTATGCTATATCAAAGGGTAGATATGTGTGTTTGATGCTCAAAAGGGTAAGTGATAATTTATGTTAAAGGAATATTTGTTTGATTTCTTCTCTCAATGGCCTAGGCTAGATTTTCTAGGAAACAAGAATGATTGATTTATTGATATGGCTTAGCATAGGGTTATATGTAAATAATGATTTGTATATTCCTTGCTATGGCCTAGGGGTAGATCTATCTGAATTTGTATTTGTCTTAAAGGCCATGGCCTATGGTATATTTCTTTGGGTAAGAGTGTGTAGAGATCAATATGGATTTTATTTTTAGGAGAATGTTCATGCCTTAATTATTTTTCATATTTGAATGTCTTACAATTTTTTTTTACTAATTGTCAAATTAACTTGAAGATGGCTTCAAATTAATTTTTTAATATGCATCAACAACGTGTGTTTATAATTATTTCATAGAATGCCTCAATGACATTTGGTTGATTACTATAATTAATTTTCACTTATTTGGTATTTATATGTTTTAATTGAAATGGATGTATGGAATGTTTATATTAATATGGAGTGCATTTTGGATAGAGATATTTTCTAAGTTTAAGGTAATATTGTATCATTAGTATCCTCAAATAGTTTCTTGAATTACAAGATGTTATTGACATTCTACTTTTGAATCATTATTGGTGAGGTAAGTTACTATATCATTGTAGTTATTTCATAAATATAGAAAATTATGCATGGCTATACCTATTTTTGAAATATATGAACATTTTCATGGTTGTAGTTATTTATGAAATATAATAAAATATGCATGACTATAGTTATTTTGGAAATATAGAAAAATATGCATGACTATATTTATTTTGAAAATATAGAAAATTTTGCATGTTTGTAGATATTTTTTAAATATAAAAAGATGATTTATTACATGTATGTAGCAACTTTAAATCATATTTGGTTGGAAACATAGTAATCAGTTTGGTATTTTATAACCTTTTCAAAGAGATATGAGTTAAGTAATGTAGCAAAATGACTATCTAGATCTAGTGTGGTATATATATAGTTGTATCTTGTCTCTTAGTGTGAATAAATGTTTTTTTGTATGGTTTTAGATGACTATTTTTAATAAATAATTTATATATTACATGGCCTTAGTGGATTCCTTATATGTAAAATAGGCTTCTTTGTGTGATTTATTTCACCCTATCCATATTGTATCTTCATTGTATAATTGTAGTTGATGATAGGTTATTTGTATGACCGATTTGATCTATTACTTATTCATGAATAGTTGATTATTCTGTAAGTTGTGGTTAAATTCTTTCTAAAAACTACAACTTATTTGTTTGGTTGAGTTGATTTGGATGGATTAGTTTGACATTTGTAAAAATAATCTAAGTTATTTGGTTATTATTTTTATTTTTAAGGTAAAATAATATTGAAAAATAATTTTTTTCAAACACCTTATAGTTTATGTGATGGTGTTTTCATGTCTTCAAATAGATGAATTATTATTCGATATTGTCATATCATTTTTGGTAATAATTAAATAATTATATCTTCATAATTTGTCTACGCTGAGAAGAGAATAAGTAACATCATAAGAGCCTATGACAGTTAATTTTATATAAAAAGTAACATGGGTTGATTACTATATAACATAAATGTTGTGATTTGAATTATTTATTTCTTATACGAATATATCTATATTGTTTAATGTTGAATGAACATTTTTACCTAATAAATAAGCGAGGGCATAAACTTGAGGTATTAAAGTGTTAATGAACATTCTCTATGTTTTTATGTATATAATGTGATCTCCATATTTGTATTAAAAGTACTGAAAACATTTACATTTTTTAAGGATGTGTAAACTCTTTGTGTAAGATAAATAGAATGTGTAATGTGTTGGTATTCTATATTGGTGTGCATTATATCATTTATTATGATTTGTGATGCATGAAAAACTAATATATGTTACTCATTTATAAACTATTAAGAAAATTTGTAGATTTTTTTTGAGATAATAAACTTATTGATATTGATCTTGTTTATCAAGAGTAACATATGAGATCTCTTGTTTGGAGTAAAATTACAATAGGTTAGATAAAGTATAAATTTAAATGTTAGCCTTTTACCGGGCTTACTTGATTTAATATTTGAATGTTATCTAGAAAAGGAATAACATGACACTATTTTTGATCTACTTCTCCTTCATTATAGAATGTAGCTAGTAAGCCATGTCAGTACCATGCAATTGTGGATCATCCCTTAAATGTATCTTGGGTTGCCTCCCTCTTCTGATTGTTTGATATTAGTTGGTTACATGGAAAATTAAACTTCATACCATAAACTAATTTTATGTGCATATCATGCTCTTGTGATGCATTATCTTTCATATTTATCAGTGGTAGTTGGTAATAGCCTTTGTTAGTAATTCAATCTTTGAGTATATTTTATCCTCATAAAGTCACTACTAATGATGTAGTAGATGTGCTTGATATTCCATGAGAATCAACATTGGTGATTATAGTTTCCTATCTATCTTAAAATAAGGTTTATAAACATTTCATGACTTATGTACTTATATAAAATTGTCTATTATTGATTTATATGTGTTGGATGATTGATGTACTTTTGTAATGTAAAAAATTATTTGAAATTTCACTCATGTTGGGTAATATCCAGAAAGGAGATTATTGTGTCACACATCTTCATGAAAATATTTTGTAAATTAATTTATCAAGATTTAAAAATATATGTGTGGAATAATTCTTGAAATGTCTCTTACAAGATAGTATCTTTAGTTCAATTAAAATTCCATGTCTTGGTTATGTTTAGCCATACTTTATGAGAACTTTTACCTTGATAAAATTAGGAGACATGTTATCTACTTAGGGTAATTAATTATTAAAATTATTTAATGTGGGATATGGCTTATTGTAGGATTCACTTGATATTATTATGTCTTCACATCCCCTTTTTTATTGTCACTTTCTATTGGGATTAACCTTTTTTTGGTAAACTATAGGGGCAAAACTATCTACCTTCCTTAAGTAATGTTTTCTCTAGTTTGTAAGTGATTAATATCCAATTTGATCCATAATAATGGGATGAGGAGCCGTAATATTTGAGTTGTAAATAAATATGGGAATAGTGTTGGATCATACTCTTGACCACTCTTCACTAACCAATTCATGTATAGAGATAATGATCATGTGGTTTTACTATATATGACTTATTTTTATTTTATGCATATATTAGTGTTTCAACTCTTCACTCGTATCATAGTAATAATTAATTAAGTATATAAAATTGATATGATATTATTATTTATGCTTCAGAGAATAGATTGAAAAAAATTCATAGTTTAATCCATTAAATAAATAGGGAAAAAATTTGTGGATGAATTAATATTGAGATGATTCTTTTATAATATATGTGTGACCTTATCCTATTTAGGAAGGCCCTTCTTGATTGATATTATTCATGGGTCATATATTTGACTATAAAAGTAAGTCAATAAAGTTGAATAATATTCTATTAGAGTCTAGGGTGAATTTGAGGTCATCCTAATTATCTTGTTGCTTGTTATAATGAGATTAAAAGACTTTAGACTATAACATTGTATGTTTTCATATAAACTTTTGACATCTTATTTTATCAATGCATTGAATCATATTGTTGTTCCATTTAGTTTCTTGGACATATAAGTACCTAATGTGTACCTACCTTGAATTTAAATAAAATATCAAGGTTAGTATTAAATAAATTGTCTTCATGTTCACTCAAATCGGTCCAAGTTGTAGATATTTATCAAACATAATGCTAATATATGAGTTGACATGAACCCAATTTAAATGATCCATGTAAAGGTATAAGTGTGATTATCTACCCTCTCTGTGTCATGGTAACTAATGAAAAAATTATGGTGAGTTTTTCTAGTACCTAATTATAAGGATGTTACATGTGGTATTAGATTACTAGGTTCTAACACTCAACCAAAATTTCTCATTCATGAGAATGTGATTGATAGTGTTGATAAGACATAGTTTCAATATATAAATCATTTAAATTTAAATTAATTCATATCTATTTTAAATGATCAAACTATACATAATGGACCAAGAGAATTATTGGGTTACACTTAACACCTATCCATGTAGATAGAAGGTATTAGGTATTGTCTTCACCTTGAAGGATGCATTGGTGATACAAGGTGGGTAAATTTCATTTTGTCTATTCTCGTGGAAAATAATTTTTGAATCTTTTTTGTATCTAGATGATTTTATCCTATATGATTTTAACTTTCATGTTGGTAGCACCCAAGCAAGTGGGTTGTTATGAGTGTTGATAGCATTTATTATAGAGAAGTTTATTTTAGGATATAGATGGTATTGACCTTGAGTGAATATACATTTTATTTCCTATACATTCTCATGATATGATTATGCTTTTAAATTTTATAACTCGCATGCAAATTTTCTTAAAGTAAGCCATAATATCCTTTAAAAGTCATTTACTCTATTCAATATTGTTTTTCTATTAACAAACACATGATTATAATAAATATATATATTGACATAATTTTTTCATGTGTAATTTTTATTACGACAACTAAGTATTACAGTGAGGTGTCAATAGGATAACTTGTAATTCCTTAGGACATGAGTGTGGTAAATATTCATGTAAAAAACATAGTATGGCACATGTCTGGAGTTCTTTAATGAGTTGTTTAGTGGTATCTATGATTTTTTTATTGAATTTATTGTGTTATTACATCCCTTGTTGATGACACTCATAAGTATGTTATCGTTATTTGAATTATTTGGTATGTATTCCTATGTATAGTTACATTATTTTCTATATTTAGTTCATCAGTGATCCTCCACATTATATAATAATGAGTAATAAAATGTTGGAGACATTTGTACAAGTACTTATTATCGATTAACTCATATGATGATTTATTTAATATAGACTATGGGTGTGTATGGATTAGAATCATAAACTACTAATTACTACAATTAAAAAAATTGTCCAAAGTAATGTTATAGTTGTATATATTCTCTATCCATTTTACCATTCAAAGTCACATGCAAGTGAATCTAACATATTGGATAGAGGACATATTCCAAAGTCTACATGATTGTTGTATATGATAGAGAATGTACAACATATTGTGTTGATATTTGTGTATGAACCAAAATCACTCCTAGCGGTATGGAAATGCATGGTGAATCACTCCCATTGGGGAGAAGAGGTTGGAGGAAATGTCACAATAAATCAACTTATTTTTCCACTAAATAGGGTTGATGGAAATGTAATATTATTTAGTAGGATCAAGCTGATTCAATAGTGATACTACTACATTAATGAAAATAAACACCATTATATGATATTGTAAAGGTACTTGTGGCTACAACATTAAAAAAGAAAATTATTATACATATTTATAGTAGATGGTTTTGTTTATTTTTATATATAAAAATTTTACATTGTTTTAGTATTCTATAGTATAGAATCGTTAAACAGTGGTTGATAATACTATAAGTATGAAAGCTCTATTATTTATGTGTAAGTGCACATCATTGTATTTATTGGTATAAGTGAAAATGGTTGTGTCCTAATTTAGCATTCGTTTTACCTTAGACAACAATAAAATAGTTGGTTTTAATAATTGCTTATATAAGTACATCATTGTATTTTAATGTTGAAATGTTGTGTTCTTGTACTCTTAAACCATATTTGTGTGCTGATATGTACTTGTTTTACATTATTATGATAAATTGATGCTTACATAATGTGATAAAAATAATGATGTCAATAATATTTTTGGAATGATTATATGATACATTAAGCAATGCTCACCTTTTCACGTAAATCATTAGGCCCAATAAACCTAAGTGATGAATTGTAGAACTCTTCCTATCCACTTTTGTATTTTTTTAAGATCTCCTATGTATGTTTGATGATGATAACAATGCTAAGACTTGATAAGAATGATAATTTATGGTAAATAAACTATAAGTAATCAGTTATATAAAAGAAAAATAATGAACCTTATTGGTTTCCATTTATGGGGAGTCAAACAAATATAATGTGACATAACAAAAAATGCATGTTTCCCAAAGGTACTTCCTGATCAATAGTTTAGATGGAAAATTTTGAGAAAATCCTCCAAAACTTTTCATTTTTATTTTTCCTAATTAATCCTATGTTGACCAAGACATTAGGATGATGTCTTCTTTAGGGGTAGGATGTTACATCCCATTTTGGATTGTTGTAGAATGAGAACACCTATCCATAATTGGCATCATAAAACATAAATAGTAATATTTAATTTTTATATAATCAAGGATCAATATGTCTATATGATTTATATGTATTAGTTACTTTAGGTTATCATGATTTATAATAGTTATGAGGAATAATTGATATAATTGTTATCTACTTGTTTATCACTACATTATTAATTATATTTCTTACCATGTTAACTCATGTATTGTTGGTGTTTAAACACCTACTAAAAATTATAGAGAAGTGTCTTTTGTTATAACATATTAAATATATTTAGTATTATTATGAAGTTGTCATCATGTTGTAAATGATTATGATCACCAAATTATAAATAATGTGTTATTTGAGTAATAATCTTAAGCTTTCAATTAGAAGAAAATGATTCTTAAGTGTGATGGAAAAGAGAAAATTATAGTAAAAAGGAGGAAACCTCATGTGCCAAAAGACAAAACCATATCATAGAAGTAGAAGCTAGCTAACCATGCAGAGCAAAAAAATAAAAGAAAATTAAATATTAAATCTATTCCATGAGGTGAAATCCATCCATAGGAACCTTTTCATCATTACTCACGTTCTCTAATGCAACCTATCTATTCTTTGTGACTCTAGCCCTCTTTCTACTTCCTATGCCTTCCACATCCTCCTTAAGCAGGATAAATTTGGGTCTCTTCCATAGTTGTTCTCTCACAAGGTTCTAATTAGTGGGGGATTTTTTGGGTAGCTTATGGGAAGATGTCTATGACTCCATGATATGTTATTTCAAGGGGGTCTCTTTAGTGTTAGCTATTTGAGAAAAAGACTAGATTGTTTTTGAAAACTCTTTATTCATATAATTATAATCCTAGATTAAACTTGTTAAAAACATCTAGGCCTCATGAAGTTTTCTATTAAAACTTTCCATCTGATCATTATTAGATTTAATCACCTCCACCAAGGGATTTATAATCATTATGTGATTCCTTCTTCCTTGTAAAAAAATAAAGGTATTTGACCCATGTTTATTTATTCTTGGATTTGACCATGTATTTAGGTGTAGTCATGATATTTGTGTGTTTAATTATGTTTTAAGGTTGTATTGTTCATGATAATATTATTTGATTGAGTCCCTTAGGAAGAAAAAGAATATTGTGCACAATAGGGTTTAGATTGCACATTGTCTTTAACAAGAGGCCTATATTGTCGTTAAATATATGATATTTTGAGTATTGAAAAAATATGGTTATAGGAATATTTCCACCATGTTATTTAAAATAATATGATGTGACATTGTGGAAATAGATATAAGGTGGATGAATAAAAAACTCAAACACATCATAAACAATCATGTTATTCTTTTTATTGACAAAATATGTGTTTAAATCATTATTTTGGTGTTGTAAACAATTTATAAACCATAAATGGCTATAAAACCATATGAATATACTTTGATATATATTTTTATGAGCCTATGTCATGGCCAAGGGAATATCTATGTGTTGTATGCTCATATGGGTAAATGATAAGTTATTTTCTTAAAGTTTATGTTTGTTTTGTTATCTCCATGGCCTAGGATAGATTTAATTGGAAATAAGATTTTTTTTATTAGTATGGCTTAGGAAAGGTATGTATCCTAATTATTCTTGATTTATTCTTTGATATGGCCTAGCACATATCTATATGAATTTATATATGTCTTGAATTCCATAGCCTAGAGTATATTTGTTTGGGTAAGAGTCTATAGAGATCAATATGGTTTTTATTTTCATGAGAATGTCCACGCCTTTATTATTTTTCATATTTGAATGGATTATGATTTGGTTTCTTATTTTTTGTCAAATTATCATGAAAATACTTGTCTACAAATTATTTGTCAATATGCCTCAAAGAAATGTATTGGCAATTATTTTATAGAATGCCACAATGTCATTTGGTTCCTTATTATTGGTAATTTTTATTCATTTGTTTTTTATATGCTAATGAAAATGGACGGATGATATGTTGATACTAATATGAAATGCATTACAATTGGAAATATTTTCCATGTTAAACGTAATAATATAGTTTTAATTGAAATAGGTTGTTGATGTTATAGTTTTATTTGTTATTAGTGAGTTATGTTATTATATGGATATATCTATTCTGGAAATATAGAAAAATATGTATGGTTGTTTTTATTTTCTAAATCTAGCAAAGTATGCACAGCTGTAGTTATTTTTGAAATATATAAAATTATGCATGACTGTAACTATTTTGGAAATATAAAAAGATGGTTTATTGCATGGATGTAACAACTTTTATTCACATTTGGTTGGAAACTTAATAACAAATTATATATTTTATAGCCTTTTCAATGATAATTTAGTTAAGAATGTATATAAATGATAATCTATGACTAGTGTGCTATTTATATAGGTATATATTGACTCTTACGATGTAAAATGGTTTATTCTATGGTTTTAAATGTTTTTTTTGTTTTTTTTTGATATTTCATGGATGTAGTGGATTCTTTATATTAAAAATAGGAATTTTTGTGTGAGTTATTTTACCCTGTACATATAGTAGGTTCTTTGTATAATTGTATTTGATGATAGGTTATTTATATGACTGAGTTGATATATTACTTATTCAATAGTAGTTGATTATTATGTAAGTTGTAGTTAGCTCATTTATGCAAATTGCAATGCTTTTGTTTAGCTGAGTTGATTCGATTGATTTAATTTGACATTTGTTTATCTAATCTAGGTTATTTACTTCTTAGATTGGTTCTTATATAATTGTTTCCAACTCCTTCTAGTTTATTTGATGGTGTTTTTTAATCTTAAAATGGATATATTAATATTCGATATTAGCACATAATTTGTCGTAATAATTATATAATCATATTTTATTAGTGTATCTAATATGATAATAAATTAAGTAGCATCATAAGAGTTCGATGAAACATAATTTAACATAAAATGTCATATGATTTGAATACTGTATAGCATAGAAGATTTGATTTTGAGGGTCTATTTCCAAAAAGAATATACCCATATTGTTTAATGTTGAATGAGTCATTTTACTTAGTAATAAACAAGTGCTTAACCTTGAGTTACTAAATTGTTAAAGGGCATTATCTATGTTTTTATGCATATAATGTGGTGTTCATGTTTGTTTTAAAAGTGGCACCAACATTTTTGAGTTTTGGGGATAAATAAAACCTTCTCATAAGATAATTATTATGTTCACACAATGTGTTGGGATGACAAATTCTAGTACTATTGGTACTCAGTACGAGTGTTAATTATATGGTTAATATGATATGTGATGAGTGAGACATTGATATATGTTACTCATTAGTAAGCTATTAGGGAAAGTTGTTGATGTTATTTGAGATTGTAAACTTGTTTATGTTGATCTTTGTTCTCAATAATAATATATGGTAATTGCCACCTGGATTATAGTTAGAATAGGTTGCATAATTTATAACTTGAAATGTTAGTCTTTTATTGGGATTACTTTATTTAAAATTGATTTAATCACTGGAATGTTATCTGGAAGAAGAAAATCATGTCATCATTATTGACACATTTATCCATCATTAAAGAATGAAGGTAATAAGTCATGTGAGAACTTTGTAGTTATGGATCACCCTCTAGATCTATCTTAAGTTGTATCTCTTTTACTTTCATTTGATATTATTTGGTTGCCTAGAAAACAATTTTTTTTACTATAAACTAATTATATGTGCATATCATGTTCTGGTGGTGTGCTATCTTTCCCATTTATCAATGATCCTTTGTAAAAACATTTTGATACAATTTATTCTTTGAGTAGACTATATCCTTGATAATTTGATGATCTTGATGTAGTAGATGTGTGTGTTATGGAATGAGAAACAAGGCTAGTGATTGTATTTTCCCAGGTATCTTAAAATAAGTATTATAAATTTTCCATGACTGATGTACTTATCTAAAACTATCTATCATTGATATATATGTATTGGATGATTGATTTACTTTTGTAATACAAATAATTAGCTAATCTTTCACTTGTATTGGGTAATATTTATAAATGAAATTATTATGTAATGCATCTTCATGAAATGTTGTTACAAAGAAATTTATGAATATTTAATAATATCTATGTGTAGAATAATGGTTGAATTGTTTCTTATAAGTTGGCCTATTAATTTAAATTAACATTCCACATCATGGTTATGTTTCAAGTCACTTTATGATAACTTTTAACTTGATAAAATTAGGAGACATATTATCCATTTGGGCTTATTAACAAGTAAAAGTTTATAATTTGGGCTATCATTAATTTAATATTTAATTGATAAACTTATGTCTTTTAATCCTCATTTTTAATATCACTTTCTATTACGATTGGACTTTTGTTAATAAATCATAGGGGTGAAACTATCTACCTTCCCTAAGTAAGATATTATCTGGTCCACAAGTGATTAATCTCAAATTTGATCCATAATGATGTGATGAGGAGCCTTAATATTTGAGTTGGAAATAAACATGAGACTAATGTTGGATCATACTCTTGACCACTCTTCACTACCTAATTAATGTATTTAAACAATGATCTTTTGGGTTTACTTTATAAGATATATTTTTGTTTGTATGCATAGATTAGGCTTTCAAATCTTTGCTCATTCCATAGTAATGACTACGGAATGAGATAAAATTACCATGAGATTATTATTTATTATTGAGGGAATGGATAAAAAAACCTTCAAGTTTGAATCCATTAAAGAAATTTTGTAAAAAATCATGGATGAATTCATATTGACATGACTATTTTAAAATAGATGTGTGACCTTATCCTCTTTAGGAAGGCCTTCTTTTATTGGAATTATTTATGGGTCCTATCCTTGACTTTAAAATTAAGTAAATCAACTTGAATAATATTGTATGGGAGTCTACGGTGAATCTAAATTAGTGGTAATTATATTATTCCTTATTTTAATGAGAATAAAAGACTCTACAATATAAATTTATAGGTTTTCAAAATCAATACTACATGCTTATGTTATAAATGATTCATAACATGTTGTTTCTTATTGATTTTATTGAACATATAAGTATCAAACTTGTATCCATCTTGAATTTAAATAAAATATCAAGTCTGGTGTGGATTAAATTATCTTCATGTTCACTCAAGTGGGTCCAAGTTATAGATAATTATCAAATATAATGCTTATATGTGAGTTGAAATGATCCCAATTTAAATGACCCATGTAAAGGTGAAAGTGTGATTAACTGCCCTCTTTATGTCATTTTAAGTATTGAATAAATGGTGATATTTTATAGTACATAATTAGAGTGATGTTAAAATTATGAATAAAATTATTAATGATATGTTCATATATGTTTATGCATTTTTTATTAAAAATTGCATCATCAGTTTAAGTAATTTTTATCTAATTGATTTTATTTATTTTTTATTTTAAAAACAAATGTGGTGGATGAAAGAAATTTATTTATAATAAATTGTAAAATCATAGAGTATAAAAATTATCCATGAAAGTATAAGAGATATAACTTTCTTTTATGTCATAAAATATGCTCATCACAACATCAAGAAATTTAAAAAAAATGCAAAGTACTGCCTATAAAGGGGAAATCATCAAATATATATTAAATCATAGTGTAGGATAAATATGAAACCCCAAGAAATAAATATCAAAACCTAAGGAGTACATACATTGGATTTTATGTACTCAAAATAAATATTAGTTTCACTAAATTTCAGAATTTATGTTACATGGAATGCAATATTTAATAATATAAAAGTATTTAAATTAATATTATACAAATTATTGCATTAACTATATAAATCTAAATGTAAAAGGTAAGTTCATATTACACTTAATATAGTAGAATTGAAAAATAAATAAGAAGATACATGCACACATCTAATTTATTATTTGTGTTGATCACTTCCTATGTCATAGTATATTAAAATGCATTTTATTAATTTTGTAACTACTTAGACAATGAAACATGACCTAAATACCTAAGCAAAAACTATTGATAAATATCATAACCCTTCAACATCTATTACTATCCAAACACTATTAGTACTAATGTACTTGACTATGTACATATGTGTTCCTTAGATCATTGTGCCAACATATTTAGGTGATTTACATATGTGCATTTTATTTCTATTGATAATGTGTGTAGAATATGGTTTTGCTTCTTCATGCCTTGAAACACTAACTACGCTTTTAACACAAGATTGTCTTATAAAAAAGGGTTATAAATATGTATTGGACAAACCCAACCAATACTTACTAAGTAACTAAGAGTTTCCTATGTGGGTAAGTGCATGAAGTTGGGAGGCCTAAAATCAGACACATTTTACATTCAAATATATTTCAATGTTTCAATGTACATAATATAAAAAATTACATACATGGTCTTGGCATGTAGGCTTGCTAATTACCAAGCTAGGACCACGTATGTAATTTTAGTCTTCAAAACTGCATATATAGTTTTAGTCTTTTGAGCCACATACATAGTTTTAGTAATTATAATGATATATGTGGTTTTATTCTTTAGAACCACATATGTGGTATTGCTATTATAAAAGCACGTAAGTTAACTAATTTAGGATTATATTGGCATGCATGGTATATAAATAACATAAAAATTTAAGTATAAGTTTATATTTAGATATGGATATTTATTTTATTATATTTTATTTATATTATTTTAGGATTTTTTACCATGGTTTCAAACCTCTAGGAATTGTAATTCAAATTCTATGTTTTGAACGATCCTATCATATTTCAAACATAATCATATTTCAAATTTTTTTAAGGTTTTAGACTTTGCCATATTTAGGGTTTTTAATATTTCAAAGAAACATGAAGGTATGTAGGTGTGATAATAGTATGATAATATCTCTCACAAAGTGCCACAAGTAAATTCCACCCTATTCCTTGCGCCCCTCTTAAGTTATACGATCTAGGATAAATGTATGAATAATGCATAAACGTACCATCTAATGCAAAAAATAATACACAACATGATTTACAATTTTAAGATACATTTTTAACAACAATCTCGTAGAGATAAAAACACCTAACTTCTTTCATTCCATGGATCATGGATATTTCTACCAGATTTTGAAAGATTTACGTTTTTCTACTTTGTCAGTTATTCTTGATTAATCAACCACCCTTATCAATTAACATCTAGATTAAAATATTTTACATTATGATTTGATCCTATAATTAAACCCTAAACCTTATAACATAAACCTTATGACCTAAACCTTAAACACTAAATCACAAACCTTAAACACTAAATCAATATTTTTAGCATAAATTAACATCCTTCAGAGTAAGAATTAGGTTCACAAGGATTAATTTGGCTCAAGTCACATCACTAATTACACCAATTAACTAATTGTCTCAATTTGTGATGTTATTGGGGCTATTTGTGCCCAAAATCACATTATGTAGTCACAAATAGGTTCAATGAGATAACATTTTCACCAATTACCTTTGTGATTTAACCTTGTACCCTAAAACCTCAACCATATACCCAATACCATATGTACAAAATCCTAAACCCTAATTAACATCATTTAGACAAAGAATTAAGTTCAAATGGCTCAATTAGGCCCAAATTACATCACTAATTTCCACATTTCATTAATTATCTCTACATATGATGACATCATGGATAATTGAACCCAAAATCGCATCCCATAGTCAAATACATTGAATAAGCTAAAAATTCCCTTAATTTCCTTTGTAATTGGACCCTATACAATAAAAACTAAACCTTAAACCATATACCTTAAACATTATGCCCAAAAAGTTAAACCCTAAACCCAAATCCAATTGACTTATAACAATTTACATCATGTAGAGTAATAGTAAGCTTCAAAAGTCTCAAATTAGCCCAAATTACATCATTGACAACTCCACTTGACTAACTAGCTCAATAAATGATGATATTGGGGCTGATTGAGTCCAAAATCACTTTACTTAGTCATATATAGGCTCAATGAGTTTAAATTAGCCCCAATTACCTTCATGATTGGACCCTATACCCTAAAACATAAACCTTATAACCAATACCCTAAACACTAAATCCTAAACCCTAAATTATTATTCCTAAACCCTAAATCAATTGATTTATCCATAATTCATATCCTGAAGAGTAATAATTATTTTCATAGGGCTCAATTGATCCTGAGTTACATCATTTATTTATACAATTAACTAATTGGCTCAACAATTTATGGTAGTGGGGCTAATTGTGCTCAAAATCACATAATATAGTCATAAATAGGTTTAATGAGCTCAAATTAGCCTTGATTTCCTTCATGATTACACCCCATATGTTAAACCATAAACTTTATACCTTAAACCCTAAACCATAAATTATAAAATCTTTAATCCCTAAACCATATTCTATAGTGGCAAATAGGTTGAATAAGCTTAAATTATCCCTAGTTGTCATTGAAATTGAACCATGTACCCTATACCTTAAAATTTAAGACCTAAATCTTAAAACCTATTCCCTAAATGTTAAAATCTAAATCATAAACCATAAAATCTAAACCAATTTATTTAGCCCAAATTAACATTATTTAGGGTAAAACATCAGTTCATGGGGTTCAATTTGGCCCAAATTACATGGTTGAATGCTTCAATTAACTAATTAGTTTAATATGTGATGATATAAGCGATAATTGAGCCTCAAAACACATTTTATAGTCACAAATAGGTTCAACAAGCTCAAATCGGTCCCAATAACCTTCATAATTAGGACATGTACCCTAAAACCTAAATTTTGAATGATATATCCTAAGCCCTAAACCCTAAACTCTAATCCCCAAATTATAAACTCTAACCCCTAAATCATTTAACTTATCCCTAATTAACATCCTTTAGAGTAATAATTATTTTTATAGGTCTTAAATTTTCCCAAATTGTATAACTCATTTCTCTTATTAACTAATGAACTCAACATTTGATGACATTGGGGTTAATTGTGCACAAACTCACATTTTATAGTAAAAATTATGTTCAGCTATCTCAAATTATCCCCAATTACATTCATGATTAGACATTTTACCCTATACCCTAAACCATACACCTCAAACCTTGAGCCCTAAATCATAAACCAAAAAACCTAAACTATAATCTTTTTAAACCTCTAATAAATGGTTTTAGCCCTAATTAATTAACATCATTCAGACTAATAATTTGGTTAATAGGGCTAAATTTATCCCAAATCACATCACTAGTTTCCCAAATTAACTAATTCTTAAATTTATATAAATATATTGGATATATCCATGATCTATAAATTTAAACAATTGATCAATGAATTTTTTCTATGAGATTATTGTTAGAAATATACCCCATAACTTAAAATCATGTTGTGTATGCCTTTGTGCATTACATGGTTTGTGTATGCATTATGAACACACTGATGCATTTCTACTAGATTATATACCTTAAGGGGTGCAAAGATAATGGGGTGGGCATAGAGTTATGGTACTTTGTAATAGACATTTTCATACTATTTTATCATACCTGCATCCTTTCATGTAGCCTTAATACCTTCCATTATGTCTCCCTAAAATATGGTTAAGTATTAAACACTAAAACCCTATAATCTAACTATGTTTAAAATATGATAAGATCCTCCTAAACCTAAAATCTACATTATAGCTCGTAGAGGTCTGAAACCACTCTTAAACATCCTCAAAGTATATAAACTAAATGTCCATATCAAAGTGTAAAATTATACTTGAATGTTTATTTTATTTACATATTATGCATTCTAATCTAATACTAAACTATTCTTCTTATGTAATTTCATAACATCAATACCGCACACGTAGTTCTAAATACTATAATTGCCTAAATAATTTTAATAAATAGTAGTAAAATATATTTTGTGTATGGTATTTATGCATACATGGTATATACCACATATGTGGTTATTATATATTCATTTTTAAACACATGCCTTAAGGCTCAGGAATCGCTTGGATTCTTGAGCCTCTAGCATGGACCTATAACACACATTGTCGA
>JARHVA010008652.1:372500-385000 GCA_037957365.1 Torreya grandis | reverse complement strand
ATCTTTCTTATTTTATATTATCAGATTAAGTTAGTTGTGTGTTTTTGGGGGGAGGGGGATGGGCATGATTTTTTATTTGAATAAATTTTAATACATTAAATTCCTATTAAATTATACGTTGTCTTTCTTAACCTAAATTTCTTGAATCACATGCATGTACATGCTTGCACATGTGTGCTCTTGTACTCTTTTTTCTTGTATTTCCAATTTATGTAATTTATAAGTTATCATATACTTGTCAATTATTTATCCTTCATATGTGAATTATATATTTTTATTGTTTTTTTAATCTTTTAGACATGGTTACATTATTATATGTGTTTTCATTTGTTGACTATATTATGTGATACTATATGTTTGGTACCTACATTTTCATGTTCTCTACAGTGCTTAAATTAGGTAATACTATTAGTGTATGTTTAAGTGTTATCTATTATAGTTAAATTAAGGAATATAATTTTTTCATCTTCTCTTTATATTATGGGACATGCCATTTATCCCTCTTTTTAGTGTTAAATCAGGGAATATCAGTTTCTATTTTATTTCCATTCCCTTGTTTATACTGATTTGATTTCGACATATTACTATTAGGATATCAATGAAATTTTCTGATGATATATTTATATAATTATATACATACCTTTATAAACATAAAATAAAAAATTATGTTACACATGGAATGCATACCACCAAATGTATTCATTACTTTGCTCATTTTTAATTCCAAGTTATTTTATTTAGTAAAATTTTATCAATTTATTAATAAAATAATCTAATTACACACATTGAAATTTTATTCTAGATACACATAATATGTTTAAAATAAATAATTCACACAAGTTTATTGGTAGTTAGCATATTCATGCACATAGAAATGATTTTTTTTTAAATTTTGCAAGTTGATAGAGTTGGAATCTATTAGAAGGTAATATTTATCCTCCTCTTTAATTTAATATCACTTTCATATTAGGTACTATATTAAAACATAATTTATAGGTATAAATGAAACCAAAAATTAATAATATGCATATTTTTTTATTTAATTTAATGTATATGTACAAACACACTAAAGTGTACAATGAATTCAAATATTATCAAGACAAGAAAATACCAATAGGTAAAGTTTCTAAAATAATAACATGTCTTGAATCACATTTAATGATTAAAATAATTACAACCCATGGATATATAACTCTCAACTCAAAATTAGAGTTGACATGAAAAATTTGGAACTCAAAAAAATAATAAAATTTGAGTTGTTATTTTTAGTATGTTTTGCATGTGAGTGTGCATAACTGTAAAAATATTCAAACATAAATTAAAAATTAAAATTAACCTATTACATGAATATTAACTAAATTTTAAGTGATAATAAAAATATAAAAAAATTTAAAATTATAAAACTACAAAAAGAATATTAAACTATATTTTAGACCATTAAATGTTCTTGTATGGCCTCCAAAAAATATGAGAAACATCAATAATTAGATAGGCCAATTTATGGTTTAAAAAAAATATTTGAGATGGTTATTTTTTTATGGATATGGTATAAAACAAAATTACGAATTAATTATTATGGTCTGTAGAATTTTGACCTCTTTCTTTGCATAATTCTCTTCTGGTTGAAAACAACTAAGCTCCTACAAGTTGCTCTGATTGTACTACTTCCATTTGTTTTTACAAATCTTATTTAGATCCTATTTTTTAATCCAATGATTTTATTCTTACTTTAATCCATCTTATTATACCAAATACATGTCATAACTTCCTTTCCTTGTATTTACTATCTTCTTATCTAGAACTAACATTATCTTTTCTTTCTTCTTCTTTGGCACTTGTTGCTCCTAATATACTTCTTTATCTTCTTCATGTTAAACATATTATCCATGTAAATCATATAAATTTTAAACATTTAATACTAAATAGATATCAAAATTTTATTGTAAACTATCCTCATAAGCATTGTCATTAATTTTCTTCACAATTATGCATTGTCAAATTTTATTGTACTTCAACTTGTTATATCAGGATATTAAAAATATCTCTTTCCTCAAGTAAACCATAACTAAATATCTTATTCAAATAATTTTTATCTTATTTATACATTTTGTTTGGTTTATACTTATCATTACTCTCTATCAATTTTATTCTTACTTCTTGTAACGATTGTATATATTATGTAAATGCTTCTACATCATCACTAACTTATTTTATAATTGGTAACTATACCAAATCTAAAACACCAAACATTTATCCCATAAACAATCTAAAATTCTGATTTTATTATTGAAATTTTCATAGAACTATTAAATGCAAATTTAGCTTCTGGTAAATCCAAGTCCCACTACTTGGACTTCTCTCCAACTATACAACTAAATAAATTTCCCAATATCCTTTCTTAAGACTTCTATCTATCCATATAATTTAGGGTCATATGCACTATTGAATTTTAGCTTTATCCTCATCTTCTTCCATAAAGTTATCAAAAATTGACCTACAAATTTTGTGTCCCTATCTAATGTAATGGTATTTGGAACACCATGTAATCTCATAGTATCCTTAAAAAATAGTTTTAGAATTCCAATTTTCTTACATACAATAAAATGAACTATCATACAAAATCCATCTACAAAACAAAATTGAAACATTACCTCTCTGTTTGTGTGGTTATTCTAACATAAAATCCATACTCAAATATGTCCATGGTCATCTTGTAACTGGTAATGACATGTATAACCCTATATGTTGTGCATGTTATTTTTTCAATTGACATCTCCTACACCTTAAAACATATCTTTTTTCATCTCTTTTAATCTTTGGCCAAAAAAATTTCTCCTCTACCAAATTTATTGTATTTGTCTTACCAAAATGCTTATCGAAACCACTATTGTGCAATTTTCATATAATATTGTCTCTTAGAGACCTAATTAGAATAATTTTTTTTTAATATTTGAAGAGATAACCATCCTTCATAAGATACTTATTGCAAACATTACTTGTCTTACCTGTCAATAGATTCCTACATTGATCAACTATCTTGAAAAAAAATGGATTGGTATTATATAATTCCTTAAAAAATTCAAATATTAATACTTCACTCACCCTAGTAGTTATCAACCCCACTCACATGATCAAAGAATCAACCACCTAATTCATTTTCCCTGATTTGTGCTTCAACACAATAGTATAACCCTACAAGAAAGACACCCCACTTTGCATGCCTAATTCTTAACTTCTTTTGAGTGTTCACAAACATCAAAGAATCATGATCAGTAAATAGGATATACTCCTTAAGCACCAACTAATGCCTCTAATGTCTAAATGCTTACAAAATGGAATAAAATTCAACATCATATGTAGAATAATTAGTTCTTACCTCATTCAATTTCTAACTAAAATATGTTATTGGCTTCCCTTATTGACTCAACATACCACCAAATCACACAAATGAAGCATCATAATCAACATCAAATCAGAATTTGGTAATGCTTAAATCATATTGTTTTTAATCTTCTTCTTCAACAACTTAGAGCTCTTTGATTTTTTCCCTTGTGCATGCAATTCTTTTTCTTCTCACTTAATTTGTTATTGGTGAAACAAGACAAATATAATTCTTAATGAAATTTATGTAAAAAGTTTGTAAACCACAAAAATTATTACCTCTGTGACGCTCTTTGGGATATTCCACTCGATAATTAACATTTATTTTTAATCCATTCTTACACAATCTACTAAAACTATAAATCCCAAAAATGCCAAACTTCTCTATATAAACCTGCACTTCTTTATATTTACATAGAGTTTCTCTTTTGTTAATATTTCTAATACCATTCTCAAGTTTTATAAACCCTATTATTTAATCTTAATGAATATTAATATATAATCAGAAGAATCCACCATAAACTTACCATTGTATTCTCATAACACTATATTCATCACCCTCATAAATGTGTTGGGTGCATTAGATAATTTGAGTGGCATCACCATCCACTCAAATAAACCATATCTAGTCTTGAATGATTTTTTTCATTCATTTCCTTCATGAATCTAAATTTGGTAGTATCTAGTCCTTAGATCAATCTTGATAAAATATTTTTTTCCTACAAGAACATCCATCATATCATTTAAACAAGGTATAAGAAATCTATATTTGATTATAACATTATTGATTGCTCTATTATCAACACACATCCTCCACCCTATATATATTTGGAGTTATTAACAATGGTATTTCATAAGGACTCATCCTCTCCCTTACTAAACCCATCTTCACCAATTTATTAACTTTTTTTTTCAATTTTTCATTTTTGTTAGACTCATCCTATAAGCCGATTCATTGGGTAGAGCTGATCTTGTAATCAAATTAGTATGATGTTGAATATCTCTCGTTAGAGGTAAACCACTTGATAACTCATCAAGTATAACATGCACCTATTATTTCAATACTACTACTACTACTACTTTTGTTGGTATTTTCACCACTTTTATGTCTTGTTTCTTCACTATCAATGCATAAGAGCACCCTATCATCTTCATATCTTCGATAAATTATTTTGAAATTAGAATGATTTCACCCTACCCTTTGTTTTTTAGAGGTAAAAATACTACCTTTATAGAAACTATATATGTTCTTTGATTCATTATGAATTATGTTTCTATCAAACTGCCATGGCCTTCTTAATAGCTCATTGTTTACATCCATTAGTATATAATCAACCATACTTCATCCTTGTAAGTTTTATCTATATAAAACTTGATTAATCACCTTTTATCTACTTTAACTTCATTCCCTTTTCTAAACCATGATATCTGATAAAGATTATGAAGCTTTTCACAATCCAAACCTTATTTTTTAATCATGTCCTTAAAATTTATATTTTCACAACTAAAAGCATGTATAATTACTTTACATATCATACCTATGAAAATACACCATGCTCATAAAATATTTTTTCATATCCATGCATCACTAACTTATTTATTCTACACTTGTTATTTCCTTGCAACAATCATTATTCTTCTCATCATGATATTTTTCTCTTTTGTTTAAGCTTCAACTAAATTCACTCTTGGGTTATCCTTTTACTTCCTTTCTTGATCTTGGGTGGATGGACATTCAAAAATTATATGTCCTTTTTCTCCACATCTGTAACAAACATAAGACATGCATTGCTTTGGAAACCATCCTCTATCACCACTATAGCTTTGTCCTCTCTGAAATCCTCTTCCTTTTTATTAGTAGCAAAACCCTTGTTTATTATCTTCTTATCTTTTTTCACCACATAATGTTGTTCCTATGTTAGTATTAAAACCACCTATATTTTTATTAAATATACCTCATCCCCTTATTAGAGGGGATTATATTCTTCTTACGCCAATATATGTTCTTCTAAAATTATATTTATTTTATTTTTCTTCTACCTTCAAAGCTAATTAATAAACTTCCTTCATGTAAAGTTTTATGTGCATGATTAATTCATATTGAATATAAAATTTAAAACCATTTCTCTTATAATTCATCATGATTTACTCATATGGAATGCTTTTAAAACTCATATGTATACTATTGTATACTATGATCCTTCTACCTTAAATTTTGGAATCTTTTATATATGGTTTTTGTATAATCCACATGAAGATATTTATCCCTCAACTTCTTCTCGATATTATTACATGAGTTGATCTTCTCTATATATTTTTTATCCTTATTTATGTAGGTTATCCCACTAAATTATTGCATGGCCCTTCAGTTTTGTGCATGCAAACTTTACCTTCTTGTCTTCTCTCATAGTTCTGTATTTGAAAAACTTTTCCTTGATGTTCATCCAATCTATCAACTCTTATGGTTTTAATCTTACTCCATCATATGTAGTGTCAACATTGATTCCTTCATTCCTTCCTTAACCACTATGTCTTCCATTGATGGTAGATGGAATGTCAAATTTTATTCCTTTGTTCCTTCCTTTTGAAGCTCTATCCATCCTCTCTTCCATTGATGGTAGTTTTTCATGTTCTTCTTCCCCATAGGAAATTTCCTCTTCATGATCAATTTCATCCTCAACATCATCTTCTACTCTCCTTTTTTTTTGATTTTCCATGATCTCAGTTAATTATTTTACTTACATCTCTAGCTCTTACATATTTTATTTTATCTAAGCAATTCATTTCTTACCACTTACTATCTCTTATGCCTCCAATATTCAAATTTGCTATGATACCAAATAATGAACCGAAATACTATCAATATAAGAAAACAATAACAGGTAAAGCTTCTAAAATAATAAATTATATTCAGACATATTTAATGATTCAAATAATTACAAACCATGCATAAATAAGCCTTAACTCAGAATTAAAGTTGACATGCAAAATTTGGAAGTCTAAAAAATAATAAAACTTAGCCTGCTATTTTTAGTAGATATCATTTTCAATGTGTTTTGCATGCAATCATGCACAACTCTAAAAATATCCAAAGATAAAATAAATAGTAAAATTAACATATTAGGTAAATATCAATTAGGTATAAAAAGTATACTATTTCAAAAATTTATAAAAATATTGAAAAACTATTAAACTATAATTTTAGCCCTTCATATGGTCATGCATTACCTCCTAAAATATCAAACATCTCCATAATTGGATAACTCAATTCATGGCTGCATCAAGATTTTTGAAATGATCATTTTGATGTGAATATGGGCTCCAGTAGAGCTAAAGATCAAAATTTATGGTCTCCAAAAATTTGGTCTCTTTTTCTCCATCAGTGGTCCATTATGTAGACAAATAATTTTGTTACATGTCAAGTAGTTAGAAATTTTTTTTCATAGTTTTGTTTGTTTTTAATATTGTCCTAACTTAGAATCTAATTCACTAATTTCCATTCCCATTGAAAACTTCCTAATCAATTTCATTACCATTCTTTGGTCATGAAAACTTTTAGATATGAAATTTGTTTTCCTTGATATACATAAACATGCTTTTAAAAGTATCACTGATATATGTTTTGTAAAATCACACCAATGGTAAAAAATCCCTCGGGATAAGTCAAAAAAAGTGGTAAAAATGACCACACCCACAAAATATTACATCATATCAGTACTTACTAGATAAGTAGACAAAGAAAGGTATAAATAACAATAATGAGAACATTTAAGAAACAAAAACAAACATGGACATCGAGGGAGGAGGAGAAGAGGATGGATGCTAAGACTTATCACCCCATCCTCCCATGGCAGGAGGATCCTTGTCAACTAGTAAGGGCTCCCAACTAGTGTTTTGATAGGATGTCAAAGTCTTATTTTGATTTATTCCAAGGGATATATCTAGATCTAGGCATGGAAAATTACCTTGGGGAGGTAGACCCTAACCTCTTATATCACCATCCTAGGATGGGGGAGTAGATCCCTAGATTCTATGATCACCTCTTGATCTAGATGAGCCACTCAGGCCACCATGACATAAAGAGAAGACTAGTGAGGTGGTGACTAATGTCGAGGGTGACTCATGCATCTAATTATAGAATACTACCAACATGGCCAATGCCCTTATCCCAAAGGGGTTAAGGATGTTGTAGCAATTTATGAAGTTCTTGGGTGATCATGTAACAAGCATTTCCATAGTGAAATAACAAATGTTAGAGGTGGTTAAATTATAGATGGACATTGTCTATGTGGCTTTCTATCTAAAAATTAACATTAGAGACAATAGTAATTTTGTTAGAACTAAAAGAATTACAGTTCAACTCTTCATGATTAAATTAAGCATAATTTATAGATTTCTATATTTGAAACAAAATGTCAGCTTAAAAGATCTATTAAAAGTAATTATATTTTTCAATAAATAAAGTTGATTCCCCCAAGAGAGTCATCTTCCATGTGATGTATTCAAGATGAAAGGGATAGAAAATGGAATATATCTAGTACTATGTAGATTGTGCATTTGGACAGACCTAGAAAAGGTGTTTAATAGTCTCTAGTTGTTGACAAGGCAAGAAGATGGGGTTAAACACACCTAGATGCTTGAGTTGGTATCCCATAGGCAGGCCCTGGTGGATAATCCACAATAAAAAGTGAGTTTTTTTGTCTTAATAGAAGTAGACCACACCATGCTAAATTTATGGGCCCAAATCTCATATCTATAATGAATATTCCATTTGATATTAAGCATATCAATTAGAATATGATATGGATTAAGTAAATGATATCCCAATTGAGGATAATATCAGGGGAAGGGAGTGGACATAGGCCAATGACAATCCTTTCACCAAAGAACAAGGGAATTAACTCCAATTTTTATGAAAATACTCATCAGGTATGGATCCTTGAATTTTTGTAATAGCCTCTGCATCTATGTTTATTAAATGATATGTGTTCTAAATTTATTTCCAAGTGAGCCAAACCCTATTCTCTTTATAAAAAAGATCATTAGTAACCTTCCCTTATTTTTTGAAAATTCATAACCCTTTAAATTATGGGATTAAGGCAAAGAGAATGTTGTGAAAATTTAAGCAAGCAGACATCCATATGGACTGGGAATTATAGGAGAGACCATTCTTGAACCCTTCACATACCTAGCTAAGGTGAGGCTTGATCTTCCCTCAAGACTTTCATAAACATTGAATTACAAAGGATCCCTTAATTTTAACAAGCATTGGGGTGATGAGTAGGGAATAAATTTTGAGGCCTTGTCAAGCCTCTCTGCCACATGGGATTCACTGAGAGACAAAATGGTGAAGAATAATATTCTAGGCTTCATCCCTATAATGACCTATGACAATCCATTTAGCACCAAGAGAAAGTACTTGGATTTAGATGGTAGAAAATGTTTTAGGCAATTTTTTGGAATCCCTTATATCCCTAAGAATTAGCTCAAATAAAATATCTTAAATTTTTTTCTAATTTGTTTTAGGTAGCATTAAAAGGGGCTCAACAAGAAGAATAATACATATGCATAGCTGCTAAAACATTGGAGCAGATTTGAAACTTTCTACCAAGAGAAATAACCTTTATAAACCAAATAATGATCTTTTTCTCAACTCTCTACACCACATATGACCATAAGTCAGATGGAGAAGTCCTAAAGGCAAAGGGAATACCAAGAAACATAAACTTTACTCCTAGTATAACCCATTGCCATTGAAATTATTTAAGCCATGGAGGTTTTGGTCCTAGGTGCTATCTGTAACAATCGATCTTCTTCCATTGAATAGAAGAGCCTAAAACCAAACAAAAAATGTGTAGACATTTCATGGAATTTATAACATATTCTTATTCTTCTTGGAGAGGGAGAAAAGAGTCATACATGAAATGACCATTTAAAAGTTGTCTATTAGACTGAGGGAGGGGGATACCTTTCACCATACCCCTAGTAGCATAGTTAGGTAGGAGGTAGTAAAATCCTTCTACTGTAAGAATATATAACTAAGGGGATATAATACATCCTTACCAAATAGAAATATTAATTTCAAAGTAATAATATTGGGTGGCATTGATAGTGATACAATTTCCCACATCTTGAAAAAACATACTAATAGTTTGAAAAAATTTGGGTCCAAAAACAAGTGCCTATAGCATGGATAAAATGAATGGCCACTTGATGCGGTCATAAGTTTTATAAAAATAAATCTTAAAATAACATTTACTTTTGATTAAAAATCCTATCCCATTTTATACCTTCCCAAACAACAATGACATTACTAAGAAATAAGGTGTTTTATACAAATCCTATTTTTTCACTCCTAACAATTAAAGGGAGAATGTGCTTCACCCTGATACATAGAGATTTATCAATAATATCATAGGAGACAATGAACAAATTAATAAGCATCTAGTTTATGATAATTTTAAGATCACCATCCTTGAGAATAAACTTGATGTTACCTTGATTAATAAGGGTACCTAAAGAATTCATTAATATACATTCAAAATATAGCTGGTGAAGGTCAGGACCAATAGTGTCCCAAAGAGTTTGATAAAACTTGCATGAGAAACCATCAATTCCTAGAAATTTGACCACTATTGTCTACATAAAATCCTAATGGAGGTCACTGTGAGATAAAGGCTTATCACAAGAAACTTTTTCAGAGTTGGATATTTTATAGGGAACAACCTAGAGAAATTGAAGGAGAGTCACCTCCCTTCTGGATAAGAATCTTGCACTAATAAAATACTATTATAATTATGAATAAATTATTGCATAATTTCATGGAGTTTTATGAGTCCTATATTTCCTTCCTTGATAACTTTGATTTTATCAACAACTATCCTACAATGGAGGAGGGCTAAAAAATTCTTAGAAATATTGTCTCTAATTCTTAACTAGTGCATATGAACTCTCAGTTGAGATCCTCTAACATTATGTGCTTCCTTAATTTGGAGCTTATGTCTCCATTGTCCCACTTGAGTTTAAAGTTGGACATTGAAAATCACTTACTACAAATCCTATGAGGCTTAGATATGCTCATGATTTGTAGAATTGTGTAAATGCCATCTAAAAAATGACCATTTATTTGTCATAGATATTAATAAGGATTGAAGTGCAAGATAGAGAATCAAACCATTAATAGATCTAGCGAGTCTCTCCCTTTGACTAAGGGAACAAGTTCCAAATTCTTATAATATGCCCCACCATTATTTCATGCTAGAGGTGGAAAATATTGAGATAGAACTATGTAAAGTCAAGGTTAACTTGAGGATAAGTCCATTCAAAGTTAAAATAAATAGGGTTATGATCTAAGAAAAGTGTATCAAGAATGGTAAATACTAGTATATCCTTGACTAGAGAAAATTATAAAAGATCTTGCTCAGCTAGTAGAGCTCTATCGAGGCACTAAATCACCCTATCTTTACATTATCAAAAATTAGACTAGTTGTACCAGGCAGAGTTTGAATTCTTCCTTTGATGATGGTTGAGATCAAACACACTGAGATTGTTGTGAATATAAAACCATACATCATGCTCACCATCACACCACTACATTTAAAGGCATCCCTATTTATCCTCTAATAACTCCACCATGTTAAATTCACCATAGAGGATGTAGTGAGCATCAAAGAGAGAGCAAAATAGTAACCTCCAAAATGAGTCCCACTCCATATAATAATTAGAGGCATATAAATTGACTAGTGTAAGAATATGATTATTATATTTAAAAAGGGTCCACACCACCCATTGCATAGGGTCCAATCCACATGAAATAATATTGTAAGTAAACTCTAGAACCAAAAGAGTGATAGATCCATCATGCATAGCATTATGCCCATTATCCTAAAAATTAGCCCGAGGCTAGATGATTCATGTTGTGTTTTGCAATAAGAAGCTAGGAATATTGACCTCTTACAAACAAAGAATTTTTATATTATGGAGAAACTAGTAACTATTATTGACCGCATACTTGTAAGGTGAATTAGTAATACCTCAAACATTCCAAGAGTATACAATCATTGGGTAGGATGTAAGTACATATAATTATCCTCTCTGAGACCTTAAAACACAAAAAACTTATTATAGATAAGTTTATTGGGCATGTAATCAGTCATTATAAATAGTTATCACTTATGTGCCATATATTCTTCCTCATTGGGAGATGGAAAGGGGCTATAAGAGTGCCAAAATATTTGTTTATGGTCCAAGAAGACTAGGCTCATTTCTTCCTCTAGGTCACTCACCCTATGAGAGGGTTTTGACTTTGGTGGGCTTAATGTGGCATCTAAACTAGAGAGTTCATTGAATATGGCATATGCACAAGAGGAGGATAATATTTGGTATGTATGGTAGATTTTATAGCAAAATTCATAGCTGAATTATTTCTAGTAGGTCAAAATGAATAATTTTATGGCCTCCCACCACCTTCAGAAGAGATATTATTTTTATTGTTTGTGATGGTAGTCCAATTTTCATTATTTCCATTATAATATTTGGCATTAGATCCACCTTTTTATTAAGAATAAAAAGGTGTGTCTACCATCATAGGGCACTCTAAAATTATGTGTTTTGAGGACTAGAACCAAAATCAAGTATTTAGTATATTGATATACAAAACACACTAAGAAAAATAGTTAGATATAATTTGTATATCAATAGAATCTTTCATATCATAGAACAAATCCACTTCCACATAAACACTCTTATAAGGATGAGCCTTGAAGAATTTAGACTACTTATGGCATATGAAACACCTTATACACTTTTTAGATTGGTTTATAAAACCCCATAGGGTGAGAGTTAAGCCAAGAAATCCAACCCATATAAGGACTTTTAGTTTTGCTTACTCTAAGACTTGAAAGTCTCAAGTCTAGTGGGAAAGCACAACCAAAGTGGCTTGAATTAAATAAGGACCATGATTGATAATATCTTTCCATTGTTATGGGTTAGAAAATTGAAACAAAAAAACACTTTTTAAGGTTTTCTACTCCTTCAAGTTTTACATCATTGCCTTGCCAATGGTTGTGAACCCATTGTTTCAAAAGGATCTTAGGGTGGTCACAACCAACACAACAAGA
>JARHVA010008652.1:335000-362500 GCA_037957365.1 Torreya grandis | reverse complement strand
AGACCACTATGTAGATGCTAGAAATAAAGAAATAAAAAGGATATTATTCAAGTGCACTAGTATGTTGGATGGGGATATCATAGTCATTACCCTTCTTGATCCACAGAGTGTTTCTACCACTTACCCCATCTACGTGGTCATTATATCACATTATTTAACTTGGGTTTTTAATGTAAGAGCATTTTAGGGTTCAAGAAATCTTGCATCACCCAAAAATAAAGTGGTGTGCTTTTCTATTTTTTTTCAAAAAAATTTGCATGGATACAATCAAGACAACTTGTAGATGCTGATTTGATTTCAACTAGAGAGTAATGATGAGTATGAAAAAAATTATTTTTGTATCACTATTCATGGGTACTATTCATTGACAATGTGCCAAGAACTATTCATCCTGATGATGTGTCCACAATAGTATTCTTGAGTACTTAGTTGGCATTGGTAAAATTTATCATCTACAGATAAGAAATAATGGTCAAAGAGAGAATCAGTTATCTTTTGGAGGTTTTTAATGGTGGAGGAGACAATATCTACTATTTTAAATTGGTATCTCCTTTATATTTATAACTTTCCATGAGATGGGGTACCAGATTTACAAGATGCTATGTCCTTGGTCAATTATGACCCCATGAATCCTATGTCATATCATTTACTTGGACCTCACCATGTCCCTTGACAAGATTACCTTTATTTGAAAGAGTGGGATGAATTTTGGGCCTCTTTGTGTTTATTTCATGAATTCTTCCTTATAAAATATATATATGATTTTATTTCCTTAGATTTACTTAGGCTAGGTTGGGAATAATGTGAATTTAGAGAGATGACATGGTGAGAAGCCTTGAGGAGCCTCCTTGGAATGTTATCCAAGTACTATGAGAGTGTTTGATGGCATGCATTGGTGTTATGGGATTTTAAATTATAATCTTTTATTGAATTAGTGATGATAATGAGTATATTTTGTGAAGAATTCATGTTGTGTTTATGATATTTTTATGTTAATGAGAGTTAGTCTAGATTGGAATCCATTATGTGGTTGGGAGCCACATCATGTAATATCCCAACTTATTTATGTTCAATATAACTATTAGGTTTTGTAAATCCCTATTGAGTTTAACCAAATGGATGCATTACATTAGAAAAATAAAAACTTTACAATCATTATTATTTATATATATCCTAGTTAGAATAAGTATTGCATAGAGGCTTGCCCCTAATTTTATATTGTAATTAGGGAGTTGAAATAGATAAAAATAAAAATAATTCTAAGAAAAGGTTTGTTTTCCTAAAATTGTGCACCGTATGACACTCTATGAGGCTCCCTTAATTTGATGCAACATTGAATCATCTCCCAAGTTTTTGGGAACTTGTAGGAGATATAAAATATCTAGGATTGAAAGGGTTATCTCCCTAAATTCTTTTCTAAGTGCCTATCACCTAATCTAATACTTGTTCATGAAAAGATTCAAGAGTTTGCATAAAATTGAATCTATGTTATAGAGGTGATCCACCAAGAATATATTCTATAGACTATCATAATTATACTAAGAAATAATGATTTTCAAGACCAATTCCATGCATTAAAAGATCCTAACATAGTGTTTCAATGTGAAGGTAGCATACTTGGGATAGAAAATAAGATACTTAACCTAGGGGAATATTGAACACGATAGAGATAATTTCATACTTGAAAGAGAGATTATTACTTTGATACACTTCACATGACCTGTTAAAATAAGAACTCTTTCTTTAACATGAAGAATAAGGGAGCAAGGATGATATTATCACTTAGCTCCACTATACATCACTCAAATACTAAGACAAAAAGTTCACAAACATAGAATTAGACTTATATTTAATGTTTAAATAAAAAATACAATTTCATATTAGTAGGGCTTTGCCGTACCAATTGTGGTCTCCTACAATAGCCAAAAATGTCTCAGTTTATAGAACTTTGAGGAAGAGATTGAAAGGAAGCCCAAGAGGCACAAATGTAAGTGTCCAAAAGAGAAGATTAGTTACAATGCATGCAGATCAGGATATGGGGTGAGCAATTCAACATCAGGAGTAACAAGTGTTTTTTCCAATCATTTAGAACCTAAAAATGTCAAGAATCTCATTTTGTATAGAAAAGTACCTTCCATGATTAGTCTTGTAAAACTACCTTATGAATAAAAATAATCAAGTTTCATGATTGATATGAATATTAGTGGGGTAACTATGAATCTCTCACATGTATTGGAGAGGCTCTTGACCCTTCCTATCATTCTAGCCATGCATGAGTATACTTAGTAGTCTCAAAATAGCTCTTTTATCTTCACCTCTCACACTTGTCACCTTTAAGATATTGAAAACTAAAATATGATCTATAAAAGTAGATGAATGACATGTGTAAGGATTTCTCATACCATAATTTATAATAAATTGTCCTTAAAAGGCTCCCAAAATGAAGATTCACCACTTTCTCTACGTCTCCCCTAGTTGGCTCACTGGGCTAGCTAAATTGAGATAATTAGTAAGAGAAATTAGTATCTTATAAACTTGATACAATGAACATGAGTACTTATAAAAGGTCATAAAACTTCCTCCAAAATTTATTTGGCCTCTTGAAAGTTCATCATGCCTGCAAAACACAAAAAATGTTTAGAATAAGCCTTATTTTGCCCTATTCCATATAGGTTCATACAAAAAAATTACATTGGGGGAGGGGGGGGGTGGTTCATAGGAGATTATTATAAATTTACTAAAAGTTTCATGGAATTTTCATTCCATATTCATGCTTAATTTTCAATTTCTCCCCAGTCGAGTCCCTGAGAAGGGTTTGCAAGGGTTTTGGAATGATTTTCATTCTTAACATTTATTCAAAGCCATGGCACATTGGAGTTATGATAAAACTAAAATTATTGATCTTAGAGTACATCCTTAAAATTATTTTAATGGATCAAGGTCCCATGAAAATCTTGGTAGAAGTTATAAGCATTTGAATTTGACATTCAAGCTCATTTTTTGCTTCCTAGTGGGGTCTGAATGATTTCTAAGCCAAAAATGGCTTACGAAAGAATTTATTTACAAAATAAAGGTTTTAATATCTCTATATACACACTAAAAACTTCCTCCATAAATTATAATGGATTTATAAAAGCTTGGAATGGAAATTGACCCTTTATTGGTTTTAGGCCTAAGCCTTGTGAATAGGTCTGACTACATATTTAAGCTCCTCTTGACCATCCAATGGTTATATTTGAAATGTGATGGATTTAAAACACAAAAAATACCTATGTGAACATTAATTTATCAATTTTAAATCATAAATTAAGCTGCAAAAGTACATGTCCTCCAATTTGGGTTATAGCCCTAAGGCTATCCTTCACACTTGACTTTAATGCTTATTGTGTAGGGTGTCCTATTTACTCTCAAGACATATATAAATTTTTATTAGTTTATTACATGTGTTATTTATATTATGTATCATTTATTTGTCCTTTTTTTTCCTTAATATCATCGATTCATCACTTTTCTCCAAAACTACCATTCTTGTGCATGAACAGACTACCCCTACTCTGAGACAAAATAAAGAGTATTAGGCATGTTTGTTTTTGAAAATTGATTATTTTATAATCTCTAAATGATAAAAATTACCAAATATACATAATTTTTGTGTCCAATTCCATGTTTATGGGGTTTAACCATCCCAATTTCATCAAAAAATGGGTAAAAAACTTTGCTTTTTGCATGTTCTTGTCCAAACCTCCCCATGGATACTCCTTCCAAACTTATTTGATGCATCCAAGGTGTTAATTAATGTTAATTAACCTAATTTAATTATTTTTTAACCTATTAATCCACTCCAAACCTCTATCCTAAGTGTAATCCCCAAATTCATTTCTTCTGACAAGGCTTTCCCAACCTTGCCTGTACGGACTGAGACTATTTTGCTTATGAGAAAAGTATCTTGGGTGTCTTGATGATGTTATATAAATATAATTTACTTGATTATATCATTATTTTATCCACCTCATAATTTTTATAAATTCTACTTCCCTTCTTGGGCATCAAACTCTCAGATGATTTTCTCTTGCTTAAGACCCTATTTGACTGTGACAGTGAACAGGGGAACTTTGTTTTAGACACCTTTATTTTTAGGTTATAATGAGGGTGTTAATGAATTTTTTAACATATTTTTAATCACATAGTTATTCAAATTTTAAAAATTATCCAAACCTATCCTTCTTGACATTATTAGGCCTTTCAATTGCTCACTATCCTCTTGGACTGAGACAGTCTTAGTAACCTACCTGTAGGTGGTTTAGGGGTGAGAATGACATGAATTTGGTATTTTATTAATGATTTAGAAAATTAATTAGGTTCCCAAAGTCATTATATTTGACATTTATATCTCCTTTATCCCTAAAAGTGCCTCAAAGCTCCTATATGGTCCATCACATTACTCCACACCTGTTATCCTAACTGTAGCTAGCTATTTTTTCATATTTTTTGGCCTATAGATGTCTTCTAAGTCAAGATAAGCTTATTCATGGTGGAATTATGACATTAATTTATTTTATTACATTTAAAACATAAACTCTCCTTCACCTAATTCATTATCATGCCTATTTCACAATTCTTGACCTATATGCTTGTAGGCTCCTCACAATCCTATGTACGACCAGAGGAGTATGCATTGGGGTTGAAGAAAATGAATTCAAGTTATTTCATGTTCTCTTACCTTACAACATCATTGAACCACTATAATAATTAAACTTGATATCATATTCCAAGATCATCCAAATGGGATGACAATTAACATTTTCATCACTGTCTTATAGACATCACTACCCTATTTTAGTGATTTTCTAGCCATCTTTAGGGGTCTAAATGACCACCTTCCACTTATTCATTTCTCCTTAAAAATTTTAGAATTATTTTTTTGGTCTAGATAATATATCTCTACTAAATATTGAGATTCAAATCCCTTTATAGGTGCACTTTGAGAGGATTTCAAAAACCCCTCAGGCCTTTGTTTGGTGTTTTTAGAGCAAAAGGGCCTGAATACAGTCTAACATTCCAATTAATACTTGGATACTTTCTTGACAAGCTTAGGATGATCAATAGGTATGTCTAATCCTTTCCATAATAAGGAGCCTTAAATTGGATTGACCAATATTTTTTAATCCTATAGAAGACATGTTTGCATATTAGCTGTAGATGGTCATCTCCGCTATATAGGCAGGACTAAGAACACTATCCAAAATATTCATTTTTGAAGTGCCTACATGCCTCCATCCAACATTTCAATGCACATTAATGGTACCAAGAGATTTATAACCATGTCAAACCTTCAAACTCACACTTGTGTTGTTAGCATGCTCCTATAGGTGGAGATTTATGACTGAGACATAAAAGGAAATCCTAAAATGGCAAGGAACATGCAAGGAATGCTTTCGAAACACCTCAAGGGAAATATTAAACATTTTAATTCTTATCATAAACCAAGATTATTTGAAACAAAGCATCAAAACATCATCTCCAACATGAAGGAAACATTTTCAAAGCAATGAAATGACTGTGAATGCAAACTATCCATTTTGCAAGCCTAAAAGAGGCTTTCTCAAAAAATTGAACTCTCCAAAAAAATAAAAAGAATTGAAACATATTAAGAATAATTTGAAGACACTTTAAACACCAAAATCCATAAATCCATAATAATAAATTCTAATACAAGCTCAAACAGTGACCCCCTCATGGTTGAACATGCATAAAAAGTTATTTGTGATCAAATTGATGGTTCATAAAGGATAATGCACCAAATATTAATTTATTATTATAAAAATTAAGTACACTCAGATTGATATCCACCCCTATAATCAATCCTCCCAATTCCACCTATATGGCCCATACCATGCGCATGAAGTTGTTCTTTGTTTGCTTGCCAAGTGAAAATGGAAGAAAATAAGTTGAAAATGAATTTTTTTGCATTATTATTGAAAAAAAATAATTTAAATGGATTATGGGAGGTGAAGATTTACTCTTCCAACATTTTTAGTTGATGGTGGACATGAGAAGTCTATACATGTGCCCAAAAACCCCTATTTTGGAGGGAAAACTACCGTCCAATAAACGTAAATACTTATTTACTAAAAAATAAATATTCCTAACATGATCCACATTGAAAATCACCTGGGTGTTAAGTTTTATTGCATAAAAATCTGTACAAGTCATTAAATGGTCTAAAAATGACCAAAAGGCCCCCTTTTTCCACATGATACATAACCTAAAGCCAATTTATGACTTGTAAACATATTAAAACATATTAAGTACCAAATTAGGATATTTATCACACAAATTGACCCTTTGACCACCTATGACCAAGGTTGACCAACCTTTGACTCAAGTTGACTAGCATAGTGCATAGGGGGTGGACTTCAACAAGGACTGTGGAGAGGATGAGTAAGACAATAGACTAACATAAAAACCTATAGAATACATGGTAATATTCTTAAAATTTCAAAATATTAGGGGTTGACACAAATTAAACTTGGGGACAAATTTGGTCAACAAGGTCATTTGCAACAAGCATAATTATAAGTAAAAAGAATAAAAAATGTAAATAACCATTTCATTTTTTCAATGAGTTGGCCCTTGCCCATGCCGTATTTTTAATATTAGTAAATATATGTATGGGCTTCATGATGCCTAAGTTTCCAAAATATATTATATGTTGCAATGAATTTAAACTCACATTAACTTCCTTATTAGATCCTTTCCTCCATATATTTCCTATAAAATCCATAAATAGTTGTGATCAACTATAAGTATACAAAGTTGGAATATCAACAATGTATATTTAAATATTGGGATATACATATCATATTGGCATTATTTTCATGTCATGGTCATTGGTAATATGATAGAAACTAAAATATTATCTAATTTATTAGCCTCTATGTAAAAACATTATAGAATAGTTTGTTTCATAAAAAAATCATAAATTATTTTATGTTGTCCACCTTTATTCATGCATATGGATGGTTTAGCTAGATGCAACATATAAATATTACATATTATAGCATGTAAAAAAAATGAAAACATTTATTTTGTATTATAATGGCCTCTAAACTTTTAGCTTTCATCAAATTGTAATCTGATAGATTTATGTTCATACCCCAAATGGTTTTTTCACATCAAACTTGATTTACATTGAGCTAGCTTGATTGGACGGTTGAGATCATACACCACTACTAAAACTAAATAATTGACCAAAATGTTAATCCACTTGAATTTTTTTCTTTCCCTACCACTTGACACCATATACATGGATATTCAATAAATAAAAGATGAGGTTTGTATTCAATGTGACTATGTTATCACCAATAAATATGGCCTCCTAGTCACTTAGAGTTAGGGAGTTGATTTAAATAAAATATGTGAGTAAATAAATATTTGACCTGATGGTCTATTATAAAAATAAGTGTCGTGAAGTGGCTTTAATACCTACTATAAAAAAATAATCATAATTATTCCAGATGAAATAAAAGAACGATTCTAGCTTTTATGGATCCATAATTTATGTGATGCATGGAATTGTAGTAGAATAATAATGGAAACATGATATCAAATAATTATAGTTTTCATTCGTCAATAATTTTTTTGATGGATGAAATTATAGTATCATCATAATGCAAACATGGTATCCAGGTCAAACTATATCAATGCATTAGAGAGTTGAAATAACTATAGACAAGGTTACATAAATTTATATATTGAGAAGAAGTAATATTATCTATCTAGAGTTTTTAACATACAACAGGAGGAATATCTAAGATTTTTTAGCACTAGAAACACATTAAAACTTTGTAAATATTATTTATGGTTTTCAAGCATTTAATGTAGGGAAAAGAATCAAACATGATAACCTAATTAGGATAAATAAGAATATTTATTTTGTAATGTCATGCAACAAATAATAGAAGTATTAAATATTTATTAATCTTTCCAGCTAACAAAAGCATAAAATATTTTTTGATTGGTATGCTTATGTTTCTACAACCTCATTGGTAATTTTATCGAACCATAAGCAACTGTTACTCTCAAAATAATGAATAGCATTAAACAAAAACATATAATTATGTATGGAAGTGGAGTTGACATCGGGTTTAGCCCATCCCATTTTTGTATTATTACATTGAGTCTCTTGTACCTTAGTAGTGATGAATTTTTACTTATCACCCTGTTTGCTTCCACCACGACCAACTCCTATGGGAAATTTCAAGGAGCAAAATATATTTTTTGATAAAAATTTGACTCATTTAAAATATGAATATGATTTTAATAGTTAAATAAAACATTTATTAAAATGAATAAATAATTTAAACATTCACCATTATTTGATATAAAATATTTATTATCCAATGGATGTAAAATATCCTAAAAAATTTAATGGAACCTAAGTGGAAAGATTAGTTAATGAATATTTATCATAAAATAAAATGAAGGTTATAATAAGGATACTAGCAATTCATGGAAATAAATTTTATGCCTATTATAAACATAAAAGTTAAATATGATAATAAAATTTAAAATAAAGTGATCAAAATTGTTGGTAAATACTTTTATTTAGGTGTTTACAAATTTAAACCCTAACTACATGTATCATGTTGTGTCATAAACATGCCCTCACCCCAAAATAAATTTGGGTTGCAACTAAAAGAAATATTTTGAGAATTAAATCTTGACCTAAGCATGCACATAGCCCTTTCATCATCAACTTTTGATAAAAATTTAGAGGGATGGAATTGGAAAATAGTTATTGTATGGTATAATAAAAATAAAAACAAGGATATATGGAAATTTATAATAATATCTAAAAGGGTAACTTTAAACAAGATTCCCTGAAGATCAAATGACAGTCATTAATTTTAAAGTAATTGGTAGAAAATAACATAAGGAATATAAAAATTTTAAATTGAGTATTATTCCCTCATATATGACTAAATATAATTTAAAAAACACCCAATTTCATTAAATAGATGCTAATGCTTCAATTTATTTTTTCTAGCTATCAAGGCAATCATACTTGGATTCACCCATCACTAATGTGCTTGTTGTGATTTAAAATGAATTCAATGCACATCTAAATGAATAAATAGATTATAATTAGTTTATTAAAAATAATAATTTCATAATTACCTAAAGGCATGAATAATATATGTTAATGTCTATGCAAATCCTTAAAATCATTCTAATTAATTGTTATTACGTAATATAGATTATGAAGAAATGATAGGCACAAAAAACAATCCAATAGTTTCCCAAATGCATTAAAATATTTGTTGGAAGAATAATCACTTGGGGGATGAATTAATAATGAAATAAAATTAACTTAAATTCCAATTCTTCAAACTCTTAATGATTCAACATAAACATTCATGAAGTATATAAACCATTCATTGCAATGAATAAAGAAACAATTCAAGATAAAAATAACATAACACATGAATTATGTGGGAAACCCTCATGGGGTAGAAAAGCCACTTGAAAAAACATTATTAATACTATCATATAAATATGTTTAATCAATTTATATTAGCACCAATTGATCAAGGAGTACCCAACCTTTAATTGAGTCAAGCACCCACTTGACCTTTAGCTTTCACCAACTAACAAGGAGGCTACAACTCCATAAATGACCAAAAACCAACTCAATCACCTCAAAAATAATTTCCATATCTATTATTATATAAAACACACATGAAAATCTTATTTTCTAACTCATAAAACTTGGCAGTTCATACAAGCACAAATTTGCCTCTTACATAGACAAACAACAAATCTTTCTCTTCTATACTCATAAACATGATCATGACCTTGAGTCCATTCATCCTTCACACTTTTATATTCCTAGATATAAAGACCATAATCAAACATCATTAATATCATTCATACATAACCTTTTCATTACTCTTCTAACATATATTCAATGCACTACTTCACTCTAGGTCATCTAGACAAACTAAGCATAATTATGCCTTGAATCAATACACAAACTTAGTTATTACCTTCAATACCATTCTATAATATTCATGACATGATCAAAATTATATTATTATTATTTTAACTCCCTCACACACTTCTTCAAACCCTCATGCCATTCGTTACTCTCTCCAATTGTCTAACTAGCACAATTAAGCCAACTAAATAAAATAGGCATAATAACCTTGAAACAAATATTTGTACTTGCTCATGACTTGCAAAAAATAATGTTATAAATTTTTATAATATTAAGCATGATTTTATGATACTTTTATTATCCTCTTACCTTTCTAAAAATTCATATATAATTCAGTTCACTCACCAATTTCTAACTAGTAAAATGACACCAAAATGGCCTTCTACATATGCATTATTCTTTTTCCAATCAATCTTGTTCAGACATAACACTTTAATTAACCCTTAAGGATTCTATCCAACTTTTATTCACATAAAAATATGTCTTATAGTATATTACATATAATGCATATCCATTTAATAGGTTGGCCATGATTCAAATGGCACTAACCCCCTCACTACGCTTAAGCAAATAACCCTCCATTAGGCACATGTTACATTAAGAACTTTTTATAATGTAATATACCTAACCAAACATAAGATAAATTTTAGATACATAAAAAATATTTCTTATATAACTTATACATGTATTTCAATCATTATACCACTCACTTACCTTTTGAAGGCACCAATAGGCCCCAAGCCTTCATTAGGTCTCATGGAGACCTATTCCAATTACCCTTGCTTACTCAACAAACAATAAATGAACCAAGATGGTTCATAAATATCTTACCAATGAATATATATTTATAAATACATTGAATACAACATATAATATTTATTAACATTCTCAATCATTCTCAAATCATTTTATCATATTTTGAAACCACCATTAGGTCTTAAAGACCCATTAGGCTTAACTACCCCAAAAACATTATCTTCAAAAAAGAGGCTCAAACTAATTGAATATAAACTCTACATGATAATACATATATGTATGGAAATATTAATACCTTAGTAACATACTCCAATTTATAATACAGATTAATTCATCCTCCAAAGGCTCATAAACACCACTACAAGAATCCTACTCAACTGTGCAATAATTACAATCAACAAAAGTAAACTTTGACCTGAAATAACTACACTTTTATGAGTAGAAAAAAATAAAAATTAATTTTAATATGATATTTATTGTTTATAATTATTTTTTTTATTTTTATATAATCTTTTTATCAATACTTTGTCTTCTACGATCATTTCTTTGCACCCTAGTTTATTTAGAAAGAACATAGTCAACAATAGTCAACTCTCACATGTAATAAATGCAATTATAAAACTAGTCAAACATTCTAATCATTTTTTATGGATATGAATTGAAGTCTTATATCAATTTTATTTTTACATCACCATAAAATTCATACATTATAAAAATTTATAAACAAAATACTATTGACTAGTTCTCCTTTGATCACTTGATATTTTAAATTTGGCTAAATATGGAAAACAATGAAATCTGCTTGGGAGACCATCTTTGAACCATCATAACATTTTATATACACCATATAAAGACATGAAATTTTAAAACCATTATCTAGGAACAAATATTAACACACCAAAGGGACTAATTTCCTATGAAATCTTCACATGTGTGAATGTTTACATCATCAATCTGCTTGTTTAAGAAATTCTGCTAAGATGACTAGGAGATGACTAAGATCACTTCGACCTTCACAAGATTTATCTAATGTATTAATTTAACTTCCATAAGTTCCCAAATCAAGTTTTAACTCTCATATTACCCTTAAAATATGGTATATCACCTCAAATACCTACACACATGATATACACTCTCAAATCCACTTGGAACCTTGACATCAATGAAAATCAATGCATCTCAAGACCATGTTAAAAAATATCCCCCTTTGTCATTTATTTAAAACACCATTTATAATTGTTTATACCAAATTTATCAAATCCTTCATTCTCAACTTTCTCCCCTTTTGACATTAATGATAAAGGATATCTTCATCAACATGCCAATTTGATCCTAATACCTGTCAAATTACTCATATAGATGTAAAGCTCCCTGTAACATCATTATCAATTCATATAACCTATTATAAAACCATATTAAACCATAAAATATCCTTTGAATTTAAAAATATCACAAATTATCCGCTTCACTCTATACATACCTTGCATATTATTAATTGAAGAGAACATACCTCTATTTGAATTACTTCATGATTTTTGGGATATATAAAACATGCCCAAACTTCACATAATCATAAACAAACATGACGTATCTCCCCCTAAATCCCTATTCAACCTGAATAAAACCAAAATATTTCAAACATACACAATCAAATCTCTTAAAATAACATACCTTGAATGGAGACATCTTCATCCACATATAGGTTACCACAACTATCGATCATCCTTTCATGAGACAACTAAATCAAATTCTGGTCTTCTTAGGCCCAAATTACCTATTTTAATGTTATAAAAACCTTATCATATTAATAAAACAATTACAACTGATATGAACAATAGGAACATGCTCAACAAATGTTATCATATTAAAATTAACTAAAATTACTCGAATCCATGCTTATAAGAACTCTTCAATCTACCAACATGAACAAGCTACCTTATTAGGCCATGTATTGATGAAATATGATTCAATTTACAGATTCCTTATACTTCAAGATAAAATTACCTTCCTAGTCTTGGCCCTTAAAGGACTTCTCTCTTACACAATAAAAGATACTCCTCTCCTAGGTCACTTCAAAGAGATACCTTGCAAACAAAGGTAAATATCTTGAATTATCATACCTTTAAATTAAGATACTACCTCTTAGCATACCATAACCTCATTGAAAAATTTCATATAATTATTTTACACCTGCTCCCCATGTTTGGTGACTTAGGTTATTGTACAATCTAGGATACACCATGTGAAGGGTTTATAGTGATAAAACTCTTATGCCAACCAAGGACACTCAAATTAATATATTCTTCCACAAATAATTTAAAATCTTCAAATCTATTTTCATATATTTTAATAGGTGATATACATATTTGAAAATCTTGAAACCAAATGAAATAACCCATATTCAAGTATATGCATATCATGACAAAAACATACCTTGCCCCATTGACTAGTCTCTCACTTATCATTAATGCTTAAAATGACTAATTAATGCCTCTATAAAGCCTAATAGAGACACATCACCTACCAAATAACTTATAACACTTGAAACTTTTGATATTCCTGAGTCTCCATAATCTCACTATTTTGCTTGTATTTTCTAAGCCTCCTCATTGGCTTGATTGGATCATCCATCTTCGATTTGACTCCCTTGTCAATATACCCTGATAAATAATATTCCTATCTTTCCATCATATATAACACAAAAAACAAATCATATGGACTTATATGCTCATCAACCAATTCATCCTTGGTTTCAATCTGATCTCTCTCAATAGTCTTAGGTCTCCATATCCATGTATGACCTCTTCCTTGCACACTAGGAGCTCAATAAACCTGGTTCTGCCTTGAGAAATCTTTCAACATGTTTTCAAACTACTATGAAATATGACCAACTCTATGAAATTAAGACAAATAATGTCATCCATACATTTTTTTTTATGATTGCTATTATATCCTTTTTATAAGTTACATATCCTTTTGTAATCTCCTACAATTTGACCAAATTGATTTCAAGCATAACATTATTTATGAGATGAATTGACAAACCTCATGGTATTAGGTTACCTTTCTAGTCTTCTCAACCTTATTTTTCATGCCATCTTCCATCATGACTTGATTAAATTCCTTTTTCTCAAACTTTCTTATTTTTACCACCAGCTTCTCATGGTCAACCTTGCTCATTTTGACCACTAGCTTTTCATGATCAACCTTCAAGGAGCCTAGTTCGGTTTTAAATTGATCACACTTGGACTTATTTGACCTCAAAATTGAATTTACATCCTCTAAATGATTCTTAATATCATGAATAGTCATATTATCTTCTTTAATTACTTCCATCATTATCTCAAACTTAGTTTGAAGATGACTAACCTTTCCTTCACATTTCATAGAGGACTTGACCTGCTCTCTAATCTTTTTTATGATCTTTTCATATTCATATTCCATGGAGTTGTAGTTACTCCACCTTATATTAAAATAACTAATATTATATTTAAGAACTTTTACAATCAATATCAATTCTTGATTCTCTTTAATTAGTTGCTTACCCATTTTGTCTTTTAAGGACCACCTTTTAGCTATCAAGCCTTCCTGAAGGACCCATTCTGATACCAATTGTTAGAATCACAATCAATGAGGGGGGGGGAGTGAATTAGTAATTCAATAAAATAAACATAAATTCAAAATATTCAAAATCTTAACCATTTGAAATAAAAATTCATGAATCATATAAACCATTCATTGCAATGAACAAAGAAACAATGCAAGATGAAAAACACATAACATATGAATTATGTGGAAACCCCTAATGGGGGAGAAAAAACACTTGAAAAAAGATTTGGAATATTGTTATATAAATATATTTATTAAATTTATATCATTACCAACTGATCATGGATTATCCTCCCCTAAATTTAGTCAAGCACCTACTTGACCTTTAGGTACCACTAACTAGCAAGGAGGTTACAACCACCCTATATGATCAAGAACCAACTCAATCACCCATAAAAAGATATCCACCATTAATTGTATGTTTTAAACACCTAATTATGGTATTATATTTCTATAACACTTTAAAATTTACCAATATACCTCATAAAATTCATGTTAGTTCATACAAACACAAATCTACCTCTTACATATGCAAACAACTCTTTCTCTTCTATAGCCCTCATCACAAGCTCATGATTTTGAGAAAATTCTTCCTTCACACTATAATATTATTATATTTAATTGAAATCTTGAAACATCATGAATATCCTTTATACACAACATTTTCATTACTCTTCTAACATATATTCAATGCACTACTTCACTCTAGGTCATCTAGACAGACTAGGCCTAATTATGCCTTGAATAAATACACATACTTACTGATTAAATTCAAAACCATTATATGATATTCCAATTTAAATTACCTTATTTTAAAAATATCATTTCAATTACCTTTTTTTACTAAAATAATAACAAATTAACCAAGATCATCCATAAATCTATTAACTGTAGACACCTAAAACTAGCCACCGATAACCTCCAATCAGGCTTTTGGCTAATTTCTACCCAAAATGCACAATTTGGCCCAAAAACACTAAAATGAATTAAAGTATGTGAAACTAAAATATTCAAGTGCTGACTTTAGCTAGGGGTATCCCTAAATTGGGAAATACAATTTATGGGCTAGCTAACTTTGATCAGATCATTTCGAGTCAGAATGCTAATTTTGTACCTAGGTGTTCTAGATTGCTCTTTCCTATCAAATCTCTCACACAAGTTGCATGAATTTTTTATTTATTATTTTTAAAATTATAAATGTGAATATGGATCCAACAAATTTGATATTGACTTCCATTTCCAATCCAGTCAAATTTTGGACCAATAACAAGGCATTCTGATCAATTTGGGTAATTTATGCATAAAGTGCTTAAACATGCTCAAGAGCTAATTGATCCAAATCAAGGCCTAATTAATAATTCCCTAGAAAATTTTTGAACATTTATTTTTGAAAATTAATATTGAATATTTGAATCATCAAGTGACCTCATTTCTTGGAAAGACATCCCTAGGCCATAAATGCCATAAATATCATAATTCATGCCCTCCATGCCTCATCAATGCCTTCCATGATGCCCTCCATGCCTCTTAATTTATACTTATTCTAATGTAATGATGAGGATAATTATAAATTTAATTACAAAAATTGAATTAATCCTCAACCACACATCTCAATCTTAGGATGGATGGTTCAAGTTCATTATAGATATTCTCAAAAATCTATTAATATGAGGCTTTACCACATCATTTCTAAGATAGGAAAATGAAAAGTTATAATGAAAAATTGATTACAAAGCTTCAATAAATTAGTGTTACCATTCCAAATTGATTCCAATCCAAGCCAAGCCAAGCCATAACCCAAAGGTGCCAAGGAGAGATGTAGGTATCCAAGCTTCCATTTCCAAGGACTTCATGAGCACAAAACTAAGCAAGCCACTACTACAAAGGCATTTGGATCATCCAAGGAAGGTGAAAGAATTATTGTATTTTATTCCTTACTTTTTAGTTGTATTTTTCATTTGTTTTTGTTAAATAAGCTCTCCCTAGTGTCTAGGCCTAGAGATGTCATGCTATTAGTGTGTTTCTTTCATTTTGTTTTCATTTTGGAACTAACACCATAATTACTTTCCACTCTTGAGTCAAATTCATAGATCACATTATGGCATGCTCGGTGGGAATAGACGCATCTCACACCTAAATAAGATCATTATTACACTTTAAAATTTTTATTTAGAACCTTAAAATTCTTAAAAATTGATTTTTTAACTTTATTTTGTTGTTTTTGTTTGTCATGATTTTTCATAGTAACCAATGTCGGCAAGTAAAACCAACATTAGTTGCATATATTACCCAATTTGGGTTAGTGAAACTAACATCAATTGTATACCTATCATTGATCCCATTGGTATAACAAATGTTGATTAAAAAATGTAACCATCATTGGTTATAGAAACTGACGTCGATCACTATGTTTTTCTTAAAACATAGACCCAAGAGCTCTTTTTCTAAGGTTTATTATTTCAAACCAAAAAGAGATTTAAATATAAAGGACATGTTGACATTTTTTCTATAAGACCAAGCTCGATATTTTCTAAAAACATTTTTAAAATCACCTTTTGCATGTTTAAAAATCAATTAGGAACTTCTTTTGGTGTTTAATGAAAAATTTAGATGCTTAGATGAATGTTTTCAAAGTTCACAATATTAAGAACAAGGGGTCAAATGAACACCACCAAATATTTAATTTGGGATTAAAATTGAATATAATTTTCAATTGTTGTTTACAATAGTTGTTTAATTATATTTTGTTTGGAAAATAGAGGAATGTTGCATGTATGCTCTTCCATTTGTCCCCTTTATGAAACCCTTCGAATCAAAAATGCCATTCTTATTACACAAAGCCTATTCTAAGGCTTAGAAATAAAGTTGTCTAAATGACTTACCAAAAACTCGTTAAAGTTTGGGTGACCTTGAAAATGACCCTAAAGTCTTTCTAGTTTCATGATTTCTTTATTTTTATGCAAACTTGACTTGTGAGGGGGACTTCATCACCTCCTACGAGTTCTTTAGGGAAGTTTTGACCAAAGGTTTCACCTCCCAATATTGAATTCATTTGGCTCCTAATTAGAGTTACACATGAGACATAGTGGCACTTTGAACATCACACTACATTGAGCAAACAACAAGATGTAGTGGTTGCAAAAATGACTAGACCTTTTTGCAACAAGTCAAGTGATACGGACTCAAAATCCATGTTTTTCTTTTCCATTGTTTAGCATGAAATTAATTGTGAAATTAACTCCCTTAGATCATTCAAACCCTTGTTATATCTTAGACAAATCCCCACTTACCATGGAAGTATTATTGGTGCAAGGTGCACCTCAAGGTCAATGTCACTGTACTATAATTTGAGAGAAGGGAGGTGTAAATACCATATTATATAATGCAGATTTACTTTTGGATGAAAACTTAAAATCCTATGAAATGATGTATATTGATGGATTCCAATAATACCAAGCAAACCTTATTAGTTTAGGATCTAAGAAAAATTAATTAGTTTGTCTTGTCTTAGATTAAATTCTTGTTTGAAATCAAAACTTGGTGTAAACCAATAATTCAAACCAAACATATAGTCCAAATTTTCATTTTTACCAAGAGGTGTTATGCTACATGTTTGAGATCATCAAATTTCCTTGTTCAACGTTGATCAAAATCTTGAGAGACATATCATCCACTTTAGCATAATTATGCTGCCCAATTGAGTCTAGACCTTTACCAAAGTTATTTTAAGTCCTTCAATTATAATCTAAATTTTAAATTGCACCTCTACAAGTTCATAAGGTTGATGTGTTAAGTGGGTTCACCATTTTCAATATACATGATGGAACTTAGGTTTAATTTCCAATTTGGGTTGAAGGTCATTCAAGACTCATAATAATTATAATCAATTGATAGACTTATGCCATTTTGTGCTAAAAACTTGAACCTTGAGTCTATGAACCATAACATTTTGAGTCAAGAAAAGTAGTGTTATGATGTAAAAATTATGGGAAAATGTCTTTGCCTTAGAGAGTTTTTGAAACAAACCTTTTTGTCATACCTTTTGGCTAGTGTAGCATCATTATGTTACCCAAAACATTTCAAATATTGTTTCGTAGACCCTTTTGCATCTAGTTCAATTTTGTTCCTATATTTTGAGACCAATCTAAGTAATTTTGTGATATTTTGTCTAAAATAGTTATCCTGTTCACTTTTATTCAGTTTGCTTATCAAAAGAACCAAGTTTTATACCATTTTTGTGAGAAAATAAACTATTTATAAAGTACATTTTATTTCATACCTTATACCTAGTTGATCAAGTTCATGTCCAAGAATCAAATTCCTAGTGTTTATTAGAAGTGTTTCAAATTTGTTAGACTAAAACTTTCATCTATTTCAAAGTCTAGCTTTTGACATCATTTGGCTAAGAGTCTTAGTGCATACCTTTATTGAGCCTAGATTTTGATGCCATGTTTGGCCAAAAGTCCTAGTAAATATTAAATTACTAAATTAGACTGATTTGAAACACTTTTACCTTAGAATTTGGCATTTTGATTTTTGGTCCATTTACTTGCTTACCTTTGTGTGAATAGTGAAATTTTTGATACTTCACGCTAGATTTTGTTGTCACAAATATTTGAATAAACCTTTTTATCATTTTGAAAGATCTAGACCAAGTTGGAATATCATTTGTTTTATACATTATCTTTTTACAGTTTGTAAAACTCTTTGACCCTTTATTGTAAAACATTGACTATGGATCCCAACATGTATTCCTACACTCATTGTGGACTCATGTACCATATATGGATTAGTAATCTAGTTTCATAGGAAGAAATGGTAAAATACCCCTATGTAGATAGTATTACTTATGAGATGGATTATTATCCCTCTTATAATACTCAATCAGGGACACAAAGCCAAGATCCATTGGCTAAATATCTAGTTAACACACCACCTTATTTAGAATAAGACCAAGAATAAAATGTATAATACCTAGTTTCAATACCCATAGTGGATGAGCTAGTTCTTTAATAGTCATATTCTAATAATATGGGTTCCATGTATGATCCATTTTTCTTTGAGTGACATTTGTTAGAGAAAAAAGATGAGATTTTGGTTAGATCCATAGAGGTAGGGGTCATGTTTCTAGAAAAATTTCCTCATAAAAAATTACCAAGTCTAGTAAGAATGCCCCACAATATAATTTATGATCAACAAGATTCTTCTCAAGCACCAACATCACAACCGACATAGGCCAATAACCAATAATGAGTGAAGCAATTCAACCACAATAGGAATGTTGTGGAAAATGGAGTAATTAAATGCCATCATGTATAAATAGTGAAAACATCATCTATACCACCTTTTTAGCTTAATCCTACCTAGAAACCTCTCCAACCAATACTGAAAGTGCAACAACTAAGACCTACACAATAAAAACAATAACATTTACCATTTCAAACCCCTCCTCTTAGAAGAACCATGCCTACACATCATGTCTTTAGTGACCTATGAGAACCTATTGAGATTATATTTCATAAGCTTGTTGTCGCTAATCTAATTAGTTGGCCTATACCAAAGAATTATCTTCAAGGTATTCCTTATCCTAATTGGTACCATGAAAATGAATTCTATTACTATCATCAGGTTAATGGGAAAAATATATGAAGATGTGTCCAAATCAAGCATTTAATTGAGAATATGTTAGAGAATGGGGAGATAAAATTATATAATGGTGCGTCTACTTATAATCAAACTCTTTGGATTTATCAAAACCCCTTTCCTTGACATAAAAATTAGTAATAACAAAATAATCAACAATAGTAACAATGGCTAGTGTAATAACAAAATCAATAGTATCAATGTCAAAGGCCAATCTAGTAGAAAAAACAAAATGAGTAGAACCCATAATGATAAAACAATGGAAAAAACTAATGTCACAATGGTACCAACCAACAAACGTACCATGCAATTTCACATGACTAAAATATTTTTATAGGTCAACTTATAGGGGGTAGCATTAATACCATTTCCATTACTCCTAAACCAAGCACTAGTTAGCCCAGATCATTTCTAAACAGCAACATTAAGCTAAATTACATGGATATTCCTTCTTTGACTTGGGAATGCATATATACAAATTAAAAAACTAGGACTTCCCCTTTTGGCCCTTATCTCGATAACTCATCCTTACCACATGACCACGTGCGAGTGCATCAATAATCGAGACTTATTCTATCTGGCCCCACACCATTCCCAATATTAGTTATCAATAATGGTCTAGTATTTAATCATGATTATGGAATCACAACTTAGAGGTGAAAGATTACTATCCTAGGCCCATAACCATCCACCACTTTTCCTCTCAATCAACCAACCATTTAATCTCAAAATAAACCATTCACTACTGACCAAGACAAGAAGTTTGATATTGTGGAACAATTACAGAAGACACTAGCACAAATTTCTATTTTAGATTTACTATGAATGTTAATAATCCATAATAATATATTGAATGAGTTTTTGACCCAATCCACTATTGCTAGTGACATAACCTTGATAAATTTCATGTTTTTGTTAGACAACTAGCTCCAGCTCAACAAGTCACATTCAACCAAAGCGATATGTCTTCCCTTGGCCCACTCCATAATAATCCATTATACATAAAAGTTTATATAAGATGGCATAAATTGAAACATGTCCTTATAGACAATGGATCTAGCCTTAACATAGTGTCTCTAAAGCTCATCAAGCTTCTTGGGTACATAATGGTAGATATCTAGCTATAAACAATAATCGTCAAAACCTATGATAATTAGGAATAAAGATTCACAAGGCACCATTAGTTTTCCAATTATCATTGGGCCTATGATGCATGATAGACTTTTCCATGTGCTTGATCTTGAGTTATCATACAATATGCTTCTAGGCAGGCTTTAGTTACATGAGATTCATGCAGTCCCATCAACACTGCACCAATGTATCAAGTTTTCCCACTTAGAGATGGAAGTGAATATTCTAAGATATTTACACTCGTATGAACACTGCAAACATCTTGAAGCCAAATTTTAAATCTATAATTATCAATACAACATGAATCCAAGTTCCAAGCAAGATAAAGGAAAGGCTATATTTATTGATCCTTCATAAGATAAATGCATATATCCTAATACGTTGGATTTTCTTTCCCATATGTTACCTCTTGAAGCTTCTAATCATTTCACCATTTTAGATAATGGATGACAAGAGTATGTGACCCATGATAAATTTCATATTTCCAATCTTCTTTAGAATCTAAAAAGCTTTGGGTGACCTAATGTCACCCCACATATGCATTGGCAACAAAATAACAAGGATAAGGGACTTGTCACATTTGTACCAACATCTGGCCTAGAACCCAACCCTCTTAAAGTGGATGAATCATGGTTATACAATGATAACTAAGTTAATTGTTATAAAAATGCAAAGTATCATGTTCCATAACAAATCATGGAGCGTCACAATTATGAAAGAAGTGGCCTTCAATCGAATCATCAAGGAACCATCGATCTAATTTCCATGACTAAGTATGAAAGACCTTATGGATTTAGATTTAAATTTCCTGGGGGTGACCCCACATATCCTATTCAAACTCCATCATCAATGACTAATGATGATGATGTCGATAGTGAAGTACAATCTGATCATTACCTCACTTTTGATAACCTAGCTGAAACCAACATGTTTGATAATAATGCCATTTTTACCCTTACCATGGCCATTCATCGCAACCAATTTCCATTATATTATCCCCAACTTATAGATTAGGACCAACAAGAATCTAGTCTATGGATTGATGAATTCTAAAATGATGAGGTATTATGTGAAATTTTAGGCCTCAGAGATAACCTTTCATTGGGAGATCACAAATTAGGATTCTCAATCACATTTGGATCCTACAACCTATTTTACAGAGTGAGTGAACACCCTTAGACAAAAAAAAAGTAAAACATTGAGGTCCCAAAGTGAAAACCTCTTTTAGGAGCTTTCTAACTAGGGAAAAAGTAAAGTAAAGGCTAGTCTAGTGGTGAAAACTTGTTTTAGCTGCCATTAGATGGGGGTGTTCATTTCTCTTCAAATTTAGACTAGGAGACCACCAATGATTAACTTGCATGTGGATCTGAGTTCAGCTTTGACCAACAACAAGTATTTGATCAAATTCTTCAATAATTTCTAACAATTTCTATCACATGGCCAGATCTCCCATTAGGGGACTCAGATTCATCATGCCTAAGTGAATTTGAAGAGCAAGTCCTAATGAAGGACCCTGACATAATTCTATAGTTCAAGTAATTACCTATTATCCTAGAAGATGGTTCTACCCTTCTAGTTGAAGATACAACAAAGGTGAATATCGAGACTCCATTAGACCTAAAATAGAGAAAATTAGGAGCATCCCTCACTAAGGATGAACATTATGTCTTTATAGATCTATAGAGAGAATTTGTAAATATCTTTGCATGGGCCTATTCTGACATGCCAGGTTTTAACCCCACCTTGGTTCCGCACCACCTTGTGGTTAATCTTGATGCCAAACCAATAAAATAAAAGCTATGTAAGATGCATCCTTGCATTGCTATATTGGTAAAAAAAGAGATAGAAAAACTCTTAGAAGTAGGATGTATTCGATCCATTGATTACTCAGAATGGATCTCTAATGTGGTACCTGTTAGTAAAAAGCTTGATAGGATCAAAATTTGTACTATTTTTCAAGACATCAACAAAGCTTTTCCTAAAGATGATTTTCTCTTGCCAAATATCGACATGATCATCAACTCCATGGCCATTTATGAAATGCTTTCAACCATGGATCACTTTTCAGGATACAACCAGACCATAATAGCACTAGAAGACCAACATATAACAACATTCACCACTCCATGGGGAACATTTTGTTATTAGATAATGCCATTTAGCCTTAAGAATGTTGGAACTACATATCAAAGGACCATTACTATCATATTCCATGATATGATGCATGATATTTTTGAAGACTATGTGAATAACATATTAGGAAAATCCAAACTAGGGCTAAGCATCCAACAATACTACGTAAGATATTTGAAAGATTACAAGAGTAAAAAGTCAAAATCAATCCAAATAAGTGTGTGTTTGGAGTAACTTTAGTTAAATTACTTGTCTTCATCATGTCTTGTATAGGTATTGAATTCGATCTAGCTAAATTCCATGCTATAACCAAGATGTTGCTACCAACCAATTTAAAGTAACTTTTTATTTTATAGGGTAGGATCTAGTCAATTCAACATTTCATCTCTCAGTTAGTAGACAAGTATCATCCATTTACATACCTTTAGAAGAAGGGAGTTGAATTTCACTAGGATAATCACTTCCAAATAGATTTTCAACAACACAAAGACTATCTTCTAAATCTACCTATTTTATTACCTCATATGCTAGGAAAGCCATTCTTATTACACCTATCAACTACTGACCATGCTCTGGGGGCACTCTTGGCTCAACATGATGAAAATGGAAAAGAACATGTTGTATAATACATAAGCCATACCTTGGTTACATATGATCATAACTATACACCTATTGAAAAGGGTTGTCTAGCCATGGTCTTCACAGCTCAAAAATTGTGCCATTACATATTGAATAATAAGAACATGGTCATTTCAAAAGTATATCTGCTCAAGTATCTACTATCTAAAATAGCTTTGCAAGGTAGAATGGGTAAATGGAACATTCTTCTCAGTGCTTTTGACATAGAGTATGTCAATCAAAAGGAAATCAAAGGATATTTTTTTGTAGATAAACTTGCTGAAGCACCTCTCACAAACACATAAGCACTCACGTGTTGTTTTCCTAATGAATCTATAATGACCGTCATTAACACACCCATTGAAGAATAACACTAGAAACTATATTTTGATGGTTCATTAACTGCACATGGATTGGGGGTAGGCCTATTATTTATTACACCACAAGGGGATCTAATCCCTAAATCATTTAGAATCAGCTTTCCTTATACAAAAAGCATGGCCGAGTATGAAGCACTTTTTGTAGGACATTAACAAGTAGTGTATTGAAATATATCTCATCTCTAAGTTTATGGTGATTCTTAGTCACAGATCATTTTCATACCAAATATGACAAGTTGGTTCCATATAAAACCATGGTCAACAGTCTTAAGCAACAAATTGCCAATATTCAGTTTGAGCACATACCAAGGGATAGTAATAGAACTGTAGATGCCATGGCTACTATTGGCTCTCTAATTTGACAAATAAATAAAGCTAGAGAGTATCAGTTCCTCATAAAGAATTTTTCAGCACCAACTCATGAAATTTCAACCATTTCCATGATTTGTGATATTATTGGTCCTAAGTCTACCTGTTACTTAGACATTTACAACTACCTTCATGACCAAGTTCTGCCACCTAACCTATCTTAAAAACAAACCAAAGCCTTCATTCATCATTCCACTTATTATACTCTATTGGGATCCACCCTTTACCATCATATTTTTGATGGAACTCTATTTCATTGTTTAACTTTGAAAGAGTCTACACTAGCATTAAGAGAAGTTCATGGAGTTTGTGGCACTCGATCTAGTAGGGTAGTCTTATCAAAAAAGATCTTGTGTACTAGTTATTATTGGTCCAAAATGGGTGCAGATGCCACTGCATATGTAAAGAAGTGTGACAAATATCAATGACATACTAATCTGATTCATGCCCCAACAAAAACTCTAAAAATGATGTTGACACAATGGCCATTTTGTACATGGGGACTTGACCTCATTGGGAATATTAACCCCACTTAATTTGATGGCCATAAACATATCCTTACCACCAGTGAGCATTTCACTAAGTGGGTTAAAGCTATACCCATCACTTACGTGACTGGGAAGCAAGTTTCTAAATTCATTTTCAACCATCTCATTTGCTGCTACAGTATCCCATTTGACATTATATCTAATAATCAAGGATCATTCAACAACAAGGATGTAGACCAGTTATGTACCACATATAACATCACACAATATTTTTATAAAACATATTACCCTCAAGGTAATGCCCAGGCCAAGGCATCTAACCAAACTATTGTTAATATTCTCAAGAAGATTATCAATGATGTTAATCATGATTGGCACCTATAGATATTCCCTACCATTTGGGTATACCATACCAATAATCATACCACCACAGGAGCCACTCCATACTCACTTGTTTATGGTACTACACATCTCTTTCAAGCATGTCTTGGATGATCATGACTATTGAGTAGCTCAACTTCAAGAGCTAGACCTACTTGATGAGAAACACACAAACATGCTTAATAATATTCAAGCATATCAAAACTAACCCAAAGGCCACTATAATCATTGTGTTAAATATAAAACATTTGAACTTGGTGATCTTGTTCTTAAATAAAACCAAAAGAATACCATGATTGATAAAAAACACAAAGGAAAATTAAAACCAAACTAGATAGAGCCTTTCATCATTACTATAGATTATGGATCAAAAGCATACATGCTCACCACACTGGACATAGATAAACTTCCTAAGCTGATGAATATTATTCATCTTAAGTGTTACTATGACTGAGCACTAAGCTGTATTTTTTGTAAGGACCATTTTAGTTATGCATTTTTATCACTATTATTCTATGAAAAAATACCATACTTATCCATCTTCTTTTCCATATCCATTCCATTCTATTGACCTAGTGTGTTCTAAATCCTAGCTCATTTGACCTTAGTTTTTGCCATTCATTATGCAATTTCAGCATCAAGGTATTTGATTAGTTTTATCAATTGGTTCAAGTACTTTAGATAGATATTGTATTTTAAGATAGTATGATAGCAGTTTTAGTAGTTTCATTTTTCATTTTCTAATCCTTTCTTACTACTGGTTTTGTTACTAATTATAACTACCTTTAGGAAAATTAGTACCATTGATATATGTCATTGCGTCCTAGTTATAACTACCTATGGGAAAACTAGGGGGAAAATTAAACCTTGATGTACTAACTTTCCACTTCCTATGCCATGCTATGTCTTTTTACTAACTGTGCTTGTTTTGTTTGAATTGACTACTACACTAGTCGAATTCCTCCACTATAGGGCAAAACTAAAGTGACTGGAGGTCCTACTATGGGACTACACATGTAGCACTCAATATTTATTGAGGTTAGCTTAGTCACCCTAATCCATGATCTCATTATTTTTTGACCAACCTAAACCATGCTCTAGCCATTTTACGAGCAACCTAAGCCACAATATCGCTATTTGGTGAGCAAACTAAGCCACACTCTCACCATTTTGAGAGCAACCTAAGCCACAATCTCAACATTTTGTGGCCACCCTAATCCATCCTCTTGCCATTTTATGAGCAACCTTAGTTTAAATGCTATCACCATTTTGTGAGCTTGAACCATTTAAGTGTCTCATGATTCTTGATCAAGTTGAGATACTTCAAGAAATTATAAAAACATTTGAAAATCATTATAAAAGAATAAAAATAATGATCACTTCTTTTCCTAAAGGATTATGGGAACCCTTACTAAGTTACAAGAAAATCACATGTCATTTTAGTTTCCCCATCATTTTTTATCCTTTTTCTCTCATGCACTTGCCATTTTTCAAAACCATTCCTATTCTTCTACCACATCCATTTCTTTTTTTTTTCTCAATTATCACATTCTTCCCATTCCCTGGGAGAACTACATTTGCCTTGAAGTTTTTAATTGGATATTACATCCATGGAACTATGTAGGCAATGTCCACTTGCCTAGTGCATAAGGAGACAGCTTGACCACCCCCTTCCTTTTCTTTTATTCCCCCATTTGATTTGTTTATTAAGTTATCTCTTATTTTCTAGGGGTAATGTTCATATGGTTTATATTTCATTGTTTGTTTATTTATTTCTATTTATTTTGTTTGTTTATTTGTCTATTTGTTTGCTTTCAGCACTGTTACCTTTGTTTAATTTATGTGTGTTCATTAGGTGATTCCTTGCCCACACTTACACTTAAATTCATCCAGATTCATATGTTTACATTGTCATCATGGTTTCTATCATTAGTGCATTGTGTTCTATTGAGTATTGGATTTTGTGAGTCAGTTCGTATGCATATTTTGGCC
>JARHVA010008652.1:310000-330000 GCA_037957365.1 Torreya grandis | reverse complement strand
TTTTTATTGGTTACTCTCACTAAATTAATTCCTTCTAGTTTATGTAACTAGAAAAATAATAAAATATAAAAGGGTTCCCTAGAACATTGGAAAATAATTTTAATCTTTAATAGCTACCTTTTTGTGATTGTCTCCCGATAGCCAATAGGTCAAAGTAATATTGTTTGGAGAAAAAAATAGTATTATAACCTAGTAAAAAAAATAAAAATCTAGGTAAAATGGTGAAAACAAATAAAATTTAATATAGGGTTATGTGGGATATTCTATCACAGTGTTGTTTATTTGGTATTTTTTTCATAAATGAAAAACTGATAGCCTATAAAATTATCTTCATGGATTACATTATACTTGTCTTTATCTTTCTTTTGATTATTTTCACCCATGTTCAATGAGATATCATTTTCTCTATTGAACAACTCAAGTTTGTTACATATATTAGGAAGATTTTCCCATGAAAAAATAATATTAGTATGGATTTTAAGTGTCAAAATTAAACTAGATAAAAAAAAGAAATAAAGTAAAAGGAGAAACAAAAATATATTGAAAATGCAAAAAACATACATGAATACACTTAGTGTGTTGCAAAAAATATTTCATTCTTGACTAGAAACATTGTATTTGATAAAAACTTAATTCTACACTAGGAGAATGGGACCATTATTTGGGACCCTAACTTACAGGTCCCACAAACTTCATATTATGTCACCTCATTCTTTAAAAATTTGGATTTATATATTTTAACATTATTTCAGTTTAAAAATGTTATCTGGGAGATTTGGGAAGCTTTACAATGATGTTTTTAGTGACATGTTATTTTTTCCTCATATTTTTAGTGTGATTGATGGTTAGTTACAAAGGGACCAACTAATTTTGATAATTTAACAAACATTAATTTTCAAACAAACACATTATTTTACCATTGACATTCATTACTTTTTAATATGATATGGAAGTATGTACATAAAGGACACAATAAAAAAATTTACATATCATTAATATAAAATAAAAGGACCATTTTAAGAAAGATTTGGACCATTTTAGGAAAGAATGGGATTGGTAGTTGATTACATTTGTACTTATTTTTTAAATGTGATATGAATATTTGATAAAGTCAAGACATTATAGAAAAATAAAAGTGACCTTTAAAAAACAATGAAGGGACCAATAATAATCACTGAAGGACCCTTTTTAAGCTTCTCAAGAGTTGCAATTACATCATACATATTATAATTGTCACTTTGCATATCATGTTTCATTCTAAGATTTGCATTTATTTCATCCTTCATTCATGATTTCATTTCAAAAAACTAACTCAATGACTCTTTAATAGAATGGCCTTATGAAATCACTCCTTCCTCAACAACTTACAATGTATACATAATTGGTACAATACATAATAATTTTAATTGTTATAGATCCAAAAGATCCTGATCAACCAAAACATAAAAAATCTTTCAACCTCCTCTTTGAATGGATGGTAGAATAACTAGCTAAATATGCACTTTTCTTTCACAAAACAACACTTTCCTAGACTCTGTTCCTAAATTCAAAGGAGTACAGGAAGAAATTACAATCACTTTTTAGCTTGTGTACGAGCATAATTCCAATATCCCAAATGATGTAATAAATGAGAAAGGATGTTAAGTACTAAGATACTATTATGCTAAAAATGAAAGAGCTATAATATAAAAAGGAATTAAATGCCAACATTCTAAGGTAGGGTGTGAGGTTAAGTATGTGAAATAAGATAATAGGCATTAAATGCAAAAGATAAATGTAGCCAAGGATTTTGGCAATGCAAGTATCTCTCACCCTAAAAACATATGTATGTTTTCCTTCAATAAATGAAATAATATGAAAGATTCATGAACCAATTGATATCAATACTTCTGTTGTAGAGTGATGAATAACCCATTTCAAAAATATCAAGCCTTGCCATAATGTCCCCACAATCTTAACCTCTTCAGTATAGCTCACCATAAAAAATAGAAGGCCTTCCACCATTCCTTACACCTAAGATTTTTTTAAATTTATGCACAATATTTTATTTATTTTGTTTGCATGGATATTGCACCATAGATCAAGTTTTGCAATCTTTTTGCACCAAAGTGATTGAAATCTAACCCAACAAGTTGGAATGTTCATTATGGTGTATCAAAAAAGCATCAACAAGTATTTTTTTCATAAATACCTATTTATGCTCAATTTACACCATGAGAGGGAGTTATTCAAGCTCCCTTCCAATTAAGTATAACCATGGGAACAACCCTAGTCTATGGGTCGCCTATGGTGTTGTTGAACCTCTAGAGAAGGTTAGATTCCTCTTTTATGCCCACCTAAAACTAATGCTAAACTAATGCTTCATAGGGAAAAGGATTAAAAAGAGGATAAATGTTCCTAAGAAGGCTAAAAGGTGATGCACAAAATAAAAGTGGGAATCTCCCATAAACTTGAAAACATGCTAGATCTATAGAAGATAATGCTAACTCACACAATCTGAAGATCTAGTTGATTTCATAAGTGTTTGATAAAAGGGATTCAAGAAGTAATTCATAGAGGAAAAGATAAATTCTATAGATGCACGCTTAGAATTTATCAATAGCGAAAGAACATGAATCTAGACCTATATATAACTTGAAAACACCCTGGAAGAGGTCAGAAAGGAGGACCATAGACGAGGAATATTCTCCTTCACATACTACCATAATGAAAAACTCAATAGACATAGATCCAAGGCAAGATAGAGGTAAATAAAATCTTTATTTGCATCAAGAGGTAGTTCTTACAAATGCTTGATTGGGTCTAGCCTAATGAAGATAAGAGAAGACATTTTCAATGGAAAGAATGGCTAACATATAGAAAGGGGAGAAGAGATAAAAGGGAACGCATTATCTGAGGATAATCAATGGGCTATAACCTATGAAGGGATGTTCCACCATCTATTTGGTCTAATCAGGACTAGTCCATCATGAATTAGTTAACCTAAATTAGCTCTTGTAGTCTTCAAGATCTTTTCATTGGTTGAAAGAGAGGCACTAAAAGATAAGAATTAGTTTGGCATAATGACTCATGACCTTGCTATGAAAGGAAACCCTTAAATCATCCTTAAAATAATTAAATGCTTTGAATTACTTCTCTAACCACTAAATACCATTATTTTGAATTTCCATGCCATCTTCCACTTATGTTCATGATGAAGGCAAAATCCCCATAGCTGAATCTGACAGATCCCTACCATGCATGCTTTGATTGGTGGTCTATTGAGATAATGGCCATGTTTAAAGATTATTTGTTCTCTTATAATAAAAAATATCTTCCTTTGCATAAAAAATTGAACCTAGGTCCACTATAGATGAAAACCAATCCAAACTATTGGTTTTCCTATAGTTTTAATATAGACGACACTTTAGTCAATGCTTGGTCCTTTTTCATTGATAAGCTGTTGACATTTGATCTATACTAGGTTTTAGAGACCTATTCTATCTCTCTAAAGCTTTATTGGTGTCATTTAGTCCTTAAAATTATAATCTTGACTTAACCCAGACTGTATTTAAATTTAGTTCACTATGTATCTATCTACCTTGGTCAAAAATTTCCTCTTCAACCCTTACTAGAAGTTTCCTAGGATCATCCACCAAATTAAGACACTTAGAATTTTTGACCTCTCTTACCCCTTCTTGTCATTTATCTTCCCTATAAGGATGCCCATGATCCCTAGATATACCCTTGGCTTGTCAACATAATCCAAGCTAGTGTTACTTGGCAACTTCATGTCTATTCTAAGGATCTTGTTGTTAGTCTATCTACTTTCACACTTACACCATGTGGTGGTCTCATGTTCATCCTCAATAACATTTACTCTTTGATGTAATGTGTACCATTGATTCCCTTTATGTGATTACCTATGATCTATAATTTTACCCTTGACTTGTCAACTTAATCCGAGATAGTGCCATTTGGTATCCCAAAGTCTCTTCTTAGGATCCTACTATCAATCTATCTACTTCCATAATTATGCCACATAGTGGTCTCATGTTCATCCTCAAGAACATTAACTCTTTAACCTAATGTGTATTGTTGATTTGCTTTGTTTGATTAAATTTAAGCCATTAATCCTGTTGGGACCTACTAACTTTGTCTTTGCATAATTTATATTGGATATGATTCTTTCTCTTGAGACCATGCTACTTGGAAACCACACATTAATTTTAGAGATCATTTGTAATTTATTAACCCAAAAGATCAATTCTAGGATTTACTTTGATGTTTGCATGTCTATATTTGATATATACATGAAAATATTTGATATCCACATGGATATCACATATATATTTGAAATCTAATGATTATTTATCATAGCCTTAATTTTACATAAATACATGTGTCAATATTTGGATACCAATAGATGAATGTTGATCTTGAACATTGAAACTTGTGTGAACATCACTCTACTATAACAATTTCCTCAAGACAATTTTTCAAATGCAATTATATCTTTATGACTATTGTATTTTGGGTATTTTTTGTGGAAAATATGTCTAAAATAACTTGGTCCTCAAGAAAATTATCCCATATAATTTTATCAACATAATTATACTTGGATTTTTGCTACTGACAAAATGTTTAAAATAATTTTCACTTTAGTATTTTTTTTGGACAAAATGTTTGAAACAATTCCCAACACTTAGTCAAAAATAAGTCAAAATTATTAGCCCAAAGTAAATATTAGCACTTGGCCCAAAATATTAATACATAGCCAAATAAAAATGCCCATAAGAATTGAACCTAGTGGAATAAGATCCCGAAACAATATTCCAAGTAAGAACATAGCAAAATAAAATGTTTTACACTTAGATTTTTAAGCTATGGGATCTTCTAAATTTGTGCTTGAACTATTTCTAGATCTTTAAAGGTTTGAATGATTTATGAAAACTTGAAGCTTGTGCAGACTTGTTGCATGACCCTCAAATACTTTGACCACCATGACAACCTCTTTAGATCCCTCTCTTTGTTCAATAGACTTGTCCTTCAATGATTGATAATTACACTTTAAGAAAGCTTAAAGTGATTGAAAAGCTTTGTGAGTAACATAAGACCTTGGGACCACTCACTCCTAAAATTCTACTCAAACCGTATGATCTTTCTTTCTATGCACTAGGACCTCTAAAGACTACATTGTATCCAGGTTGTTTTGTATGTGGGCAAAAAATGGACAACATTTCTGGTGACTTGTAGGGAAGCATGCTTGATATAATTTAAAACCCATATTGTTTTCCTTATCTTATCCATTGGGCATGGAGTCACCTCTCTCTCCTAGATGATTTGAAATGATATAAGGTTATCCCTTTGAAGAACTTCCTCTTGAAGAAAAAGGACAACAAGAATACAATAACCAAAATCATGTGCACATAAGCACTTGTAGGAAAGAAGGAACAACTAACCTACAAAACAAATGTGCAAATAATCACTTGGAGGAAAACCTGAAAACTATTCTAATATGTATAGGGTTACAATTTACAAATATCTTCCACATGGATCCATAAGAAAGATCTATCATCACTCAATTGTTATGGAGTATGATGGGAAACACCTTAATTTTGAGAGCTCATGATGGGTGAGTCAAGATGCCTAATTTTTTACCCTTTTGGCATGATCTCAAGTGGAATAAATAGGACAAACATGTCTCTAATGTAGACATATTGTTCTATTTCTTCAATGTTTACTCCAAAGTGAATTATAAGGGATCTTTCAACTTTCTTATTTGATGGCTCAATTTTATACTTTGAATTAAGAAGAACATATGTTGACTCCTCTAAACTAGTGCTTGGTTGACTATCTAGGCTTATGTAGAAAAGATCTATGTAATCCCAAAAATAATTTTCCCCCTAGTCATCCAAGATAATGCCAACTTCAACACCATATTTACTTTGATTTATCTAAAAGGAGCCATATAGAAGCTCATCAATCCACCTAAGGCCCAAAATTCCATGTTCTTATGGCTATAGATCTAACCATTCTAATTCATTATTAAAGACATCAGTACTCGCTTCAATTGATAATTCATCTTCAGACTTGTTAGCTACTTTAACCTAATTAACAAGTTCATGTTCATTCCCTAGAGGAGGCATAGTCTGGTTTAGAACCTCTACATGGTCCACAAAGTCATGGTACAACTATTTACATGCTTCATCTTGATCCTCCTTTTTCTCTATTTCTTCCTCTTAGTCATTCATGACCTCTCCAACCTAATCAGTTAGTTGATTAACTATGTCAATCTCTATACATTATTCATTCTCATCTATAAACACACTAAATGGAATCTCTTCGAATAAAACAAAATTCCCTTTACCCTCAATTGTATCCTAAATACACACTTCTTTAATAATGAAGGCATCAATATTACTTTTAGGCTCTAATTCATCAAATCCATGCCAAGAAGTCTAATTAAAATTGAAATCTTATCATTTTGAATGAAGTGGACTTCCTATCATGATCTCTTCTTCATAGACACTTATGTTTTCCTCTTTAGGCTCAATTTTGACTGCAAGATCCTCCTCTATTATTTATAAAATAGGTTCTTCCTCCATGAGGGAGATGGTGGGATGGTGAAAAAGTTTACCTTTCTTGCACCTCAAGAGAGTATCATTCAAACTAGGGACCTCAAAGGCTCCTTTATGTGGTTCTTAGAGAAGGGAGGGAGAGTCTTGAAAATTTTGTAAGGTTAGCTTACTGAGCTGAGCTAGCACCTCTTTTTCTTGGACTAGTTCCTAGACCAACTCATCTAGTACCTCCATTCTCTTTATCATGCCCTCCTTGATTGATTTCCATGAGGGGATGCATAAAGCTTGACCACATTTTGCCTTTTGTGAATGGGTGTGGGAGAGGGATGTTCCATAATAGAGGGTATGACACAGTTAGGGTCATTTGCACAAGAGAAGATCCAAGATTAGATGGCTTCATGTTCCTTAGTAGATAAGGGTATGATTTGATAAGGTTGGATAAGGGTTTGGGTTTGAGTATGAATGGGAGAAGTAAATTGGGGTCTAGGGTTGGATACTCTCATTAAGAGCAACTATGAGTAATTTTATTTTTTGGCTTGGTCTTGCCTATCCAAGCATTCCTCCTGAAACCTCAACTCCTCTTGAATAAAAGTTTGTTGTTCAAGATTTTGTTGTTGGCTATAAAAATATTAATCCCTATCAATCTCTCTAAATTTTCTCTCAAAGTAAAACATCATCTCCTTGAGGCTCATTTCTGGTTGACTAGAGAAAGTCAAATTATGATAGGGTTGATAGATTGGATCTTGAGTTCCTACTTGGGGTGAAGCCATGAACATAACTAACTTGATATAAAGGATAAGGAATGAAATAACATGCATCTTAAACATGTGGGTTATGATGCATACCAAATGATGGTGATTAGGCACCTGGGTTGCTTATACTAGATGATGTTGATTCAGAGTCATCATTTGTGCTAACTTATTTTATTCTAAAATATAATTAGAGGAAAAACACACAAAAAATATTTCTACTCTCTTTAACCTTAGTCCCACTAGGCATCTCAAAATTGTTACCTCTCAAATTTTCACCTTGGGATGAAGTTATTTAGGCTCCCTTCCAATTGAGAAGAACTATGGGAACAATCCCAGGCTATGGGTCACCTATGGTGGAGATGAACCTTCAGAGAAGGCTAGATTCCTCTTCAATGCTCACCTAAAACTAATTTTAAATGAATGCTTCATAGGTAAAAGGGTTAGAAAGAGGATAAGGGATCCTAAGAAGGCTATAAGGTGATGTACCAAATAAAAATTAGAAACTCCCATAATATTGAACCCACACTAGATCTATAGAAGATAATTCTAGCTCACACAATCTAAAGATCTAGATAATTATATAAATGTTTTTAAATAAGGGGTTCAAGCAACAATGGACAAAGGCAAAGGGGAATTATACAGACTCACACTTAGTGTTTATCAATAGAAAAGGAACATGAATTTAGATGGGCAAATAGCTTAAAAACACCCTAAAAGAGGTCAAAAAAGAGGACCATGGATGAAGAAGATTATTCTTCACATAATGACATAATGTAAAAATCAATAGACACAAACCCAAGGAAAGAGAGAGGTAAAGAAAGAATTTATTTTATTTCCATCAAGAGGTATTTCTTACAACTGCTTGACAAGGTCGAGCCTAATCAAGATGAGCATATTCAAAAATATCTCAAAGAGTTCCCTACTATTCAAGAATGAAGAGTCCTTGTGATAATCCAAAATCTGAGAGAGACATATTAATAATGGAAAGAATGGGTAATATATATAAAAAGGAGAAGAGAGAAGAGCGGGAACATTACCTAAGGATAATCAATGAGTTGACACCTATCAAGGGATGCTCCACCATTTATTTGGTCTAATTAGGACTAATCCATCATTAATCAATTAGCCTAAACTAGCTCCAGTACTATTTGATCTCTTTTCATGGGATAAGAGAGAGGCACTAAAAGACAAGAATTAGTTTTGCATGATGAGTCATGACCTTTTTATGAAAGGAAATCCTTAAGTGCTCTAAAAAAATTGAATGCTTTAAACTACTTCTCTAATCACCATACCCATTTTATTTGATTTTACAAGCCATCTACCATGCCATCTTCCACTTGTGTTCATGATGAGGAAAAAATCCTCATAACTAAATCTGATAAAGCCATGCCATGCATGATTTGAGCAGTGATCTATCGAGATAATGGCCACATGAAAGGATGAGTTCTTTGCTCATAATCACAAATATTTGCCTTTACATAGAAAGTCAACCTGGGTCTACTATAGATGAAAACCAATCCAAACTATTGGTTTTCCTATAGTTTTAATATAAATGACACTCTACTCAACGCATGGTATTTTTTCATCGACAAATTATCATCCTTTGATCTATACTAGGTTTAAAATACCTATTATGTCTTTGAAAATATTTAATGGTTTTATTCCATCCTTGAAATTTTCATCTTGACTAAAATCAGATTGAATTTGAAATTGGTTCACTATGTATCTATCTACCTTGGTAAAAAACATCCTCTTTGACTATTGTTGGAAGCTCCCTAGGCTCACTAATAAAATTAACACAATTGGTATCCTCATGATTGATTTAAGACTTATCAACTTTTTAACCTCTCTGAGCACCACTCACCATTGATCTTCCCTATATGAATGAGAATGAGCCCTAGATCTACCCTTGACTTGTCAACTTAATTTGAGTTGGTGCCACTTGGCAACATTGTATCTCGTCTCAAGATCTTGCTATCAGTTTGTCTACTTCCACACTTATGCCACATGGTGTCCTCATGTTCATCCTCAAGGGCATTTCTCTTTTATCTAACTTGCACCATTCATTTTCTTTGTGCAATTACCTATGATCCTTAGATATGCCTTTGACTTGTAAACTTAATCTGATCTAGTGTTACTTGGAAGCCTACATCTCATCTTAGGATATTTTTATTAGTATGTCTGCTTTCATGCAAATGCCATGTGGTGGTCTCACATTAATCCTTAATAAAATTGACTTTTTAACCTAACACATACTGTTGATTTCCTTTATGTGATTAAATATGATCCATTGATCTTGTGTGCCTATATTTTACATCTATATAAACATATTTGACATCTGCACATCTATCACTTAGATATTTAAAATCCAATGGTTATTTACTATAGCCTTAATTTTATGTCTAAAAGGTTGTCAATCTTTGGACCGTAATGGATGATTGTTGATCTTGAACTTTGACACTTACACGAACATCACTCTACTGGAACAATTTCCCTGAGATAATTTAGCCAATATGATTATGTCTTTAGGACTTTTGTATTCAAGACATTTGTTATGCAAAAAGTTTTAGAAAGAATGTGCTCATTGAGAAAATTATCTTGAACAATTTTCTTGACATAATTATACTTGGCCTTCTATTGTGGAAAAAATGTTCAAAATTATTTTCACTTCAGGATTTTTGCTTCGGATAAAATGTTTGAAACAATTCCCGACACTTATCCAAAAAAAATGAAACCATTAGCCCAAAATAAATATTATCACTTACCCCAAAACATTAATACTTATCCAAATAAAAAGGCCTGCAATAATTAAACTTAGCCAAATAAGAACCTACAACAATATGCCAAGGAAGGACTTAGAAAAATAAAATGTTTTTCACTTAGGTTTTTAACCTACATGCTCTTCTAAATTTGTGCTTGAACTAGTGTTATATCTTTAAAGTATAAAATCAATTATGAAAACATGAAGCTTTTACATACTTGTTCCATGACCCTAAACTAATTTGACCACCATGAAAAACTCCTCAGAACCCTCAATTTTCTCTGTAGACTTGTCCTTCAAAGATTAACAAATTACACTTTAAGGAATCTTAAAGTGTTTCAAAATATTTTTGAGTAACATGAGACCTTGGGACCACTCATTCCATCTATAATTCTTCTCAAACAATTTGATCATTCTTTCTCTACACCAGGACCTCTAAGGACTACACTGTATCCAAGCTATTTTATATGTGGGCCAAAAATGGCCAATAGTACATTTTCCAACCTACATTGCAAATGAAAATCCTAAACATGGTAAATCTAAAATTCATGTTCCTTGATATCCTTAGGTGTCATGTATACATACATATCAAAATATTTTAGAACAAGACATGCAAGATAATATCAATAACAAAAAAGACACAATATGTTCCAAGATCAAAACTAGTTATGAAATAAGAGGATCAAATCAATGGTATAATATATAAGTTTAAAATTAAGGCAATCAATATATAATAAATAATAGATAAACTATTACATTACCTATTAATCATAGTATAAAACATATGTTTATGAAAGATTCCACTCTTCATCTAAATAAATTCCTATATGGTGCCATGTTGCACCTTGATCAACACTCTTTCCAACACAAATCTCACTTTTTATTTTAATAGAATTATTTATCTCAAACAATAGTTGTATAATCTCTCCCTATAAATCTGAGATTCTAAATCACATTTATACTTCTCAAACCAACACAAAATAAAATTGTTCAAAATGCCATATGAAATTATTTAATTTTGTTTATAATATTTTTATAAATATGTAACATTATGTTAATATATATCATAGATTATTAATTAGTGGATCTTAAAGTAACATAAACACATAAACATATCATTTCTACTTGATATCCTTAAAAAAAAAAATATGTATTGGGTATGTTTTAAATTATAGTAAAAATTTGATTGAGGGCACACTATGCATTCTCAACAATAAACACATAGATACGAAATATTTTAATCAATAATAACAAAATATATCCACAATAAAAAATTATCAAAGTGCATGAATGAAAATATAAGCACCACTCAAAACTATCCACATAGTTACAAGAAACCAATACACAATTTATATAAGTCGGGGAAGAATTTGGGCATTGACAACAAAAGCTCTAATTACATAGTAGAGATATTAAATCCATAATTTTAATCAATGGAAAGCCCACTCCATAATCTAAGAACATACGCTTCTTCTAGGATGACAATAAAAATAGAGTGGCAATGCTTTGTGGAGGAGGAGAGAACAACATTAGCGAAGAAATGAAAAATTAGCAAGGAGCAAGCCCAATATATACACAACTTCGACCACCTATTTTCCACCATTTTTTGAAAATTATGCACTATTTCAATGAATAATAGAAAGGATATCAAAGACTATAAATAAAAAATCCCAATGAATTATTAAATAATAGCCACATTATGTAGTCAAAATAGAGCAACTAAACCATAAGTAGACACACATAATGAGATAAAGGAGGAAGGACAAGAAAATATTGTTATTTTTGGAATATAAAGTAATAAAATAATCATCTAGAGTGACCTATATGGATTAGGTTTCAATTCCATGCTTATTCTAATAAAAAATCATTTCCACTGTGTATCTGTATAGTAAAATACTCTACATTTTGTTTTGAGTTTCAGTTGTGCGCTCTAGTTTTGTTCCTACACATTTCAATTTTGGTAGTGAAGGTTTTGACATAGATAATGGGCACGAGTTTTCATTTTGTCTAAGTCTCTGAGTCATGCAGAACATGCCAAGTGTCATCAGCTGGGACACATTATAAATTCTCAAAGTAAGTGGAAGCCACCATGCTTCCTATTATATACCTATGGAGCATGACATGTGTTGGCATCCGTGTTTCAGTTTATTATAAGTTTCAAAATATTCTTTCAAAAATCTTCTCTTAGTGTGTGTGGAAGGTTCCAAGTGGCAACTGTGGAAGGTTTTAATATGTTTCTCTAAGTTACACGAAAAGTGCCGCGCGTCCCTTGTAATATCTGCAGAGACCACCAAGTGTCGACATCCGTAGTTTCTTCCTTTCGTTTCATTATTGAGAAAGGACTGTAGTTAGCCATAGGTGAGTTACTAAAATAATTAGAGTGTGCTAAGTGTCATCATCTGTGTGAATCTAAATGAGTCCCAAATGTTTCTACAGTGTTTTTAAAGCTTAGCAGAAGTTGCCATGTGTCATCTTCCACAGGACTCTCAAAAGGTATCTAAAGCTTCTATAGATAAGTGAAAGTCACCATGTGTCACTTATTAAGATTAGCAGATGCTGCCAAGTGTCCTTGCCTATTTCAAAGTGGAAAATTCCAGGTGTATCATATTCAGCTAATGAACTTACACAGAGGCTAACCGGTTTAGATCCAAAAGATATCTTCTGTTAGACACTTCCAGTTAAGTTCTAGTTCGGTTAGACCGTTGAGATTTGATCGTGTGGGAAATCTTGAGCCAATCCTATGCTATAAATAAGGGTTCAAATTAAAATAAAAAGAACATAAAGAAGGGAAAGGGAGAGAATTTTTTGCAGATAGATTGTTATTAGAGATCTATAGGAAATTTTTGAGACTTTCTTGATGTGGCCAGTAATATCATTTGCCTTTGTTCTATTTTCTTAATTTAGAAAGTTTGTATAACTGTGCATGTATCAGTGCCTTTTATGTGACTGGAAAATTAATAAGAAGACTGAGTTTTGTTCCTTTGCTAATATTTTCTGTTTTATTACAAAATCATCTAAGTTGTGAGCTTTTGATTCTATTTGTTTTCATATTTTACATTGATCATGCATTGTTTGCTCTTTAATGTAATTGAATCCTAAAGAAAGCTTCATTGTGCTTAGTATTAAGGAACAAATCATACTCAAGCGCATTGCCATAGTTAAATTTTCTTTCATTGCATTGGAGATTCTGTTTAATCTTTATCTCTTTTTCCCATAATACATTTGAGATAAAGGAGAGCCAACTTATTTAAAATTTGGAGGTCATTTTAGGTCGCAAGTCCCACATTCTTGAAACTTCCCATGTTGGTGTTGGAAATAGCACAATTTTAAGAATCAACAATTTTTGGCACACCCGATGGGACAATCTTTGAAGCTTCTTTCAAGACTGTATGAACCAGAGAGATATAAGGAGTTAGAGCTATGGACCAGTAAGAAGAGCTCAATCTACTGTGAACCTAGGTATTCATTTACCACCATTGATAACTAATTAAAGAATAAGGGTCAATCAGTTTAAAACAATGCCAAGAGCAAACATGGGAGCACCTATAGCCCCAAGGAATTATGCAAATTGGAACACTAGCAGTGCTCTAATTATCCCAATACCACCTGCCACTTGGGATCCTATTCTAGTAAATGCCCTAAAAGCTCTACCCAAATTCAGTGGGGAAGATTTCAAAACACCTAAAGAACATCTACAAGATGTGTATGATGTCTGTGTAATACATGTAATCACACAACAGAATGTGGCTATAAGATTGTTAGAAGCATCTTTTAAGGGAAAGGCTCTAGACTGGTATAGATCTTTGACCTCAAATACAATATCTACATGGGATCAGCTTGGAGATGCTTTCTTTGCAAGATTTGAAGAAAAGGGTGATAAATCTTCTTTGTTGCAACAATTGATTACTATCAAAAGGGCACAAAAAGAAGAAATGATTGATTTGAATTCAAGATTTCAAATGACTTGGGAAAGAATTCCTACTACAGGAAGACCATTACCAGGTATGGCTATAGTATTTTATCTTAAAGCCTTAAATATAGATATATTAGTAATGATTCAGTCACTTGGAGGTTAGACTCTGTTAGAAGCCTATGACTATGCAGTTAGAGATGAAAATAACTTAATAGATGCTAGAAAGTTGCTCCTAAGGCCTCCCATGCCCATGTTTCTAGAGATTAACTTACCTTTGCCTCAAGAATCCCCTCATACCATAGCCCCACCTATGTCTATGTATACATTTCCTTAAAAATCTACTAAATTAGTTGTCCCTATCCAGTCATCTGAGATGGATGATGTCAAAAACATCTTAAGGACATTTTCTAATGAGATAATTAACCTAAAAAGATAGCAAAATCCTTATCCTAGACCCCAATATCAAGGCTACCAAGGAAATAGACCTGTACCACAGCCAAATCTGTATTAGGGTCCTCAAAGGCAAGTTAACCCTCAACCATCGAAGCAATTAGTTACAGTCCCTACACCCTCATAGACTATTCCCCCTAATCCAAATAGGGAAATTATTCTAAGGTAGAATAATTATGCAGATGGCACCAATGCCTGGTGTTTCCCTTATAATAATGCTCATATGCCTAGAGATGGTCCTAGGGGTAATCTATAGCAAAAGATAGCAGATCAAAGAAGAATGGATGGATAATTTGCAAATACTTCTGACACTCAACCATACCAATCCCTGGTATGCAAAATTTAGTCCTGGTGGCTCAGATGCAAGGGATGTCCTTACAGCAAGAAGAAGAAATAGCCTTGAGTATGCTTTGTTTTCATGGGATGAAGATGAAGAATTAGTATTCTTAAATGAAGCTTCTACTTCTAAGAAGCCATTGGTATAATCAGATTACTACACTAGAGCCAAGAGAAGGATGATGGAATGGCTTGAAGTCACAAATGATGAAATTATGCAAATTCCTCCATTTCAAGGTCATCAAAACATAGCTATTAGACAAGAAAATACCTCTCGAGATTACCCCTAGCCAAAATTTGGCTATTCCCTATGGATTTCCACAGGGTTATCCTTTTGTAGGCAGGTATATTGCTTCTCCATCTACCTTCCAAGATCAAGCAAACACTGCTAAGAAGGCTAGGGAAGCCCAGATGGATAAAAAGAGGAATAAAGATAATAAAGCTCTAATTGCACCACACATGAGGTCACTATTTGACCCAATCCAGAAGTAGCTAACTGTGACTCATTTGTCACCTAATGTAGTCAGGCCAAATGAGCAAATGCAGCCTCAAGATTATACAATGAGTGTAGTGGCTATGGATATGTCATTTTTCAGACCATAGGATATAGTTGAGCTACTAAATGAAACCACTTCTGCTATAGTTACTAATTATTTGAAAGTATCAAAGAAGCTACATAAGATGGAGGCTGATCTAGCTCAAGAGAAAGTAAATGGTAGCAATCTAGCTATAGAAATCAAAAAAAATACTGATTAAATAGAGAGTCTCAACAAACAGTTGCAAGATACTATTTCTTGTCAGATTCACCAAGATATTCAAGCCCTAAATGCTTCTTTGAAAGAAGAGCTAACACAAGAGAAAGCTGCAGTGACAGACCTAAGGCAGGAAAAGGCAACACTAAAGAAAATGTCAAGAAAACCTATAGCGGGTCACTCAGTTCCAGTAGAAGTTGATGAATGAGCAAAATAATACCGCCACGATACAGGCCCAACTTCAAGCTAAGAAACAAATAACAAAAAAATTGACACTTGAGCTGGCTAATAAGCCAAAAAATGTAGAAGTTCTAAACCTAGTCAAGGAGCTATATGTATCAGTATGGAAAAAAATCTCTGAGGAGATTACTCAGCTTAGACCCTCTCTAACTTTCTTGCTAAATGCACAAAAATTGTGTGAAAAGGTGGAGACTTCAGTCCAGGCCACTCTGTCCACTATCTCTTTGAGAGTGTTTGATTCTCAAAAGCTACTGAAAAAGCTATATGACACAACTGATGAAACATTATAAACAACAGGGATTAGTGACAGAATGATTATTGTAAAAAGGGTGAATGAAGTTCTCAGTTACAACTCTACAACAATTAATTGCAAAGAGCTCCTAGATGTGGTAAAAGAGGGAATAAAAGACATGAATAAGCATATTGAAGATCTGGTGCAATTGGGTCTTCCCTCCCCTTTTCTTGATAGCAACACTATGTTAATGGTTGATGAGGTTAAGCCTTCGTTGTTATCTAGACAAAATGATCAGTCAATTTTATAGGGTTTAACAGATGCTTCATCAGTGCCAGAAGTGGAAGCTATCTTAATCCCCATGGCCCAGCATTATTTCTAATTGAAGACTGTAGTTCATGTTTTGTAGAGTTTTTCACACAAGGACATCATCAACCTTGATTTAGCCTTCTAGGATTTGCAAAATAAATAGGGACTATCTGATGCTGAATGGTCTATTTATTAGATGGCGTTACGGAATTTGTGATTTTTGCCACATTTTTTATATATTCTTTGTGTTATTTTTTGAGTAGGCTCAAAAGTCCTCAGGGTCACCAAGAACTGTAGAGTAAAATACTCTACATTTTGTTTTGAGTTTCAGTTGTGCACTCCAATTTTGTCCCTATGCGCTCCATTTTTGTCCCTGTGCATTTTAGTTTTGGCAGTGAAGGTTTTGACATAGAGAATGGGAACAAGTTTTTGTTTTGCCTAAGTTTTGTCTAAGTCTCAGAGTCACGCAAAACATGTAAAGTGTCATTAATCATGACACATTATAAATTCTCAAATTAAGCAGAAGCTGCCATGTGTCCTATTATATACCTGTGGATCATGATAATTGTCGGCATCCACATTTCAATTTCTTATAAGTTTCAAAATCTTCTTTCAAAAGGATTCTCTCAATGCATGTGGAAGGTGCCAAGTGGAAACTATGGAAGGTTTTAATATGTTTCTCTAAGTTACATAGAAAGCACCGTGTGTTCCTTGTAATATTTGCAGAGACCACCAAGTGTCAACATCCGCAGTTTCTTCCTTTTGTTTCATTTTTGAGAAAGGACTATGTTTGGCCCTGGGTGAGTTGATAAAGTAAGTAGATCATGCCAAGTGTCATTGTCTATGTGAACTAAATGAGTCCTAAATGTTTTTATAGTGTTTCTAAAGTTTAGTGGAACCCGCCATGTGTCATCTTCCGCAGGACTCTCAAAAGGTACCTAAAGCTTCTATAGACAAGTAGAAGCCACCACGTGTCACTTGTTAATATTAGAGGATGCTGCCAAGTTTCCTCACCTATTTCACAGTGGGAAATGCCATGTGTATCTATTTTAGCTAATGAACTTACAGAGAGGCTGACCATTTCATATCTGAAAGATATCTTCTATTAGACACTTCCAGTTAAGTTCTATTTCGGTTAGACCATTGGGATTTGATCATGCGGGAAATCTTGAGCCAATATTATGCTATAAATATGGTTATAAATCAAAATAAAAAGAACATGAAGAAGGGAAAGGGAGAGAATTTTCTATAGATAGTTTGTTATCAGAGATTTACAAGAAGTTTTTGAGACTTTCTTGTTGTGGCAAGTAATATCATTTGCCTTTGTTCAATTTTCTTAATTCATAAAGTTTGTATAACTGTGCATGTATCAGTGCCTTTTATGTGACTGGAAAATTAATAAGAAGACTGAATTCTATGCCTTTGCTGATATTTTTTGTGTTATTGCAAAATCATCTAATTTGTGAGCCTTTGATTATATTTATTTTCATCTTTTACATTGATCATTTGTTGTTTGCTCTTTAATGTAACTGAATCCTAAAGATAGCTTCAATGTTATTAGTATTAAGGAATGAATCATACTCAGGCACATTGCCATAGTTAAATTTTATTTCATTGCATTGGTGATTCTGTTTAATCTTTATCCCTTTTTCCCACAATACATTTGAGATAAAGAAGAGCCAGCTTCTTTAAAATCTGGAGGTCATTTCAAGTGGCAAGTCCCACATTCTTGAAACTTCCCATGTTGGTGGTTGAAACAATGCAATTTTAAGCATCAACAGTATCCATTCTCACACTGTAGAATAACCCTTCTTGAATAACACATTACTTTATTTTTTAGCACAACCCAAAATGTAGGATAGATGAGTGTATCCTAATTCCACAAAACATTAGTGCATAATGTAAACCATGTATCCAAACTGAAACAAGTTGGAAATCTTTAGAAAACTAAAAAAAAAAGAAAATAAATTAGAAGATCATAAAGTACAACAAAAGAGGCTACGTGAAGAAAATACAATGATCATGATGCAAATACACATTATCTTCAATAATAAATTTAATCTAATTTTAAGAGAATGGATAGGAAATAAGTTATCCTTTGAAAAAAAAGATCATGTAAGATTATGTTTGGAAAAAATGTTCAACACATTACGGAATTTTTTTGTATACAAGTAACTTGAGTTTATATTAGTGTCGATCACCTACATTATTTGAATCAACTACCTATTAGTGTATCAAAAATATTGTACACTTGTTTTAAAGCATTTTTGTATTATAATAAAGGCATTAGAAATATAAGTAGAGTGGTATTAAACAAAACATTCTCAATTGACCTTCTAAAAATATCAAAGGTCAAGAAGACTTACAAAACTTTATATGGAGTTTATCTTAATTATTTCTTCTGGTTATGGTCTCTAGTGGTTGGTGTTCCTCCCTTTATTTTGGGCTCTTTTTATTTTCTATGATGGTCTTGTCTTCGCTTTTGGGACTATGTATTTTTCATTCTCAAGGATAAAACCACATTTTATTGGTCTTGTGGGGACTTTTGTTTGGCTATGATTTTCTATTACGTAATTTGGGCCTACTGGGGTTCCATATTCTAGGTTCTTTTCATAACCTAGTTGGCTTCACTTTCATTTTTCTCTTTTTTGGGATACACAGGACACCCATTATGCCTAACTTAGATTCCACACTAGTCAAAGGTGGGTCCATCTTAATTTTAACTTTGTCAGCTGACCTTTTTTTTTTCTTAGTCCTAAAGATCTGTTTAAGGACTAAATATACTCCTTAACAATGAATAATACTTTTTTTTCTTTTCATGGGGTGTACAACTAGTGATGAGAGAACAAATGAATAAAATGAATTACATAAAAGAAGTCCTCACTTCCAGAATGCTTATAATAGTAACGGGGTTGTTTAGATATATTTTCAAAACAAGGTTGATGTGGGTTATGAGATAGCCATGGAAAATATCTATAAAAATAATAATCAGAGATGGAGGATGGGAATGTGGTTTATGAATGGTTGAAAGATATTTCTCAGGTAGTCTGAAAATAATAACAAGACTTGGATTTTTATAGGCCAACAAAGAGGGTGGGCCTAATGGGTTTATTGGGTCTAATGGGTATTGTAATTGGTATAAAGCGTGTAATTATATTAGGCTTTGTAATTCAGACAACTTAAGATTATGAAAAAATCTCTCACAACAACATCATGTATGAGAATACATTGAAAAATACCATATGGATCTTACATCCAAAGAATAAAGGTTGTATGGAAAACTTAAAATAATTTTATGATATTATTCTCTTATAAATAACAAAAAATATTGAGGTTGATAATTTTGGTCTTACATCCAAATGCTCTTATTCCCTAACCAAAAAAACTAGATTATTATTTGGCCTACTTGTAATCGATTTTACCTTGATGGTGAAACTACATTTTTTGGGCACAAGAAAAACACAATGGCTTCATAAAAAGACATAACTATTTTTATATCTTATCTCTAGTTCATATTATGTCCTTGATTCACCAGTTAATAATGAAAATGGCTATATCCACCTTTCAATAGCTCGCCATCTTTCACTAGTCACGCTTACTTGACCTCCTTTCAATAACAACTACCACCAATCTAACCTTAATAAGGTTGTTACTCCTAATATTACCCCCTAAAATAAAGTGGTTTACTTAACACT
>JARHVA010008652.1:302500-305000 GCA_037957365.1 Torreya grandis | reverse complement strand
CATCTAGAATATGTTGGGGAACTAGCAAATCATATCCCAGTTTAGGGAAATATTGAGTGAAGGGAGTAGCCATGGGCCAATGCCAATCCTTCCACCAAGGAGTAAGATAATTTACCCTAATTCTATGAAGATATTCATCATGTATGTAACCTTCTATATATACAATGGACTCAAATTTTAAATTATTTAAATGATTTTTTTTTATGAATTTACTACCAAGAAATCCAAGACTAACTCACTTGGTAGAAGAGATCCCATATAGTTTTCACACCTTTCTTGAACAGTCTTAGCCCTTTAATCTATGATACCAAAACAAAGAGAAATTTGTGGAAATTCAAGCAAGGAGACCACCAAAGGGAATGAGAATTAATAAAAAGACCATTCCTAAAACCCTCCACTTTCCAAATCAGATGGATTTTGATCTTCTCACAGACTTTCCATAAACATTGAATAATAAATGTACCCTTAATTTTAACACATAGCAGGGTAATGAGAAGGGTGTGAAAACCGAGTCCTTGCCAAGATTTTCTTCCACAAAGAACTCCCTGAGAGGTGCTATGACATAGAAGAACCTTCTAGGTTTCATCACCTTCTAGACCATGAATAACCCATTTAGAGTTGACAACAAGACGTTAAGTTTTGATGTCTAAAATAGCAATCCCACCTATCTCTTTAGGCCTACAACAAATATCTCAAGAAACTCTATGAAATCCCTTTTATCATTTATAATTAGTCTAAAGTAACTCCCTCAATATGTTTTCTTACTTGCTATGGGTATCATTAGGAGGATCCCAACAAAAAGACTAATACACATAAGTAGCTACCAAAACTTTGAACCAAATCTGAAACTTGCCTGATAAACATAAAGGCTTAGTAATTTAAAAACAGATTTTATTTTCATCCCTTTGACCCACATAAAACCATAAATTATAGAGAAAATATGACAAAATAAAAAATATGTCCAATAATTTGAATTGAACATAGTATAAATTATTTACATTTGTGTATGGTTCATAAATATTTTCAAATATAAAATAACATAATATTAAAAAAAGTAATTTAAAATAATTATATTAAAAGAAAAAAATATACATTTTATTTATTCCTAATTCTCTTGTGAGGAATTACTGATAATAAAAATGTGATGGGAAAATAATTTCTCTATATAATAAAATTATATAGAATAAAATTTAATAATATTAAAATTCCTCATAAAACAATGTGAGACCCAAAATGATTCATTAAGCTCTTTTCGGGTGCAACTTACGTCCAAACAAAATTAAATGAAATAAACTAGAAACCATCAATGTGAAACATAATACACCGATTTTACAACCAAATATTAGATATAAAGCGAATGAAAAAACATGTATAATCATCAATATACTTAAAAATCAAAGTCATACACCACATATTTCACAGGTTTTTGTTCCTACAATACTTCTTCTTATAGTATATGTTTCTTTCCTTCTTTTTTTTTTCTTTTTTCATTCTTATTATCTCTTACTTAGTTTACTACTAAAATAAAATGGGAACCATGTTAACAAGGATAACATATTTCACTATTTTTTTTCCTATAATACTTCCTTGTATAGTACATATATTTATTTCTTTTCTTCTCTTCTTTCTTCTTTCTTCTTTCTTCTTTCTTTTTTCTTTTTTCTTTTTTTTTTTTTTTTTTTTCTTTTTTTTTCTTCTTCTTCCAGTTTTATTAGTTTTTGTTTAGTTTAGTACTAAAATAGAATGGAATCATGTTAACAAGATCATAAATGGTTAGTACTTACTTTTACATTAAAATTTATTTATAAATTAGTTTATGTTAAATTTATAATTTAAATTTAATATAAAAATTTAGTATTAAAATAAATATGATAATTATTTTAATTAGATTGTGTAGTTAAATTATCTATTTTTTATAGCATTTATTAATAATATTTAATCAAAATTATTATAAAATATGTTTTAAATAAATATTTGTATAATATTATTAATATTTAATATAATTTATGTTACATAAATTAAATATCAAATTGAAATAGAAATATAATTTTATAATTTTTAAATAATTTCTTAAAATATATAACTGTTAAGAGAGCGAAGTAAAATTAAAAAATAAAAAAATAAAAAAAAAATTGAGTATAATCCACTAAACAATGCATTTACTATGTAACTATACCCAATATGTTGGTGGTTTGTTATCCACTATTCTGTTGAAAAAGTGGCATGTGCTTGCATGTTTATATTATCCTAATATGTTTTATGTGTCATTTTAAACGTATAGGTTGGCATTTCCAGCTACAATGTTAAGTTTTCAGTATACTTTATTATTATAAAGTGCAGATTGAAAGGATATTTTATAACTTTATTTCTAAGTGGGCATATAAACTTTACATAATATATTCTTTCTTGTTTAAAATCAATATTTATTATTATTAATTTTATTTTTTGATTTTTATAAAATTTATTTATATTAAATCTTTACAAAAATTGGTTATACAGA
>JARHVA010008652.1:220000-297500 GCA_037957365.1 Torreya grandis | reverse complement strand
AAGTCAACCTCCATAAAATTAAGCTTATTTACAGTAACGACACCATTTATTACATAACGGTAGAAATGCGAGTGAAAGAAAATCATATGAATTTTATTGTGTTTGAAATGATATTTTTCAACCCCACACACACACACACACACACACACACACACACACACACATGAACCAATAAATAAAATATTAATCCAATCTAACCAATCTGATGGCACCAATCTAAATAGATGTAAAATAACTATATCAAATGACACAATACTATATAATTAACCATGATATACTACAACTGACTCAGAATTATGTTTTTAGTGATGATAATATAAGGATAAACCTACAAGATAAAATAAAAGGAAATACATGGAAAATATAAAATTTAACAAAAGGAGATAGAGATGGAAAAATAAAATAGACTAGGAGGAGGATAGGATGTTAGTGATGTATGTATTACTAGATAGTATGTGAACTTCTATTGAAAGGTGCCTAGAGTTGAATTGAACCTTTTCCTAGTGTATTCTTTAGGACTTGCACTTAGTGATGTGCCAACATGTATTGTAAAAGATATCATCAATAAATAATAAAGGTGAAAATTAAAAGTTTATATCGATTCAACTATAAATGTTCCAACTTGGCATTTCATTTCACATGCCATATCCTACATGAGTACAAAGTATGAATATTTGAATACTTTATTTATATACCTCTTTAAAAACCATGTATTGATTACTTTTTGGTGCTTTCTAATTTGTTTTAAGACATTTTATTTTACTTTTGTTGTACCTAAATGCATGCTATTTTAAAAATTTAAATATGGACTCATTATTTCTATAAGTATTAATTCATAATCCAAATCAACCTTAGGAATCATAATATTGATCTAAAGCAGATAATCCTAAGTGTTTTTTAAAATTCTAATTTACATTTTAAATTTCTAAAAGAAGGAAAATCAGATCTTTGGCATCATTCATTATTTATCTACCACCTTTAACTTGTTTTATATTTTGAATGCTTTTTCAAACATGGGTTTCCATTTAATTTACTAACATGACTAATAAAAATGATTAAGCATAATTAATATTTGATGTGTAGCATATTTTTCTCAGGCTTAAAATTTGCATTTGAATTCCCTAGAATTATTATATGAGTTAGTATTCCATTTACTTATAGTCAATTGTGGTTATATAAAAAAATACTCTATGTCCCTCTGAGTATTTGTATTCTAAATATCATTCCACATAGAATCATCTTGTTCAATCATAACTTTCAACTTTCAAAATATATTCAAAGTTCCTAAGTTCTTTTGAGTCATCCACATATCAAAATATTGTTAGTGCAAAACTCATCTATTCTTCATGAAATGTTCTAAGTCTCTACATCAAAGAGAGTCATCGACATGGCATGATCTCATTGAATCAAACCCCAATAGTTTAAGTTAAATTACTATTCTTTCATATCCCTGGAGCCTCAACATCACACCACATTATACAATCCCATTAACTTAGAACCTAGAAGATGAAGGCAGGTCCATTACATTCAAAGTTACCAAGTATCCTATGTCACGACATGTGGCATAACCTTATTCACTATGGACCAATTAGTTGAAATTATACTGTAAAAACTTATAATATTATAGGTCAATGATAATTATATATGTGGCATTTTATCATTAATTACAAACCAATCAGTTGAAGGTACCTTCCTAGTGTTTCAATTTGTATAGATTCCTAATATCTATTCACATGTTATCATATAAAAATCTTTGAGATTGTTAAGAGAAAGGTACAAGAGTAAAATATAATGGTCTCCAGAGAGCCAAGAGTCATCCATGTTTTACCCTCTCAAAATCTTAGAGATTATCACTTAAAAGTAAAATATCATAGTGTTTTTTGAACTTTGGAACCTCGATATTACTCCACATGGTACCATCCTATGTGTGTGTTGATTTCCCAAAGAAGTACATAATTAAACTATAAATTTGAGTAACCAAGTTATCAAAATCTCTAATTTTTGTACTACCAAACTTTTAAATCAATCGAGTCAGCTTACAAAAAATTATGTAGTATAATAATAGCTTCTTCACCCTAAACAACTAACAAACTTCCCTCTGAATATTATGTTTCATGAGGGGCTTAGTATTTGGAAATAATATTTAATAGGGGAGCATTTCCATTCCCTTATTACTCTACTCTCTAGGATGAGATAGATGGCATCAAACCATACTCTACCATAAACCAATTGACTGAGGATAGAAAATTAAATGCAGATGATCTGTTACCATTACAAATAATGAGGTTTCACAAAATGGAAGAAAAATCTAAGGTAGTTCCATGTATAAAATTATGTCAATATTTATTTCTTAACGGCAATATTAATGGAGATTTCTTACTTTTTAAGCTTCATAGTAATATAGTAAAATATTTTTATAGGGAGGCATTTGAAAATTATATGTGATTTTCAGTTCGTAAAATAAATTATAAATAGGTTACATCTAATGGTTGGTTGGAACATAACACAAATGAAGGTAAACTCAAGCAATGGCTAGAGAAAGGTGAGAAATTGAATATTCAAGGAGTTGTGTCCTTAGTCCCCATAACTAAATTAAAGCTAGTATTAGAATATCCATGCCCATTTTCAACATATTGTATTTATTTTAGAGCATTATTTATGTACACAAGGCATGGGTTACATTCAAATACATCATTTTAACTTTTGATAAAATCATGACACTTGTTGACGCTATCAGTGTCAGGATCATGGCATAATTATTCTATGTTGATTAAAGGCTATCTAATGTAAATTTTATATGATTATATTATATATTAGATGTGTCTATGGGAATAATACATGCAACCCATAGAAATATTTGGGAACCATTTGTAAAATATGTAAACAATAGTGTCTGTGATGAATTTTCTATACTAGATGTTTACAAATTTAGGAGGGAAATACAAAAAAATACAAAAGAGATATACCCATTAGATTACTAATCCATTTATAAGTTTTCAATTCCCATGATTTATAGGATTTTAAGAATAATAATTTAAAATATGGGATACCATTGTTAATACCATAATTTCACTACAATCAGGATAGGGGGAACTAGGGCCCCTCCTCTAAATTTTTCTTATTTTATTCTTAAGAAAGTGATAGTGTAAAAGATAACCTTTAAAATACATAATAGTTTGGACCAGGATATTTATGAAAAAAACTAAGGGTACTATCACAAGACCCATCTAAATATTGGCCAAGATAAATACTCACTATAGATGCACCATAATTTAGTTAGTAATATCATATCCCATTATAATTTAAAATGAAGCACAATATAGAGACTAAGATGTGAGAAATAGAGAAAGGCAATACATTAATGAACTTATAAATAGTTGATTCTACATTCATGATGGACATAATATTTTTTAACATTACCAAATTTTCATCAATATTTCAAATGATTCAAAAGTCTAGATTCTCATGAATAGAACATCCAATGTGGTACTTTAATTACTAGGTAGTGGGTAAATAAAATTATGTAGGAGGTAGATATATACAAAAGACATCAGTGGCCCCAGCCTTAGGCTCAGTTATCACTAGAGCATGGTCTTTGTTCCTCTCCATATTAAGAAGAAGTTAGTCTATTAGAAGAATGTGCCTCTCAAAGGGAGATGGATTCCAACATTAGTAAAAAAATTATTAATGGAATCCAAATGCCTCAACCATAATATATAGTGAATTTCATAACTGTAACTAAAAATAATTCATCTCTTATATGAAAATAAATTATAATAATTTATTTGTTACCATTGGTTCTATTAACCATAGTTCAATAGGTATGTATTCATGGATTCATGTAAATTTATTTTGTTACTCATTCATATTAAGTTTTAGTTCCCTCACCTCCTACCACTTCTTCCATTACCACTTCAGTGCCATCTAGTGAATCCACTTAATCTCCCATCCCATACATTTAAGGTAAACATCCTATAAATACCTAACCATCCATATTAACTTACAAAATAAATCTCATGACTCCTCTTGTATCTCCCCAAAAGCTACAAGTAGAAGAAAGACCTATTGAAGATCCATATACTAAAGTGGGGATTCTATATGAGGAATCATAGGAGAAAAATAAGAACCAAAAGGAAAATCAAAATAGATGGAACATATCTAGTTTTCATATAATAATAAAGGATTGTGGCAGACTAAATAAGAGTGGTTGTTTGAAGAAGACATATAACCAGAAGGGGACACATTATTTTTTGAAGAAATATATGATGAAGAAGAAGAAGAAACTAAATATGGATATAATTAAATACTAATTTAATGTTAAGATCCATTTAAAATTTAGATAATAAGTAAAGAAGCTAAGGGTGAAGTGGAGTAATAAAATAATGATTCATCATCCACTAAATTATTATAAATGGATACTTAACATTGGATTTAGATGTAGAATATGTATTGAAATAAGCTCCTATGATAGGAGTTACTCATAAAACTAAAACCATATCTCCATGTTCCTCTCCTAATACTAATATTAAATAATCATCTACCTTAATTGAGACACTATTTGATGATCAAAGAAAATATATTCTTATTGAGGAATAAAAGCATGCTTTGAATGAGGTAGTGTCTTTCCTTGTTCCATCCATTACATTTATAGATACTCACAAGGTCAATGTGTCATATATTATTTAAATTGATGTATCCATTTTTCCATTTTAATCATTACAAAAATATTTTTCAAAAACCAAGGATATATATGCCCATGCTTGTATTGAGAAAACTAGGCCACAAACCTTTGATTCTTTAATTCACTTACGCACTACCTTAGTAGTGGTAAAATAACAATACCATAAAATAAAGGTTGATTTTGAATAATTTGTGTCTATTCATATTTTTAATCCCTAAGCACCACCTAGACTCTTTACCCAATTGGATATATCCTTCTCTTAGTCTACTCAAGCTGAGTTTTCTATAATGATAGTTTTAAAGGCTCTAAGATAAATAAAGTATGTGGTGTAGAATGCATCCAAAAGAGACATATCAAGATGGAGTAGGGATATTCAACCACATATTTAAGTAAAAAATTCAAATAAGTGATTTAATATTTCCTCCAAGATTTTATCCACCTACTACTTTTGCACAGACTAGCCAACTTGAGGACCAATGAGAACTCATTTTCCCTCCATAGGTTAAGGAGTCTAAAGAAAGGAAAAAGGATATAATGGGCTTGGACCTTGTATAATTTCCAATAATAATAAAACATTTTAACAATAAAAATTTCATGATATATAGGGCATGGGAGAGAATACAATCTACATGAGAGGAAAACAAGTACTATTAGAGTAAAGGGGATAAAATCCCATGAGGAAAAAAATAAAAAAACCTAAATAACAGTGCCGTAATGAATATTTTGAATACTTTTTTTATTTCGTTGATATAATAATGGAGGTAATGATTCAATAAACTTATAGAATTTAAGATCAAGGAAGACAAAGGATATTGCAAATCAAAATCATTTATGGAGGAAAATTTTTGTTATTAATAACATTCAAATAAATTATGTTCCTCCTTATATCAAAATTTGAATGCTTGAATTAGAATCAAAAAATTAGATCTTATATATATTAGGAGGATTGTAGATACCCTATGTCACACTATACTAAACAATACTCATAATCGTATTTATTCGTTAAAGGGGACATTGAACCAAAATTGGGAGCTACAAGAAGAAAACTCTTCCAAGTGGCTAGAATTGCACCACCCTTTCCATATACTTTGAGAATTTTAGGAGACATTCTTGGTAACATTTTTTTTTTTTTACTTCTAATAATTCCATAGATAACCACAGTAGTAATTAAGGCCCGATATATGAGATAAATAATAAGGTTGATACATTTACTTTTATTACATAAAATATTTCTTATCATTTGTGATATTTTTAGTAATCCTTGAAGGAACACTATTAAATGAAAATTTTGATACTATTCTTGCCTTATTTGGTTCTTTTGATATAGCTCTTAAAGGTTCTTGTTGTGTTTAATTTTTATTACCTTAAGATACAATATCAATTCTCCACCACTAAAAAAATATTTCCATCTAACAAAAATGACAACTATAAATCACAAGTATGTAAAACATTTTTATTAAATTTTTAGATTGAGATGGTTTACAATGATTTAATTCATTCCTAAAATATATTAGAGACTTATTGTTTCTTCAATTATAGCACTGAAAAATTATTATTGGGTTTAATTTATATCACCCTAAGATATAAGATCAATTATCTACCATTAAAAATTTATTTCCATCTAACAAAAATGACACTTATAAATAACATGTATGTAAAATGAATTTATTTATATTTTTAAAAAATGACACTTATAAAACATACACATATTTTTTTTCCAATTTTAGATGGTTTATAGTGACTTAATTACTTCTATAAATAGATTATAAACTTAATGTCTAACCTTGAAATTACCTATTAAAAAAATATTTTAAATGGAATTCAATTCTTTTTCCTATCTCCTCTACCCAAGGAAAAAAATAAAATAAATAAGTAAATAATAAATAATACCTAAAACTACTCTGACTGAAATACTTTTATAACATCTTTTATTTTTTGAAAATGATATTACTTTACTACAAATATTTCAAATTTGATAGAGGTGTTGGGACTTTTCCTATTCTAATAAGTTTATGTTGTACCTTTATAAATATTTTCATCATTGTGATGGTAACAAAATTATATGTGATTTTATTTTACAGAGATGTTGGTAATTTTCTTATTTTGATAAGTCTATTATATAAATTTATAGATATTTTGATCCTTACGATGTTACCACAATTATGTCAAGTTTTGAAATTTATGATTTTCTTTCTGAAATTGTTAATATATTTTTGTAAAACATTTTATTTATTTATTTGGAAAAGATTTAGTTTTTTTCAAATTTGTGGTCCTCTAAGTAATTAAAATAGATCTAAATAAATTAAATTAAAAACAAAATTATTTAAATAAATTTAATAAATTTTAATTAATTGAACTAATTAAAGAGAGGTGATCCTAAATTTATGAAATTGAAATATGGATATGTTAAAAAAATGTATGTTTCTAAGATAATAGTCTAAAGTGTTAATAGAATCTAAAATATTTGGTTACTCTCCATGATTAAATACATAAACTATTAAAAAAGAGCACTAGCTAATAATCATAAGAAACATATTATGACCCATTCAAACATAATGTTTATTTTGTACATGATAAAGTTGTTATTCTTTAATTAAGATATTCAAATTTTAAAATAAGTTTAATAGAATCACATAATTGAATTAATATTCAATATAGGTTCACAACAAATCAAAAGTTCATACGTTGCAAATACATCCATAACTTAGAGAAACTTCTTTATCTATGGATGGATTTATTTGCTACAAGCCAAACATTGATATTCTTGAAATACTTTATATGCCTTGTTATATAACCATAAAGTGTCTATATTACTTATTAGATATCTAGATATCTATTTAGGTAGTGAGTTAGCTAATTAGCTATTTATTTATTGGTTGGTTGGATTGTTTTTTTGTTTTTCACCCCAAATGTATATTTGATCAATATCATTTTTATCTAATAGTTAGTTAGTTAGTTAGTTAATTTTATTATTTGTTTGTTTGTTTATCTATTTGTTTGCTTATTTATCACCTCAAATATATATCTGATTAATATCATTTTTATATTTCTCATTTTTTCCTTTTATTACTTTTATTATTTTTTAATCAATGAATATATGCTATAAATGATTATATCCCTGAACTATATGTTTTTAATGTGAGTGTTTTGTGAACTATAATATATAACTTAATAATGTATTTACACAAAAAAATTTAAGGGAGAAATATTAAATAAATTTATGGAGGTTAAGTTATTAATGTTTCATATTATTAAAAATGGATTCATACCTGTATCAAGATTCTCAAAAAATATATCAGAAACTAGTTTACTTAATCTCCATTTCCTCCCAATTTTTTTTTGTATTTTTCATTTCCATTTTAATTATTATTTAATATTTATTAATTTTTAGAACAATATTCTAATGAAATTATATAGAACCTAATTTACCTAAGGGATAAAACATGTAATCTTATAAAAATAAAAAATAATAAAAATGTAAGTTTAAAAAATAAAATGAATAAATAAAACCTACACTAGAAAAATCATTTTTCAATCAATGAATGTGGGAACATGGGAGTAGAAGTTAAGCAAAAGGTACCACTATTTTCATGAGAGACTAATATTTTTTCCATTGACATCACACAATCTGAATATATTTGTTTCAATAATATTAAATATTTGATATGGATATTATATGTAGGATAAGGTGATCAAGGTAATGATCCTCTTTCTCTCTATCAATAAGGATATAAGCAAAATAACAAACTAGAGTCCATACACATGCATAGATATATAGAAAGCATAACCAATAGGTGTAAATAATTATGGATCTAGTAACGGTGATTGAATAAATAATATCAAGGGTATATATTTACAAATCAAATGCCCTAGCTAAAAAATATGGCATAAAAATAATTCCTAAGATAATATTAATGGTGAAAAATAAGAGTTGTAACATAGGTATCCTTAATATAATAGAACCATATGCTAAGGTGACCTAAATCTTAGATGTAAATAAGGTATAAAATAAACAAGGAATAAATTCAAAATGTCTAATTGTATTTTTAATCTAGGAAAATGTGGTGTAGACAAGGATGTAAACTCTAATTGTATATATAGGCCTAAGCACCCTAGAATATGTCATTTTTAGCATAAAGGTAACCTAGGTGAGGAATGTGACAAACAACATACATATTAATCAAAAAATAAAAAAAGATACCTATATATTAAGTAATTAATATGAAAGATAATCAAAATAGAGATATTTATCTTGAGTTTGACTTGTTAGTGCATTTATCCCCCCTTTGGATTTAGTTGCACTTTCCGTGAAATGTTTTGGGTTAAGAAATCAAATGGAAAGGATGAGTACATAATTTTCCTTAACTAGTGGTTTCAAAAACTAAGGGACACCTCGTTCATTCAAATAGATTATATTGAACTTAAAGACCTTTAGAAAGACATGAAATCCACAAGAATAAGACTTTACACACTAACTCCTCCCTTTACTATTTAAGGGTACAAATGTTAGTTGAACCAAATTAGATGAGTGTTGTTTATGTTGGAATTATTATTTATGACCTATATAAATAAACTAAAAATCTAATTTGATAATATCATTACATGTAGATATAAAATAATTGTATTTACTGACATAATATTGTATCAAAAATCATGATATAGTACAACTAAATCAAAATTTTATTTTTAGTGATGACACTAAAAGGATAAAAAAAAGTAAGATAAAATTGTATCATTATAGATAATGTAAGGAAAAATACAAAATTTAACATAAGGATATGGATAACAAAAATTAAAAGAGACTTGGAGGAGGATAAATTGGTAGTGATGTAGGTATGAATATACAGTTTTGAACTTCTCTTGAAAGGTACCCATAGTTAATCCTAACCCTTTCCTAGTGTACTCTTTAAGACATTCAGCCAGGGATATTAGTGTACCAACAAGTCCTACAAAAAAGATCATCAATAAACCATAAAGGTTGAAAATAAAATTTTATACATGTCTAACTATGAAGGTTCCAACTTGTTATTTTTAACATTATTTTCATGGGCCATATAGCATTGGTACCAAGTATGAAACTTTGAAAACTATATGTACCCCTCTTGTAAAACTATATATTAACTATATTTTGGTGCATAATAATTTATTTTAAGGCCTTACATTTTATATCCTCAATAGTTTAGATGTAAAAAATTACACGTTCTCAAAACTCATTATCCATTTTATATTATATAAAACCCTGATTAGTCTTAACCATCAAGTCAGGAGGGAATATCAGATCTTGACCACAAACTATGTCTCAGTTATGGTTCTTTTCCTTCCATTTGGGGATATTCTCATCTAATCTTATCATCCCATAAAACAAACTAAAAAAACATTTTTTATGTTATTGGGGTTCTATGTAAAGTCCTCAAGATAATATTTAAATGTTTTTTTTTTGAATTTATATATTCAACCACTTTATTTCTTTAATGGTAATAGTTAGTTAAATAATTGACAATGAAGCTACTTTAATACCTATGTTGATTGATTTGAAAAAAAATAAAATGCATCATCATTATCACATACCAAAGAATAATGTGATAATAGAGAGTTCTAAACCTTGTGAGAATATTCTCATCTAGGAACTTTATGACTTCTGTAGTAATGTTATGTTTAATGGAAAAAACCTCACAGCATTGAGTGAAAGATTTTATTTAAAATAGTATAAAATTATTTTCCAAGATCAAGGTTGAAATTATGATTCCATAAGTTATACTTCCCATTGAGGAAATTATTGTTATTTAATTACTAGGTTGATAAAAAATGATGCATTATTTTCTATATCAACATGTATTTGACTCTCAAGACAAGTCCTTACATATTTGTGGGAATCCTTGCATATTTTAGTATAATAATAGATTTCCATAATTATGTTTTATGTTTTTTCTATCACCTAAAGATTGATCACTACATAATCCTCTATGATATAGTTCAAGACTTTCTAATATTTCTTGTTATTAAGGCGTCAAAGGGAAATACCTTCATATTTTTTCTATATAACACTTTAAAAGTTATCATTAAATTAGTATGTTTTCATGTCTCATATGTATTATTTTAGTGCAGTTTAAATGGTTGGAATAATCATATGAGGAAATAAAATATAATTTATTCTTATACCGTGAATCTATATATTCATTACACTAGTTTAGTTAGTCATGAACATGTAGGTGAGTTCATTGTGTTTTCATTTTAGACATATTAATGAAGTTAACTCATTAATAATTTGGAATATTCCATTCTCTCTATGTTTATTTTTTGTTTTCATGTACATGTCATATTATTAATCACTAAGACCCATATTTGTATCTTAAGAACAATTTCTATCTATAAGCGTAAATGCCTAATTTTTATAAAAATCATGTAGTTGAATTCAATTTTTCATGATTCCTCCTATTTGGACCATTGAAATAATACATTAAATTATTATTTATGTATTCACCTTCGAATTGGACCATTCATATTATTTGATTTTAATCATTTTCTCATGAGAAATTTTAGAACTATTTTTGTGCACCTCAAGATAAATAAATACACTCCTACAAAGTATTTTATTAATGTTTCCTAAGTTTTAGTCATTATTCTAATTATATTATGACTAGTTAAATCTAAATAATTTAAAACTATAAAAAGTATGATTATGAAAAATAGGGTATTAACATAAAAATTTCAATGTAAAAAAGAAAATTTAAATTTCATTTATTATAATGAGAATTGATAAAGAAATAAGAGGAGAGATACACATATCTAATTTATGATTTATGTTGCTCACTATAACACAGTCTATAAAAAATTATTTATATTATACTTTTAATTCCTTAGGTTAGAAAATAGCACATGAAGACATTCACAAATGTTGTCAACAAAGATCAGACCCCTACAGTGGTAATATTGTCAAGACTCTATTGTTAACATCCCAATTGAATATGAATATATGTTCCACCTCATATTTATACTCAATCACATGTATATGATTTATTTATGTATTTTATTTCACTCAATCTTATCCAATATCATTATTTTATGTTTAACCCAAAAATTTGTGCATGGATCCTATGGGGATAGATATGGTTTATAATATAGAAAAGAATAAGCACAAGGGTGGGAAATAGTTTTATAACATGCCAATTAATTTTAGTACTTAGCTAGAACATATATTGAATTTATTATATTAAGCTATGATAAAAATAGAAAGGACAACTACATTAGATATGGCAATGAGAATTACATAAGATACTTATCTTATTGTGATGTTAATATATATGTGGATCAAGAACAAGTACCAGACATAATGAAAGACTATTATAGAACAATTGTAAAATTCTAGATTAAGTTCTTCAGTAACCACAGACACTTAAATCGGCCTAAGATAGTTATATTGATGCTAATATTTGGGTTAGATAAAAGTGTTCTATAAGAAATATATTTTAGAATGTGATATATCCACTTGAATATTTAATGGCTTTTATCACCTTCACTATGGTTAATTTATATCTAGGTCATAGACTATCACTCGTTGTCAAATAGAAAAACAATAGCTATGGGAAAAATTGAGCTAATGGGCACACAATATCAAGATACCCCAAAGATCCCTCTATTAATGATTGTTTCTTACATAACCAATACTGTGAAGATGACCTTAGACTTATGTATTCATCCCCTAAATGTTGGATTGTATGTGAATCATGCAATATGTGATTATAAGTACAAATGTGACATGGATTGTAACATGGAAAACATAGATCTTGGGATACTCCTTCAATAATTCAGAGATGTAGATGTGTTGTACCTATGACTAATATGGAAATAGGATAAAATAACGAAGCTTTTCTTAATTGAATTCTCTTTGTTAATTTGCCTTAGTCTGTGTTAGTTATTTTTTAGGTGAAGTATGAATGAGGGTTGATCTTGTATTTATATCAATCCCTTGGGATAATATCTTGAATAATATCACTTAGATCAACTATTATTATATGTTTCATTGAAAATATAAATTATTTTAAGGCACTAAACACTTGTGTTATATTAGGACACCTATGTCGATGTAGGTGTCTCTCTGAGACATAAGTTTCCAAGGAAAAGAAAAATAGGTACAAGATAATAACTTGAAAAGGTTGAAGATAAATACTTTTTATATTAGAGTAAGACACCTATGTCGATCTAGGTGTCTCTCTGAGACATAAGTTTTCAAGGAAAAGAAAAATAGGTACAAGATCATAACTTGAAAAGGTTGATAAATATTTTTTCTACATTTTGGGAAAGATACAAGGGTTAGATAATCAATATAAAACTTGTCAGACTAAAATATAGTCAAAGGGGCATAATAGAGAGTAGATATGAGACTTATGGAAGTGAGAAAATTCTAAAAATGAGAGGAACCTATAAGGTCTATGTTTTCTAAATTTACAAGATTTAAGTGTTATATACTTAATATATAGTGTCTATGTTCTCTCCTTCTTTAATCTAGTAATGAAATTACTAGTTTAAAAGAATGAAATTTTTACTTGGGTGTGTATGAAAAACCTTGTCTTTGTTTGAGTCCATCTTGAGTACTTTATTGGTGACTGACTTGCAACCAAGAGTATGTTACACCATATAATTAGTGCATTTAATTTAAAATGAAAAGTATTAAAATGATTAAAATTGACATAAATCAATGTTTTAGGAGTACACCTATGTATCCATGCCACTATATTTCCTTCTAAATATTTTATTTGAAATATGTATCATTACGAATCACTAAAATTAAGATTATGAGAACTATATAAATACAAAATGTGTGGTAATTTCACATATGTGCATCCGTGATTTATCTTTGACCACATGGGTGTGATATTTATTTAGAAACTAGTCCCTTTTCACATTGTCAAATGTGATCCACATCATCTCCCTTAATGCTACAAATAAGAGGGATTCATATAGAGGAGATAGAGGATAATAGAGATTGAAGAAGACTTCATTAGAGTATCTTGTGAAATATTTTGAATAGAATAGATTCAATTTATCGATCATAATTATGTTATTATAGATTTGTATTTTAATTCATGTATTTGAATGCAAACCTCATTTTTTTGTTTAATTTGTATGGATATTTTGTTATAGAAATATCTTGGCATGCTTTTATGCAGGTAGTAGAAGTTCTTCAGTCTTCACTTAAATTTTCAACATGGTACTAGAGTTGTCTATGAGCTAAGTTTCATATTCTTACAATGATTTTTAGACTTTCCACAAGTTCTTTAGGGATTAGAGATCTCTTAGTATTATTTTGTCCAATCAGATCTTCATTTGTAAAATATTCTCAAGTGATTTGGTTTTTTGAATCCATTGTAATTGTTTTTTTAAATTATTTTCTTGACAAAAATAAAAATAAATAAAAACTAAAATAATGCATGTTAAAAATATAAAAAAATAGATTTTTTTTTTATTTAAAAGGAAAAACATTTTTAAAAAAATGATAAATAAACTAAGAAAAAAAATACAAAAAAAATAGTGAACAAAGTCTATATTTGTTATTAGTTATCAATAATATGATCAATTTTTGGTTAAAGTCCCATAGGCCTGCTACATAAGGGAGAGACTTTGGGGGTGAGGATTTTTCCCCACTAAAGCCTTGATCTTTGGTGGGAAGCATAGATACAACCCAAGTGCAGCGTTATGGGTGGGTGTCACCCCCCAAACAAGGCTTCAGCCTTCTTCAAAACAAAAACACAATGCTTTGTTTTTTTGGTATGGTTTTCATTTCAATTATTTTTTAATCATATTAAAAGAAAACATTTAATACATGGATAGAAGTTTGGTCAATGCCCATATTTTTTTATTATTGAAAATAATTTTTTTTATCAAAATAAAATAAAAAATATAGTCTATTTTCCATATTTAATTTGGTCAAAAATCAACAAATGTGAGTTTTTAACATATTGGTGTGTTTTGGTTGACTCTGGTAGTTTTAAATGAGTGGATCTCAACAAGATGGTAATCTAGGGTGAAAGGTAAAATACAGATTCATTTTTATTCTCAATTTTTTTATTTTGTTTTTAATTCTATAGTAGATAAAGAGGTTATTTTTAATGATATCATTTGGGACTGGGATAAACACACTCTGTTGGTAAAACCTTAACATCCATATTTTAATGTCTAGACTAATTTTTTTAATTTCAAACTTATTTATATTAGCCTTCTAAATCATATTTACCAGTTTTGGGATGATTTGGTGTTTTCAACCATTAGAAATATAGTAGGCAATTTTTGGACCACTTTATATTGACTGTTGTTAAGGGATAATCCACATATGCTCGTATTTTGGTCTATGTAGATTTTTCTAAAGATTTATCTTCTCAATTAGAACTATGGGTGGGGGATAAAAAATGGATACAATCTCTTGACTTTGAATGTATCCCTTTTAAGTGTAGAAGATGTTTCAAAATAGGGCATCTTGTGAATGATTGTCCAAGTTTCAAATTCATGAAGATGTTATCATGGTGTAAAAATGCAAAAATTAAAAATAATACGATTCTATCTACATATGATAGTGGAAGTGATAATGAGGGATTGGAATCATAGATCCACTTGAAAGAAGAAGAGCAAAATCATCAAAATGAAACTCTATGTTGTGAGTCAATAACCAAGGATGGGGGGTTGTTGTGTTACATGAGAGGACTAATGAAAATGTTGAGATTGGATCAAATCTAACATCCCAGTCTCTATTATAAATACAAGGAGTGTTTGACTCAACTTAAACATAGAATCAAGTGGATTTTATCGATATCTCGATCCTCATATTGCCAAATCCTGATGAGGAAGAAGAATGGAAAATTATTAGCCAAAGAAAGAAAGGAAAAGCTAAAAATGGTTCAAAAACCTTAAATTTTTTTCTCATATCTAAAAAATAAAATATCATAGGATATTCCTATTTGTTCTCATTTTTATTTTATTTTTTTTGTTTGGGCATCAACTATTGTTGAAAAGCTTGGCATTTGATGCCATTGTCTTATTGCTTATTTGTTGTTCTTTGGTTGTTTTTCTTTAGTATTTTACTACCAAGTGAATTATTATATTTGGATGGTGTGGCCTCAGCGTTATGTTTCTCTTCTATGGTAAGGGTCCCTAGTTAAAAAATCCCACCCTTTATCCTTATTAAAAAGACATATTGGTGTATTTTTTATTTTTTTCTTAAATCAAAAAAATTAAAATGGGTCACAAGTTGGTGTTTTTATTTGGAGTTCTCTAAGCTTTTCTATCAACCCAAAAAAAGTAAAAAACAACATGTGGTCAATTTAAAAAAATTGGTCAAGCCTATCATTTGGAGTTTTTAATAATTTTCTCAAAATAAATAAATTACATTTTAGAGTTTTTTTAATTTTCTCAAGAAAAAAATTTAAGCACATGCAAATTAATTGGTCACCAATTTTTCGACAAGCTCACAAGTGGTCAATGAAATTTTATATGGACAATTTGAGTGATGGATCAACCCATCTATTTGTGGCATGTTTGTATGATGGATTATCCCATATATTTTTGGCATATTTTAAGTGATAGATTAACCCATCATTTTGTCATGTTTGTTGATGGAATCCATCCCATTTCACAATTTTAGTGATGTATTTACCCACCCATAGAAATACTACATCTTTTTTGGTGGTCTATATGTCAATCTATTCATCTCTACATTTCATCCATGCACCCCATTTCAGGATTATAGGAGGATATTTTATAGATTAGTGATTCCTTGGTGTGTTACATATATTTTTAAGTTTTTATTCAATGGTGTATCAACCCATCCTTTTTGGCAACTTCGGTGACTACAACTTTTTGGAAATTTTTTCTTTATTGGTGCACCAACCCATCCTTATTTGACCATATTTTTTGGCATATTTTGTGATGGTTTATACCATCATTTTTAAGTTCTTATTAATATTGAGTGATAGATCTTCCCATCCATGTATAATTTGAGTGATGGGTCTACCCATCCAAGTGAAATTTGAGTGACGGATATGCCCATCCAAATTGAATTTTTAGGTTAATTGCTTTCTCTTCAAGCAGATATGGTAGCTAAAATACCTATTTCATTAAATTATCCTCATATCTAGAATCTTATTTGACTTTCAAATTGCATTGAATGATCACCTTTATACTTTGGTAAGTCATGATGTTGTCCATAAGGAAATTTTGATATTGAGCATATTATATATGGGTACCTGATTAGGCCTAGTCATTAGGTCCCATCCTCTAAGATTATATTCTCATATTTACTACTCTCTTAGTTACACTTAAGGGGGCTGTTAGTATACAATGCTATTTACACAAGATACTTAATTTTACTTAGGTTAGTTTTTTACTTAGATTGTTTATTTCCTATTATATAGGAAATATGTCGATATTAATGTTTGTCCTACATGAGGTTATCAGCTTGCATGTGAAGACAAGTGTGGTAGTTTGACATTGTGAATCCATGATTTGTCTTTGACCACAGGGGTCTGTTATTCATCAAGCAATTTGTCCCTTTTCACATTTCAAAATGTGATCCACACCCTCTCCCTCAATGTTATGAATAAGAGGGATTCATATAGAGGAAATAGATGAGAATAGAGATTGATATGTAATATGAATCCATTATAGTATCTTTTGAAGTGTTTTTAATAGAATTAATTCATTTTATCTATTGTAATTCTATTATTATAGATATGTATTTAATTTTTTGTATTTGAATACAAACTTTATATTTTCATTTAAGTTGTATGTTTTTTTTTATGTATCAATATATTGGCATGTTTTTATGTAGGGGGTGAAAGTTATTCAATCCTCCCTTCAAATTTCAATAAAAATTCCAACTAGATGGGTTGTGATAGTCCTTGAATGTGTTTTGAATCTGAAACTAATTCCGATTTTACAATATTATGTGCATACTGCATAACATATGCACCTTATATATGTCTCATGTTTAAACTATATGTAACAATGGTTCCAATATATAAAATTGTATCATAAATGGGCATCTTATTAATATAAATTTATGATTTAACAAATTTGGAAAATTGAATAAGTGTGGGTGACATGTTACCATAACATGCCCCCACTCTATATGATAAATATGAAAATTGATATAAGTGTCAATTTGGAGGACATGTTTCCAAACATGCCCCTGACATAATTTTGGTATGAATAATACTAAATAAGTTTGGAGAAAATGTTTCTAGAACATGTGCCCACTGCACAGATGAGATTATCAATGTGTGGAAGTTGTGTCTTTTTGACATGTCCCCATTGACTCTAAAACTATGAATGTGTGGAAACCATGTATCTATGGCATGCACCCACTTATGTTTCTGACATTTTAGGTGAGGTAAGATAGAAATTAATATTTATCTCACATCAAAAGGATAATATAACCATATAACTATGAATGAGCAATGTAACATATAGGAGAACATTTCTATGTACAATGATAGAACAAGTATATTTATAAGCAACAAAACACATATGCAAGGGGACTTAAAATCATATCAAAATATAATGGTCTAAGGAAATTACGAACAAGGTGCATGTTTAAATGATGCACAGTCAAATGGACATGAATTAGTCAAATGTCCAAAAAAGTGAGAATGATATATTGAAATGTTCATATAAAAAATTGAAATTTCTAAATTTCAAAAAGGTAAACAAATGCATGGGAGCCAAAAATAATGGAGCATACTAAAATGCACAATAAACAAGATAATAAAAAGGCAAGACAATCAAGGAAGTACATAAAGGAAATCATAAACAACCAACATAAACATATCATAGTATCACATGGATCAAATGTGTTAGGAAAACATTTCAAGTACATAACATATAAGGTACACTATGAAAGATATAAGCATAGATAAAGTCATATGTAAGTACATATATGAGATCAAACATGATAATTTAATGTGACCATAGAATTATATAATTTGGATATATTATGATCATGTATTGGATGTCACCAATGTTTTGGTGACATAATTGGAGGGAAATATAAACATCTAGGAGTGCATAGATCATGTATCTATTTATGCTTATATCACACTAAAATAGAAGTGTGAAACACATGTCCATGTAAAATTAACTAATATGTTATCCATAAACATGGAAATAAAAATAGATACCAAGGAGCCATTATGATATGTAGATGACAAAATTATTTTTGGATTTTCAAATTATTAATTTCTTTGGTATTATTTTAATATTTGAAAAGACTAACCAATGATCACATATAAAGGGTTCTCATATATATCTTTCCACTATGAACCTAGTGTAATAAACTAGGGATGCTAATGAGGAGCATGTATAGGTTCAATAAATGTAATTGTATTATCTGGGATGCTTTGTTATGTATAATAAGACTTTATGGTCATGAATAAATAATATATGTAATAGGATTAGGATTTTTTGGAACCTATCATTAAGTGTTCTGTGGTTTCTTTTGAATCATAGTAATAGAAACATATGTAGTTGCTTAGGATATTTAAATTTGGTGTGTATTAGATAATGATTTCATGAAACCCACTATGGATTTTTGATGTAATTGTATTTAATTACTAGTTGCCTAATAATGGGTATTGCCTATTACATAAAATTTTACTATGGATTAGCCTTAGTATGTTTGATAATTTACTACCTAGATATAAATTTCTCTTGTTAAAGAGGATGCTCATATGGAACTCTAAAAACTATAATTACCTATTTTACTTGAATATATTTAACACACCACATTAAAATTGTATGTATCCAAGGTTATCTTAATAACATATCAAAAACATATACAGAAGGTATAACTAAAAAGGTATTAACCATGTGTGGGACCCAGATGTAAATTTAAGTTGATTTCATAAATAATATATTGTGATGTCCTATTGAATGTTCTAACGAATTTGGTATAATCTTATAAATGAGATTGAGTAGAACCCAATTAGATAAGTAATGTCATGGTAAAAATATTTTTACTTTTACCATTATCAATCATGGCACTGCATGTAGTTTTTTTTATCAAGGTATGTTTGAATGAATAAAGAATGAAGATCTGAATCATCATTATTAATCTCATTATCATTTAAGGTAATAGAAGACCTCTAAACCATAAGAGGTATATACCATGTTTACGTATCAATAATTACATCTAATGGGTGCCCATAATAATATAGATGAGTACAATCATTATATTCCATTTGCACTTTTGGTTTTTTCTTATAATAGTTTTGTAAAGTATTGTTAAATCTTTGGTATATGGTGATCACTAAGTTATAAACTCGATTCCTTTAGAGGATCATCAAATTTAATCTTTTGGTCATGAATAAGGTATTGAATCTTATGCTTCAAGGTAAAACATTTGTTTGTAGAATGCCATGGTCTTTGGTTTTAATCATAACAACCATTTTCATCATATCCTGTAGGTAGAGATTGACTCACATCAACCTATATAAGATGGGTGAGAGATATAAGATGACATTATACTAACGATGGGGGTAATAAAGTAAGAACCTCAGGTAAGAATATAGATTGTCTCATTGGTGAATTAGATAAGACAAGATGATTAGGCTACTATTAAATTGCATTAACCATGGTGGTTGTTTCCTTTTTAGATTTTAGAGGTTTTACCTTATAAATTCATTTGATTGTAAACTTCGCATTGGACGTAGTTGTAGTTGGTGTGTTTTCTACAAAAGTTTGTTCAATGGGATAAGTTTCATTTTGTGGTCCCAAATAACATGGCACAAGTCATAAAAGGATTTAATTTCTATGAAAATTATGGACTCATAGGAATGAACAAATAAAATTTATATGAATATGTCTTGAAGTTAATTATCTATCATAGGATTGGTCATTTAAATCAACATTGTCTTTTACCTCAAGACATATTCATTGATATGTTCATTAGTTCCCTATTAGATTTTTATAATTTAGGCATAAGAAACCTTTTTCGTGATGTTGCTAGAGAAACGTTCCATAAAAGTATCTGAAAGAGGATTTAATGCATTGACATATTAGAGAGGTAAATCATAAAACCACCTCAAATCATATTCCTTGACATTATTCATAAATAATCTAGTCAAAAGTTTATCATTGGAGGCATAATGAAGGCATGTACATAGAAATATCAAAGATGTTGCTCAAGACCAACCTTTCCATCATAAAATGGGAACTTGGGTGAAACAAAACTAATTAGAAAAGGGTGAAAATTTAACTCAAATGTAAGATGGTTGTGTAACACATCCTGTGTGTAAATAGCATGAAGAGTTTTTAAAGCATTTTTTTCAATGCTTGTAATATTTTCCTCCAAGGTCTTTATAACTTAAAGGAGTGTTTGAACTATAGATACATTGATTGATTAGTCAAAAATGGATAAGTTAACATGGCTTGAGTAAAAATAACTATTGAAATTAGTATTTGAGTTCAAATAATTAGTAATTACATTGTAGACGTAGCAATGGTGTTTTTAGGAAATAAACATTGGAAGACATAATTTATGACTTTAATATATGTATGTAGATTGATGTGTATGGAATCAATTGTAGTGACTTTTGAGGACTCGCCATCATTAGGTGAGTAAGTATTAGGATTATCATGCATACATATTTGATCACTTGTAACATATAAAAATGAATCCATTAAGCTCTATTTTTTATTGAGATTAGTGATCAATGCTTATTTATCTTCCATTTTAAATCATGTTTTTGGATTAACATTTTACATTGCACTTATAAATTAAAAATTAAAAATTTACAACAAAGTCTAACAAACAGAAAAGAAGGAAATACAAAACCCTAAACCATCTAGGTTTTTGAGATCAAAGATTAGGTTCATCATATTTTTAACCCTAAAATTTAGAAAAAGGATCCTATTGGGATAAATAGGGTTACTAATATGGAAATGAATAATAACATGGCTGGTAAATAGATCTATAACAAGCCAATCAGATATAAAAAATAGATAGGACCTACACTAAATTTCTTATATTGAGATATATAAAAATGGAAAGAACAACTATGCTAAATATGACAATGATAAATAAACAAGATACTTAGCTACTTCTAATGTCAATACATATATATGTCATGAATATTTAAGAGACAAAATAGAATAATATTATAAAATTGTCATCCAATTATGGATTAAGTGTCTCTATAGCCATTGACACTTGTATCAGCCTAGGACATTTAGATTTATGCTATTATCTATGTTAGATGTAGGTGTCCTATATAAAATATCTACTATAATATGATGAAACCACCTAGATGCTTATAGGTTTTTATTTCACCTTCACTCTAGTGAATTAATATCTAGGTAAAGGATTGTCACTCCTTGTCAAATACTTAAAACTTACTTCTTCATCTTCATATTCGTTGTGGGTAAAAATGGCTTAGTGGGCACATAGTGTCAAGATGACTCAAATAAAAATCTATAAATGACTGTTGTTTATATAATAAATAATCTAAAGAGGGCCTCACAATTATGTATTTATACCCTACATGTTATCTTATGTTTGAATCATGAAATATGTGATAAATAAGTACAACAATGACCTAGCTTGTAACTTAGTAAATGCAACACTTGGGATTCTCCTTCAGTAATTACTAAATTGAATTCTCTTTGAAAGAGTTTTTGTTAGTTTCCTTGATCTATGCTAGGTATTTTGTAGGTGAGGAATGAATGACTGTTGATCTTATATATATATATATATATATATATATATATATATATATATATATATATATATATATATATATATATATATATATATATATCCATTTAGAGAATATCTCACATAATATAAATTAGGCTAATCATAATGATAAGATTCATTTATAAATTATAAGAATTTAAGGCATTGGAAACTTGCATTAGAGAAGGACACCTATGTCGATGTAGGTATATGTATAGGATGCAATTGTCTAGGGAACAATGAAATAGGTATAGGCTTAGAAACTGCAAAGGTGGAAGATAAACTATTGTTTAAAATTATAGAAAAGAAAGAATATTTGGGTCATCAACATAATATCGATCAAACTAATATATATGATAATTTAACAAGAGATAGAAGATAAAATACTTATAAAAGTGGGAAAGGTATAAAACTATTAGGAACAACCAAGGTCTGAGTCTCTAAAGTGTACAAGACTGAGGTGTTATAGCATTTACAAATGTTTTATAGATTTCATTATTATTTATTTGAAACATTAATTTTGATTTTAACTTAATATTTACTTGGAAAATGGGTTATAAAAATGTGTTATAAAAACACAACCACTCTCTGTTGTGTGACTGCACAATACTTACATTTAAATAATATAAATATAGATCAAACCATATTTAGTTATCACATCTAGTTATGTGTGTTTGTGTACATACATATCATCAAATTTGTGATGTAATGAGATGCAGTGATAATATTTTGATACTTTACAACATGAAAATATTATAGATGCCCCATTTTGACCACAACTAACTTCAGATTGATTTCTACCAAACATTAGAAATTAAAATTAGGACTCAAAAAGCATTATAATTTTATCCTCACATCATTCATTAGTATTCAGAATCATGTTGAGGCAAACCTATTTGGGGTAATTTCTCATACACAATAATAAACTCTCATGGATTCATCTATAATCACCCTTTAACCTAACAATTGGCAGTTTGGCCTATGGACCGATTAAGTAGGGTAGTTGAATAATTTTTAAAAAAAAAAATTCCAATAAAAATGAATTAAAAATTACACTATATTAAATACTTATCTAATTAATCTAGTTGTAATTAATGAATATAATAAAATGGAAAATAAGAACATTAAAAATATCAAGCTTCTTCATCATTACATTTATGAGTTGTCAAGCTCTCAAAAAATATCTAACAAATATATAACTTGTGAGACATACCTATTAATTAAAAATCATAATTACATGTACCATCCTTAACTCAATTGGAGTTAAATTTAAATTAATTAGGGTTAGTTTAACCTCATTCCATGATTAAATCCTAACCTAACTACACTTGGGTAAGATTTAAATTTGGAGGCTATAAATACAAGTTCTTATAAATTGATCTTCAATATTTTTAAGTGCAATGTTAGTATGCAACAATACATCTAAAAAGCATCATAGTAGTGTTACTGTGTGAATTTCATAATCCATTCCAAGCTAATCCAACCAGCATTATCAAGGTGCCAAGGAAAGGTGCATCAATGGAGCTTCATTGACATAAATTTCTTAAGTACATAACTAATAAAGCTAATTCAACAAACCATTTTAGAGATACAAGGAGGTAAAAGGATGATTTATTTTGTTTTATAATTTTCTTTTCATTATATGATTGTTACATATGCTCTCCCTAGTGTCTAGGCTATAACTATTAGTGTTTAGTGTGATTATTTTGATTTGGTTTTCTTGAGTAACACTATACTAATATCCACTCTATGTATTCTTTGTCCACAAGATAGCATGACGGTGGGTTGTACACCCCTAAAATTTATTCCCATGGCATTTTAGGAACTATTTATAATAATTTTCATGTCTTAATCCTAATTTGCTAACCAAAAAAGTTAAAAATTAAATCTCACTAATGTTACATAGGAAATCACTTTTTTTTCTATGTAGTCTCATTTTTTGAACTGTGAAGTAGCGATATTGTATTATGGACTAGTGATATTGCATTTGTGTTTTTACATCTAGTAGTTACAATTTTATCTTAAAATCTACAATATTTCCTTTGATAATTGCATTATTGCCTTTAGAATTGTAGTTTTCTCCTAAAATCCATGATATTGACTTAACAGTCACAATATTACCTTGATATTCATGATTTTTCCATTAGAATCTATGATATTGACCCCGTAATCAATGATTTTGCATTTTATAGTTGTGGTTTTACACTAATACTTATTATTACAAGAACTTATGGTTTTATACTTTAATTAGTTGCAGTTTTGAAAGAAAGTTGTGGTGTTACTCTATGTATCTATAGTATTTCATTATATTAAAAACATAATAAACCTAAGAGATAAGTTGCAAAAGTTATTTCCATTTACTTTTAGCTTCTAATCAGAAGGACCCCCTAACTCTTTTTAGAGGACCCAAAAACTAAGGAAAAACATTTTTAACACTCTAAGTTTCAAAATTGCATTTACATTTGGTGTTTACAAATCATTTACTTTATTTTTTTTAATTTTTAAAAGTTTACAACTCAAAAAATATCAAGGGGGTAAACTTCATATCATATTTATTTTGGTACACTAAAACATGAACTCACACTCTAGTTAGGTTCTCATGAAATCTTTTATTTTTATCATTATTATTGTGTGTGTTTTTTGTGATCGAAGTGTAGAGTGAATGGTATCCCCCAATCCCCTTTAGAGAATTTGCATGATTAAAAAAATGCTTCACTTGTTGCCATTATCACTTGACCAAAATATTAGAAGGAAAGTCACTCAGACACTCAACAAAATTAAAGTGATTTGTGTGATCCGAAAACAACCCTAAAGTTCTTATACAACATTTATTTCATGCATCTTGGATTGTGGGTTAGAGTTTATCACCTCCCCATAGGTTTTCTAAGGAAGTGTTGACTTGAGAATTAATCTCTCAGCATCACTTCAACCCCACTCCATTGTATGTGTATAAAAACTGAGGTGAACTTATTGTGATGCTTATCTAAGAAATTAAACAAGATCCATTATAATAGGTTGCCTAAAAATGTAGGTTTAACTCAAACATCACACTACAATGAGAAAGTGACAGATGTAGAGGGTATGAAAAGGATAAGAACTTTTCATAACAATCTAATTAACCCATATCCAAATTATGTATTGTGCCCTGCCCTAGTGTTAACCAAACATATTGGGTAATTTAAAATGTATGAAAATTGATAGTTTTAGATAATCCCACTTGCCATGTATATAAAATCAATGTAGGCATAGTAGCCAGAAGTTCTATGCCATCGTACAAACTCTTAAGAGAATAAGGGTCATAAAAAACCTAATTTTCATGTGCATTTAATTGTTTTGGAGTAATAACATAATTTCCTCACAAGATAAAGTATATAGATGGAATTTGATAGTATGAAGCCAACTTGTTAGCTTTTAGGATTATGATGATACACATAGGTGTTTTCATTGTTTTTCCCTTTTATTTGCATTACTTTGAGTCAATATTATTTTTGTGTTTAAAGCATGTTTAAAACAAGTCATGTTTTCACATCAGTCTTTTTTTAAAGTGGCTTAATGTCATCCATTTCATGCCACACTTTGCCTTAGTGATTTGTCAAAACTCTCATGTGTGTTTGTCACTTGTTTGAAATGCGCACCATTATTCTGCCCATTTCATTGAGTCTTGTAACATGGAATTTTTTAAACAAAACATTTTTTATACCTTTAGAATAAGACAACATCATTATGCTACTCAAATTGTTTCAAGGACATGTTGTCTTATTTCCAATTATAATTTAAAAACCATGTGTGCCTTTTGGCTCTATGCCTAATATCATTATGCCATCCATCTTGGTCTATCTTGTTATCCATTTAAAATTTAATTCCTATAAACCAAGTTTGAAATCTATCCTATTAAGTTAAAATTCAAACATTGATTTTTTTATGCCTATGCATTGCATAATTTTGTCTTAGATATTTACCTCTCACTTTTTGATCCTACAACATGGATAAACTCCTTTTTTTATTTAATGTATTTTGTGCCTAAAATTAAGAAGTAGTCTACAATATATGTGCCTAAAATCCAAGGTCTTTTAACAATGATAGAGTTTATGGTTGAATCTAAATGCCTAGTTTGATTCCAAGAGTTTCACATTTATTAGATTAAGCCGCTTTTGTTTAGGGCCTAGTTTGTACCAATTCTATCTTTTATGTTGTGTTTCCAATAGATGTAGCTATTCCCTTTTGTTTTCTTTAAGTATAGATTTTGTGTCATGTGTCCAGAAGACATATCATCTTACATTTCATTCTTAGACCTAATGTGTTTACAAAGTCTATATTTTATGTTGTGTTTCCAAAAGTCCTATCATTTTACCATCTATTTAAGACCTAGTATTGTTTTGATTCTATATTTTTTGTCATGTTTCCAGAAGACCCAGGCATTACCTCTTTATTTTAGACATAATTAATTTTAGCCTAGCTTTATGAGTTGTTCCCAAAGACCTAGTAAACTTTTTAGTTTTTAGAACTAGATTAAAGTTATTTCAAATAATTTTTATATAGTTTTGTATTTGGTTTTACTAATTCACTTCACCATTTGTGTGAGACATTTTACATTAGACCATTTTGAATCAAGTTTATCATTCCCTATTTTTTGAAAAACATATCCCTTCTTAGACCAAGTTCTTAGAACAAGTTTTACCAACTTGAAAGCATTATTTTAGACCTTATTTTTAATATTTTGTATAACTCTAGACCTTATTCATAGAATTTTAGTCACTAATTTTGATATGCCTCATTACACTCATAGTGTAACTATGTAAAATATAGGTTATGATAATGTGGTCACAAATGATAACTTTGGTCAAGAACCATATGTCAATGATGTTGTTTGTGAGATGGATCCTTATCCTCCTTACACTTGTCAATATAGGGAATAAATTTAAGATCCATTAGCATAATATTTAGTTAACACACATCCATGTTTAGATCAAGACCAAGAGTAAACCATGCAATATCTTTCTAGTGTAACATCGATTATTAAACAAATTCAATAGTAAATGTATTATGCCACTATTACATTAACATATGATCCTCATTTCTTTGATTGTCACTTTTTTGAAAGAAAGGATGAGGTTTCAGTAATATCTATAGAGGTATGGGTCAAGATTCAAATAATATTTCCCCATGAAAATATACCTAGTTTAGTTAGAGTGCCTCTAAACATGCCTTATACATAAACCATTAAACATTCCTCTATTATCTATCCTCAATCACTCATGATAATGTCATATTAAGACTCAAAAATTATTGTAAAAGGAAATGCCTTCATGGAGGACCATTTTATACAAATGAAACAAACATATTAAACATATTTGAATCTACAATGTAATTTTAATGTCATGACTATGTCAAAGGCCCCACTCATAGAGATATCTCCTTTAACAGGTGTATTAATTTAGTTGATAGGTCAAGATAATCTTGGTGCAAACCCATTTCCACTAAGCACTTCTACTGGTGACATGTATAATGGTGTATATATTAAACAAGTGACTATGGATTCTATGCAAAAAAATGTGCCAAACATGGTGGATAACACATAAGTGTCTTCAAATCCAAGTAAAAATAATTTAAATACATAAATAAATAGTACAAAACATGTACCTTCAGATAATACCATGAGTGGTTTACAATAGTAGGGGTGATAACTCTGACATTCCAACTACAAAAAGCTACTTGCAATATTCAACCAACTATTTTGTCAAGCACATAACCATATGGATTAAGTAATTAAGTTCTAGCTAGTTCTTTGCATAAAAAAAAGTGAATAATGTTATCTCACCTCAATAGGTGATGACTAAAATTCAAAAATAATGGCCATAATCTAATATACCACCACAGTAGAGGCAGATCACCATACCTCCTCAATAGGGGAAGAAATGTTCCACCTCAATAGGTAGTGACAAATGTATTGCTACATTCATACACCAATATATATTTACAATAAAAAATGTTTTCTAATCAACAACATGCATCTATTTTTCAAAGATAAATACTAAACACACAATAAGTATCTAGTGCACAATATATGTTTGAGCAAAAAAGAGGTACCACTATCAAAAAAGTACCAATTAGGAAACATTTACCTTTTACTCATCATGTGACATAGATACAAACATGGGGACTTGGTCCACAACAAGTTCCCCTTATTAATATAGGTTTGACTAATCAACAATTAATCTCTACTCAACCTTAGTATGCACAATATTTTACCCAAAGCCATATCCTTTCATCTAAACCTTAATTATGTCGAGACTAAGGCTATATACCAAATCAAAACTAGATATATCACAATAATTCATGAATGTTCAAAAACCACATATGAATCCATAGATGCATATTCCCAGTCAGTTCACCCATCAAACAAATTTTTTATAACAAACCATACCTCCATTATACGCTAGTCAAGGTACTCCAACTTTCACTTCCTAGCCACCACCTCACCCAAGTATAACATCTAGTTTTTTGGCCCGAGAACTTTAATAAATGAAGGATGAAATTCTTGCCATTCAAATGGGGAAGTAAACTTGTAAATCTAAGCTAGACGATGTATGTTCAGACCCATTCAACATGGAGTATCCTTATATACCATTTCATCTAGGTTATGAACCACCAAAATTTGATAAATACTAAGGTAAAAGGATAACCAAAAACACATTTACAAAATTTCTTTCTCACTTGTCAAATAGTGGCCTATAGTGACATTTAATTCCTCCTTTTATTTCCTTGAAGTCTAGAAAGACAAGATTTTGAGTGGTTCTTCAAATTACCAAATAATTATGTATCTGATTATGGCAACCTCTTAGTCAAATTTGTGTAACATTTCTCCTATAATATTGATCATGAGGTTTCATTAGTATATTTGACTCAGCCGAAACAAAAATATGGTAAGATCTTTGAAATCTACCTATAGAGATGGAGATTGATTTCTAGTCACTTCACCCACAACTTACCAGTTAAATAATTAGCAGTTTTGTTTACTAAAAGTTTTCACAGTGAGATATCCTATCATCTGGAACTTCAATGTGCACATACCTTTACAGATATCATCAAGAAAGGTTTACAAATTGAAAAATATCTTATTAATAAATTTATTATCAAGTTAACCTCATTGAACAAAATTTAGAACTAAAACTAAGGCAAAGGCCCAAGTTAGAACCCTAACCAAGTCCAAATACATGTGTGTGCACTAGCTCAATCCATTAAGTATGAGAAATATAAGAAATGCAAATGTAATAATAATGTTGTTGGAAATGTATTAACTAAGTCTCACCATGTCAAAAAATTTCAAACACTATCTACTCAAACTAAACCACAAATGTAACGAGCTCCTCATCAACAACCTACTCAACAAGCATATCCTATGAAACAATGTAGACCATCTCCACAAATGTAAAAACCACCACATTTGAGAATCCCTCCTCTAAGAAGAAGATACACTCCTTGATTATTTATTAATCTTATTGAACCTATATAAGTAGTGTTTCGAAAGAAAGGCATGGCTAATATGATTAGTTGGCCAATTTTGAAGCACTATTCTAAGGGTAATCTATATCTAGATTGGTATAGATTGCATGGGTTATTTGACTACCATCATGTTCATGGACATAATATATGTCATTGTGTGAATTTGAACCACATTATTGAAAATATGATGGAAAATGGAGAGATTTCATTAGATAATAGAACATATATGTCTAATCAGAACCTAAGTATATACAAAAACCATTTTCTACAACATAACAATAATAACCAACAACAAAAATAATAAATGACATAAAAAAAGAAATATAGTATCAATATCCATCATGAAAACAAAATCAATATTAGTAGTAAAATTAAAAACATCAAATGAATGGGAAGAAACAAGGCCAAAATGATTTCAACAACCAATAGACTTACCATGCAGTTACACATGACTGTAGAACATTTGTAGGTCATATTATAGTAGGTCACATTTAAATCATCACCATTAATCTTAGACCAAGTGATAATAAACCAAGAACATTACCAAATAATACCAATCAACATATTTATTCTATTAATCCTTCCTTGACCTGGGACCACACCCAAGTCCTAAAACAACCAAGTATTATTATTTCAAGTCATTATACCAATAACTCATCATTGCCCTATGACTTCAACCAAGTACACCAGCAATCAAGACTTATGTTGTCTATCCCATCTCCATCAACATCAATTTATAATGGTACTATATCTAATACCAATTTTTTACTCACAACATGATGGTTTAAGATTATCATTCCCATCCCACAACCTCTTGTAGATGAACCAATTCAACCAACTTTGTTGGCTAGGAATAATCCATTTACCACTGTTATTGAAAAGTTGTATGACATTGTGAAATGACTCCAAAAGACACCTACACAAATATATACTCAAGATTTTTTGTGTGCATATATTATCCATAAGAATATCCTAATGGAACTCCTAAGCCAATACCAAGTTCCCAATGACATAACTCCAGATAAATTCAAAGATTTGGTTGTAAATCTAACCCCAAGCTAATAGTTGACATTTGACCAAAGTGATATGTCATCACTTGGCCCTTTTCATACCAATATCATGTACATTGAAGTTGTCATCACACATCACAAAGTCAAATGTGTCCTCATAGATAATGGACTTAGCCTAAATATAGTGTATCTCAAGCATATCAAGCATCTATGATATACAATAATTGATCTTTAGCTAGAAACTATTACTATCAAAACCTATGATAATGAATAACATGAATCACAAGGAACCATATGTTTTCCAATTATCACTAGTCCTTTCACTGATGCTACACTATTCCATGTGTAAGACCTTTATTTATGATATAATTTTCTCTTGGGTAGACCTTGGATACATAAAAACTATGTAATTCCTTTGACATTGCACTAGTGTCTCATGTTCTTACACTCGGGTATGGAGGTCACTCTCAATGGATATTTGTATCTCTATGAACATTGAAAATATTTAGAGGTTGAGTATAAAATTTTTGACTATTACTTTGGCCTAAATCTAGTACCCAAAAAGGATAAAGATAAAGAAATGCTTGTCAAATTAATAGAGGCCAATTGTATAGGCCTATATTATCTTGACTCAAACTCACATATTCATCATATTTAAATGTGTAATAATTTTACCATCTCCACCAATGGTCGAAGAGATTATTTGAGCCAAGAAACATTCCAAATTACTAAACTTACACACAACCTAAATTTATATGGAAGATTTAAAGCTAGGCCACCTTACACAGAATGAAAACAAAAAGGAAAAATCAATCTTCCTAATCCAATAGCTGTTGTTTTCACACTGGCTATTGGTCAAGAAGAGGACCCACTTTCCAATGTTGAATATTGCATGTACAATGACAAATTTGATGATTTCTACAAAAATTCCAAATATCCATTTCATAATAGGATCATGGAGAACCAATCCTATGAAGGTGGATGCCTTAGGCCAAATCAATAAAATACTTTTGAGCTAATTTCTATATGTACAAAGAAACTTATGGTCTCATATTTAAAATACTTGGGGGTAGCCCCACATTTATTATTTGTGTTCTAACACCAATGACAAGTGATGATGATGCTGACATTTAAGAAGAGTTAGATCATAGAATTTATGAATACCTTGCCAATACTAACCTATTTGACCTACACACCATTTGTACCATCATGATAGTAATCTGATGTAACCTAATTTATCATTATCACCCTCAACATCTGTCCTAGGGCTAATAAGAATCCATAGTGCCTATACACATGTTTTATAATCATGAGGCCTTTTGCAATTTTTTAGGCCTAAGAGACAATGTTTCATTGGGAGACCACAAAAAAGGGTTATCTATCAAACTAGATCCAATAGCATATTTTAGAGAATAGGTGAACACCCTTAGCTAAAAACAAAAGAATAAAGAATTGAGCTTCTAAAGTGAAAACCTCTTTGAGGTACTTTGGGACCATGGTAAAAGTAAAGAGAAATGTGAGTCTTTTAGTGAATACATGTTTCAGGCACCATTATATGGGGTTGTTCACCTTTCCTCAAAATGAAGCTTGAGAAACCACCAACAATGAACTTGATTTTGGATTTGATTTTTATTTGGTAGAATAAAATGCCTTTTATCAAATTGCCTAAATAATTTGTTACATTTTTTGTGACATGGACACCATTACCATTACGAAATTTAGATTCATTTTATTTAGGATAACTTAAATAACCATTCCAACTAGAGGACTTTGTAGTTACAGGTTAATTCACATCATTGCCAACTATTCTAGAAGATGGATCGACTCTCCTTGTAGAAGATATTATGGATGTCAACACTGTGAATCTAGATGACCCAAAGTCAATTAAATTAGGTGTCTCCCTTATTGAGAAGAAACATGAAATATTTATAGCCCTTTTGGAAGACTTTGTTGACACTATTGCATGGGCCTACATAGATATTTCTGGTTTGGACCCTACCTTGGTTATACACCACATTTTTGTACATCCTAATGCCAAACCAATGATGTATAAATTGCACAAGATACATATTTGTATTGTTGTACTAGCAAAAATAGAGTTGAAAAAAATTTAGAACCAAGATATATATGACTGATTGACTATTTAGAGTGGATCTTAAATGTTGTGCCTATCAGTAATAATCTTGAATGAATCATAATCTACACCAATTTCAGAGACATCAAGAAGGCCTACCTTAAAGATGACTTTACCAAATATTGACATGATAGTTGAATCCATAGCAGGGTGTGAAATTATTTTAGTTACAGATGGATTTTTAGGGCACAATCATATTAGAATTACACCAAAAACCAACACAAGGAAACATTCATGAATACTTGGGGAACATTTTATTACCAGGTTATGCCATTCAACCTGAAGAATGTTGGGGACACATACCAAAGAGCCATATTTCAAGACTTAATGCATGTCATTGTTGAAGACTATGTCGATGATATATTATGTAAATAAAAGACCAGTGTGGATGATTTGATTGCATTATGAATTTTTTTTGAGAGGTTTCCTGCATATAGTGCTAAAATTAATCCTAATAAGTTCATCTTTAGTTTTTATTTATGAAAATTATTATGATTCATCATATCTCATTGAGGTATTGAAGTTGATCTTGCCAAAGTATAATCCAATACCGAGATGCCACCAACTTATAATTTAAATTAGCTACATAGTTTTAGTGCAATATTCAATCTTTTAGGTGATTCATCTCATAATTAGCTGAAAAATTCCATACATTTACATACATACTAAATAAGGGTGTCATATTTTATTGCAATGAATATTGTTAGAAATAATTTTAGCACCTGAAAGAATATCTTGCTAATCCACATGTTTTATTACTACCAATGCCATGAAATCCACTTATACTCTACCTATCTACCATAGACAAATCCTTTGGGTCACTTATAACTAAGCATGATGATAATGGTAAAGAGAATGTCATGTACTATATAATCCATAGACTAGTTATGTGTGAATACAACTATACACCAATAGAAAAATCTTGTTTAGCTATGGTTTTTGCAATCTAGAAGATGCAAAATTACATGTTTAATTACAAGACCATAGTTATTTCCAAAGTAGATCCACTTAAATATCTATTATCCAAGATAACTTTATAAGGCCACATGGCTAAATGGATCATGTTCTTGAGTGACTTCAAGATCAAGTATGTCAACCGGAAAGCTATAAAGGGATAAGTACTTGTAGATCAACTTGTTTAAAATCCCCTTACAAATACTAAATCATTACTTTTCAATTCCCATATGATTCCATCATAACCATCATAGAAATAAATCCTAAGGAGTAACACTGAAAGCTATATTTTGATGAATCATTCACATCACATGAATCAAATATAGCCATATTTTTATTACACCATAGGGGATATTATTACCAAATCATTTTTTATTAGCTTTCCTTGTACTAAAAACATGGCCTAATATAAATAACTTATTGTAGGGATTCGTCAAGTAGTACAATGGAATATTTAACATCTCATGGTTTATGGTGATTCTCAATTAATCATCAATCAAGTTACAAGCCACTTTTAGATAAAAGATGATAAGATCATGCCATAAAAATCCATGGTCGATGTTCTCAAATAGCAGATCACTAATATAATGTTTGAGCACATACCATTAGTTTTTTGATATACAACATAGATAAGGCAAAAGAATATCAATTATTCCTTGAAAATATTATAATGCCTTCTCATGAAACACTGACTACAAAAAATATCTAGATATTATTAGTCCTAGCTCTATATGGTACTCATAAATATTTAAAAACCTTCATGAGCATATCATACCACCAAACCTATCACACAATAAAAAAAATCCTTTATGCATCAAACATCACACTATACCTCACTTGGCCCAACCCTTTTATCACCATAAATTTTGTGGAACTTTGCTTCATTATTTAAATTCAATAGGAACAACATTAGAATTATGGGAAGTTCATGAAGGATTATGTGAATCCCACACTAGAGGGAAATCATAGCCAAAACTATCCAATGTACTAGTTACTATTGGCCAACTATAGAATCTGATGCAACTACTTATATAGAAAAGTGTGATAAATGTCAAAGGCATTTAAATAGTATTCATTCCCTAGCCAAACAACTAAAAATTATGCTTACACCACTACCATTTTCATCGTGGGGACTCAATCTCATTGGGAATATTATCCATACCTTAGTTGATCACCATAAACACATCCTTACCGCTATCAAATATTTCACTAAGTGGGTTGAAATTATACCCATCACATACATGGTTGGAAAAAAAAATCAAATTCATCTTTAGTAATACTATTTGCCACTATGGCATACCATCTTAAATTATATCCAATAATGGTAGATGATATAAGAACAAAGATGTCACAACACTATATTGAGTACAACATCACTCAACACTTTTATACTACATATTACCCACAAGGTAATGGCTAAGCATAGGCATGCAATAAAACCATTGGAAACATCTTTAAAAGTATTTTCAATGATGCTGACAAAGATTGGTACCTCTGAATCTTTTGTACCCTTTGGGAATATTGTACCAATTAATGTAATCCAACTAAAGCTACTATATACTCCCTAATCTATGGCATTTAGGCCATTATTTCTATTGAGGTTAAGTTACCTTCTCTACGTATCTTGTTGAAACATGTCCTAGATTCTGAAAATTACATAGTATCTCATTTACAAGAGATAAAATTCCTCGATGAAAAATGCATGGCTTTTAGTAGCCTTTAGGCATACCAAAACTGGTTACCTGGTCAATATAACCAATGGGTCAAACATAGAGAGTTTGAGCTTGGTGATCTTGTTATCAAATAAAACCAAAAGAGAACCACATATGAGTAGAAAAAGTGAAAGTTTGAACCTAATTGGATAGGACCATATGTCATTATTTCTAACTATGGATCTAGAGTCTATATGCTTGCTACACCAGATGGAGATAAACTTGATGATCTAACGAACATCATACACCTCAAGGGGTTTTTCAATTGACATAATTGAAATAATGTCTATGAGTCATGTTTATGTCATATCATATAATCATTTTATTTGTATCATATCATATACCATTCTACCATACATTCCCTACTGACCAAAGTTATTTTTAACCTCCCCCCCACCCTTCTAACCTTTGTTTAATTTCACTGGTTCTTTGGACAACTTTTTGAAATAGGATTCAGATCAAGTTTCAGTATTTTAATTCAATATTCTAGATAGAGGTAGTATCTTGGACCAGTATGACATTTGTTTTGTAATTAAATTTTTCATTTGTTATTTAATTCAATTGTGAGTATGCATGACTATAAATAACTTTAGAAAAATCAGTGTCCCACCCAGTGCTAGCAATAATAAGAACCTTTTGGAAAGTTAGTATTATCAACCTATGCCACTATTTCCTACTTGTAACTTCGCATAGGAAATTTAGGAGTCTTATTTTTACAATGTGTATCTTTATCACCTTGTCATTTGTATGTTATGATGTGCCATTCGAATAAATTCAAAAACATGTTTCCACCTAGTCTAATCCCTCCACTAAAAGGTATAACTATAATTACTTGAGGTCCTATTGGGACTATGTTGGTAGTACGTGATATATGTTAAGGTCAGCTCAATCACCCATTTTTTCATACTCTTACCATTTTGAGAGTAACCTAATCCATGATCTCTCCATTTTATGAGTTGGACTATTGTGTCTCTCATCATTCTCAATCGATTTGATATGCATATAAAATTTCAAAAACATTTGTAAAAGTTCTAAGAAATCCTAAAAATCACAACATCATGAAAATTGCCTTAGTGTTTCCATGTAAGATATAAAGTCATAAAATTTTTTATCATGGGCCATCTACTTTATTAATTTCATTTCTAGTCTACCTTGTTCTTTTTCCTCCCATTTATGAGAGAACTACATCAGCCTGAGGTCCATATAGACTATGTTGGCAATACCTGGATACAGGGGGTATCTCAAATTAGCTCAACTGCACCTTCCTTTTTTCTCAAGCATCTATTTTCCTTAAGGATTATAGTAATCATAAATATTTCACAAGTAACCACTTGTCCATTAGTTTACCCATAATTATAGGTTGTTGCCTTATGATCTCATTGTTTTACGAGTATTGTCTATTTCAAACACTCTTACCATTTTGTGAGACCATTCCCATATTCTTCTACACATCAATCACATTTTCTTATCATTAATATTCTTCTATTCCATATCTTAGTAGAGATATATATTTCCCTAAGTTAATTTTAGATCCTTCATCCACGGAACTATGTAAGCAACATCCACTTTCCTATTATATATTGAGTCATCTTGGCTACCCTTTCTTCTAATGCCCACACCCCCCCCACCCCCATTTTTTTGTTGTGTCATTGCTTCCCTATATCCTAGGGGTACCCTTGTGCCATTATGCTTTTGTTGTTATACCTGTGCTTTTACTATCTACTTTATAGGTCACCTTATCCCCCAGAGTAAAACCTTTATTACACATGCACAAACAATTTGTATTCTATTTGCACTAACATTATGATTAATCATTATTTGTGTTTCACTTGATTTTTTTAGTTATTTTATTCACTTTTTATTTCTTAGTGTTTCATTGTGATTCTTATTTCTTGGTGTTTTGTTGTCCTATTTGTTTGTTTTCCTATTTTTTTGCTTTCATTATTGTGCCTTGACTTAGTATACATGCATTAATTGGGTGATTCCTTGCACATTATACGTAATTCCATCCATATTCATATGTCAAGATTTCCCTCATGGTTTTTATCATTGGTCATCATTTTTTATTATTTATTGTATTAAATATCAGTCTTTGTGCACATTTTATCTATGTTATCATTCTTTTAACATCTTGGTACATATAATGGATATAGTAAAAATTATCTTGAGGAATCTTACAAGTAAGGATGTTACAGTACTTTTACTTGGTCACCTAATAAATTCTTGATCTATTCAATTATTTCCTAAATATAGCGTAATTAAATCATGAATGAATTTTAATCCTTGTTATTGAAGACATACATCTCCATACTAATAAGTTTCCCAAATTCATGTTTATCTTTTGTATAATCTTTCTCTTAATTTATAAGGATGAATTCCATCCATAAGCCCCCTTTTCCAATTTACCATATTTTTCTAACTTCTAGTGCCAAATATTATAACTACCTTTGGTAAAATAATTGTGTTTCAACCTATTTAGATGTTAATGATTATAACCACCTTCAGGGAAATAATTATCATTTTCTTTCCCTACTAGGGCACATTTTCATTGTGATAATGATTATAACCACCTTTAGGTAAATTATTATCCATATCCACCCAACTAGAGAATGTTTTCATTGTGCTAATGATTATAACCACTTTTGGGAAAATCATTATTTATATCCACCCAAATAGGGCAAGTTTTCATTTTTATTAATGGTTAAACTACCTTTGGATAAATCATTATCTTTTTATCTTGTTATGCCAATGATTATAACCACCTTTTGACAAATCAACCTTTTTATCTACCCAATTGGGGAATCTCACTATGCCATTGATTATAACCACCTTTGGTCAAATCAATTTTTCCACCCTCTTTTTTACCTTTGGGTCCCATCATTTTCCTTCTTTCAAGGGACTGATTATCAACCTTCTTTGTTGACCATTCCTTCAAGGGGTCATCCAGGGCTCATACATCACATGTTGGAGCATTAGGCATTAAATACTTTTTCATTATTTGAAAATATTTTACTATTCCAATAGATTTTAATGCCCTCCCAAATAGGGGTAAACCATAGACACCCCATTCTAGCCACAATTGAATTTCAACTAGACATTACATTGATTTATACTAAACATTGTAAATTAAGACTTGAAATCACTAAATTCCATAATTTCATCTTAAAACATTCATTAGTGCTCATAATCATGTTGAGGCATCATTATTTAGGGTACTATCCTATACACAATAATAACCTCTCATGGATCCATCTCCAGTCACCTTGTGACCTCATAATTGGTTGTTTGGTCTATGGACCCATTAAGTGGGGCACATGAACAATTATTAAAAGAGATAAAATGATAATCAAAATGAATCCACTAATTAAACTAGAATCAATTGTTATATAATTAATCCATTTATAATTAATGAATATCTAAAAAATTAAATTCAAAATATCAAAATATCTAGCTTCTTCATCATTGCCTTTATGGGTTGTCAAGCTCTCACATAATATCTAACTAATATCTAATTTATGAGCCATGTCTACTAATTAAAAATCATAACTAACTGTACCCTCCTTAATTCCAATAGAGTTAAATTTAACTCACATAAGGTTAGTTTGAACTCATTCCATGCTAAAATCCTAACGTAAATCAATTTAGGTAAGTGTTAAATTTGGAGGCTATAAATACAAGGCCTTACCTATTGATCTTTAAAATTTATTTGTGTAATATTATTATTCCAAAAGACCTCTAAAAATATTAATAATATTTTTACCATGAAAATTTCATAATCCAATCCAAGCTAAGCCAACCAAGAATATGAAGCTACCAAGGAAAGGTGGAGCAATGGAGCTTCATTAAAAAATATTTATTGAGTATATACACAATAAAGCCAATTAAACAAGCCATTTTGGAGCTACAATAAAGGTAAAATGATTATTATTATTATTATTTTTTAAATTTCATTGTATTCTTGTTACATATGCTCTCCCTAGTGTCTAGGCTAGAGGTTTTAGTGTTTAGTGTGTTTGTTTTGATTTGGTTTTCTTGACTAACACTATACTAATCTCACCTCTATGGATTCTTTATTCAAAAATATAAAAATATTTTAAACTAATAATGATCTATAAGATTTATCCTATAATGTGTTTTAAAATGTGTATATATTTTTCATAATTTATTGATTGATTTCTAATGAATTCTTCAAGATTATGATAATTTCCAATATGAGTGCTAGATGGTGACCATGTTAGAAATCAAGACATTATGCTTGATTTATATTAATAGATGACTCTTTTATATTGCTTGGCATGACTATCCCATGCATAATTCTCATGAAAACATAATGGATATGTTTGATATTGAAATGCATATATTATGGGTTCCTAGAAACTACTAAAGGTAGACACCTGAAACAATCCAAAATTGTTTGATTTTTGTTAGCACTATCATGAGAATGAAATTTAGAGATATATAATATTTAAAAAATATGTTTTTGATTATTCACTATTATTACATAAAATTAAGGTAATCCTAAATATTTGAACTGGTAAGGCCAGCTACTTAAGACAACAAGTGGCTAAAAAGATAGGGAAATGTGAAAAAGTGTCAATTTTTTATGCACAAGTCCAAGTATGTCAATATGTGTCAAAAATGATATTTTCAAGTGTCTAATAGTAAATTCATTATCTAAAGTTTCTTCATTTTAGTTTAATTGAAATGATAGATTAAAATGATAAAATATGACATTTCATACTTTTGATTAACCACACTTGGTGTTGAGAGGTATGCATAAAATGAGTTTCATGCTCTATGAAAAACATACAAGGAAACATATGTAGATAAATGTCCACTCATGATATAAACTATTAAATAATGTAGACCATAAAATTAATTTAATTTAAATGTTAAGGAATGAATACACATGAGGGTAAGTGAAAAGAGTTTCCACATATGGATCTTGTCTAGAGAATGCCACTGGGTGATTATGCCATAAATAAATGCTAATTGTAAGACCATTAGTTAGGAAGAAGAATTTTCTCAACCCCCATTTGATATATAGGTGATGTAAGTTGAGTTCCTCATAAACTAAAATATACTACTCTAAATATCATCATATTTATTTTTATAGACCTCCTTATCAAGTTTACGAGTAATTGTGGAACTCTAAAACATGTTTTCATGTAAATTAAAAACCATTAAATATGTTCATGTGTAAATTAAAATTATAAATAAAACATTTCATATGAGTTTTAGTCTCAAAACACTTATGTATTATTATCGTTCTTCATCAATAATAAATCATAGACATATAAAAATATCTACATGAACAACATTCATGTCCCAAAATTGATTCATTTTTAACTGAGAGTGACATAAAATTACATAAATATTATGTCAATATTCTAAATTTACTCAATTCAAACCATTTAATATCTCTCATAATGTGATATAATATTCGAACTATTCCACACAATCATGTAAAATACATCACAAATGCATAAATCTATCAAATATTTCACATATGAATAACATAGTCCAACCTAAAATGTGAATGGTGTTTCTATCATGGCATGCATATCTAATACAATCCCACTATATTCCCCCATTTTGATATGATGGATGAACCTTGTGAATCACTCATCTCAAAATAATGAGTTATGTGTGTCACGTGTTACATATAAAAATGTAATAATATAAAGTGTGTAGATAAAAAATATAGGATATTTCATCATATTAATATTTGAAAATTAAATTATGAATGAAATTTGTAATTATAGGTAAGGAGAATAAATATTTCATGTCAAGCATATATAAAAACTATACACACAATAATAGGAAATATAATATATGGATGATATACATTATGTAATAACAAATAAATAATCATCCATGATACAAATCATGGAACTAAGATTAAATAGAATTATATATGTTACCAAATTAACACAATATAATGATCATAAATAATATAATAATTCAAAACATGACTCAACTTTGACATAGCTCTAACTTGACACAAACACAACATGACCATGACATGGACTAGAATATCCTATGACACAATAACAATACATAACCAATGCAGTTATAGAAATATATAATATAAAACACATCAATGATCATAAAATTTAATCATAAAAAACTTCAATTATGTGTAAACAAAGCAATTCTAGTCTATATAATAAATCAATTTGATCATAGTATTTTAAATCACAATATCCATTTAGAAGAAAATACTAGAAGGTTTACAAAAAATAAAGTCATGTATAAATATTATAAGTCACTAAATAAATTAAATGGAATGGAATATAAATATATAACCTATAAAGTTTACTAAGATGTATCTAGTGTAAGAATGGATTCAATGTAGAGAATTAGCCCCTAGGTGTAATGAATGTCACTCATATATATGTCCATGCATCATATATAATTTGTATGTATTTAATCCCAGTTATGTAAACCCTAAAAATAATGTGTGTATAATAAGGATATGAAATTTAACATGTATATTATAAACAACATCAATTAATCATAAACTAAAAAACATATCATTCCTATTTCTTGGTTTTGTATTTTGGTTTCATTTTTTGAAATTTTATTTTTTAAAAATTTTCTTCTATTTTGAAAATTTTAAACATGTCAAAGTAAAATTTTAGGATCCAATAAATTGGATGGTAACATTTATGTCATGGATCTATTAATGCGAATTTCAAAAATTATGGCTGAGGAGTAATGTGTATCATTATCTAATTAAAAAAGTGAGCATGTACTATAAATTATCCAACATCATCATCATAATCATTAAAAATTTTAAAGTGGTTCTACTTCAATAGAGTATACACCATTAATATATTTGGGATGTATTATACCATGATATTAATTATTATGTTATTTATTATCTTTATAATGTTTTCCAATATCAGTGTTGCATCCCATTTTAGCATGTGCTAGAATGAGGATACCTACTATTGATTGTCACCGTAAAATATAACTAATAATGTTTAACTTCTATATGATTATAGACCAATTTATTGATATGATTTATATGTATTAGTTCCTTTTTGTTATTATGCTTTCCAATAACTATATGAAATAATTTATATAATTATTGTCTGATTATTGATCATTACATGATTAGTTGTATACGTTGTCATGTTGAATCTATTGTTCATGGTGTGTAAATACCTACTATAAATTATAGATAAGTGTCCTTTATTATGTCATGATTAATATAGTTATCCTTGTATGTGGTCATAATCATCTTGTAACTAATTATGCTCGCCAAATTACAAATAATGTATTCTTAGAGTAAGTTGGTTAAACTTTTAATCAGAAGCAACTCAGGCCTATGTGTAAGTCCAAAGATATTAAATATTGATATTATTAATGGTTATAATGATAATATTAGTATTATTTATTATTTTTATATATAAGTTAATATGTGGATATTAACTATGTTCTAGCATAAGTAATTAGTTAAATAATTCTTCCATGTATCTTGTTCTTACCTATATTGTGTTTGCAATGGTTATGATTATTGTTTAGATTATAAAAATGATTAATTATTATAATTAGTGCATTTATTTTAATAATAATTTATTTTTTATGATTTTTATCTTATTGCATATGTTTATGTTTGCTACATGGGGAAGATGGGGAAGGGGGTCCTCTTGGTCTATAATCATTATGTGATTCCTTCTTCCTCACAAAAAATTGAATTTATTTGACCCACATTTATTTAATCATGGTTTTGACCATGTATTTAAGCATGGTCATAATATTTTAATATTTTATTGTGTTTAAAATTTGTGTTGGTCATGATAATATACTTTTGGTTTGCTTCTTTTAGAAGAAAAGAAATATTTTGCATAATAGGGTTTAGATTGAGCACTATATTCAACATGAGACCTATATTTTTGTTAAACCTATGATACTTCGAGTAGGAAATGAGGGTTATTAGCTGGTGTTACTTGAAAAATTATTATGATATTCATATTTTCACCAAATCAATTACAATAAGATGTTATGACATGGTGGAAAGAGATATTAGGTGGATGAATGAAATTCTCAAAAACATTATAAACAGGCATGTTACTCTTTTATTTGATAAAAATATGTGTTTAAATCATTATTTTGTTATTGTAAGTATTTTACATACCTACATGATAGATAGGCCCATATGGCTATACTCTAATATATCTCCCTATGAGACTATATAATGTCCAATAGTAAATATGTGTGTTTCATGCTCATATGGGTAAATGATTAGTTATGTGAATTGAATCTTTGTTTACGTTGTTTTGTTAATGGCCTAGGATAGATTTGATTCAAAATATGTTTGATTTCTTTATTAATATGGTCTAGGTCACAGTTGTATGAAAATTATGCTTTATTTATTCCTTGTTATACCCTATGGTAGATCTATGTGAATTTGTATTTGTCTTAAAGGCCATGTCTTAGGGTGAATTTCTTTGGGTAAGAGTGTGTAGAGATCAATATCAATTTTATTTTTAAGAGAATGTTCATGCCTTGTTTATTGTACATGTGTGAATGGATTATGGTTTTTTTATCATTTGTCAAACTATCTTGAATATATCTTAAAATTACTTGTCAATATGCCTCAATGAAATGTGTTGTTAATTATTTGACAGAATGCCTCAATGACATTGGGCTGCTTGTTATTAGTAATTCTTGCGTATCAAATAATTATATGATATAATTAAAATGGATGGATGTTATGTTGATATTAATATGTAGTGCATTATGGATAGAAATATTTTGTGAGTTGAAGGTAATATTGTATGATTAATATCCTTCAATAGTTTCTTGAATTGTATGAGGTTATTTATGTTCTACTTTTGATTCATTATTGGTTATTTAAGTTACTATATCATTATAGATATTTTATAAATATTCAAAAAATGAATAGCTATAGATATTTTGGAAATATAGAAACATTAGCATTGTTGTAATTATTTTATAAATATATCAAAGTATGCATGACTATAGTTATTTTGGAAATATATAAATATATGCATGGTTGTAGTTATTTTGGAAATATAGAAATTTTTTCATGAATATATATATTTTTAAATATAAAAATATGATTTATTGCATGTATGTAGCAAATTTCACTCACATTTGGTTGGAAACTTAGTAATCAATTAGATCTTTTATAACCTTTTCAAAGAAGCTTTAGTTAGGTAATGTAGAAAAATGACTATCTACATCTAGTGTGGTATTTATATAATTGTATCTTAAATATTAGTGGGAAAAATGTTTTGTTGTATGGTTGTAGATGATTACTTTTTTACAAAGTTTGGTAAATTACATGGTTTTAGTTGATTCTTTATTAGAAAAATATGCTTTTTTGCATGAGTTATTTTACCCTATGCCTATAGTAGCTTATTTGTACAACTGTAGTTGATGATAGGTTATTTATATGACCAATTCGATCTATTACTTGTTCAAAAATAGTTTATTATTTTTAAAGTTATAGTTATATTCTTTGTACAAATTATAACTCATTTGTTTGGTTGAGTTGATTTGGTTATATTATTTTGATGTTTGTATGAATGAATTAAGTTATTTAGTTATCAAATTTGTTTTTAATGTAAAATATTATTGAAATGTAATTGTTTCAACCCACTTATAGTTTGTTTGATGGTGTTTTCATGTATTAAAATGGATGGATTATTATTCGATATTATCACATCATTTTTGGTAATAACTCCAAAATTGTATCTCGATAATCTTTCTAAGCTGATAAGAAATTAAGTAGTATCATAATAGTCTATAACACTTAATGTTTTATAAAATTTAACATGGTTTGATTACTATATACCATAAATGTTATGATTTTAGTTTTTTATTTTCTTATTGATAGGACCCTATACCTCAAACCATATCCTACTATGCCTAAAATCATATTATATAGTCATAACTAGGTTCAACAAGTTAAAATTGACCCTAATTTCCTTATCGATAGGACCCTATACCCTAAACCATAAATTATATACCTTGAACCCTAACCCTAAATTACAAACTCTTTAAACCATAAACCAATTATTTTATCCCTAATTAACATCATTTATACTAATAATTAAGTTAACATGGCTCAATTTCACCTTAATTACATCACTAATTTCCCAATTAACTAATTAGCTCTATATATGATGACATCATGGCTAATTAAGCTAAAAATCACATTGTGTAGCCATAAATAGGTTGAATAAGCTCAAATTTCCCCAATTACCTTTGCAATTAGACCTTTACCCTAAAACCTAAAACCTATAACTTAAACATTATGCCCTAAACCTTAAACCCTAAACACTAAAGAAATTGATTTAGCACATATTAACATCATTTAGAGTAAACATTAGCTTCAAAATATTCAATTTATCCCAAATTACATCATTGATTACCCCAATTAAATAACTAGCTCAATCTCTGATGACATTGGGGCTAATTGAGTTTGGAATCACATTATGTAATCACAACTAGGTTCAGTGAGCTCAAATTATCCCTAATTTCCTTCATGATTAGACCCTATACCTTGAAACCTAATACTTATACCCTATACCATAAACAATAAACACTAAATCCTAAACCCTAAATCATAAATCCTATACCCTAAATCCATTGATTTAGCTCTAATTAAAATACATTAGAGTAATAATTATTATAATAGGGCTTAATTTAGCCCAAGATGCATCATTTATTTCCCCAATTAACTAATTATCTCAACATGTAATAACATTGGGGTTAATTATGCCCAAAATCACATTCTATAGTCACAATTAGGTTTAATGAGATCAAATTAAGTTTGATTACCCTCGTTATTAGAACCCATACTCTAAACCATTATCCATATACCGTAAAACCTAAATAATGAATATTTTAATAATTGAACCATATTTTATATTCACAAATAAGTTGAATAAGATTAAATTTCCACTAAGTATCTTTAAAATTGGACCCTATACCTTAATTAAGACATAAACCTAAAAATTTAAGCCCTAAACATTAAAACCTAAATCATAAATCATAAACCCTAAACCATAAGCCAATCAATCTATCCCAAATTAAAATTCTCTAGGGTAAAATTTTTGTTCATGGGGTTCAATTTGGCCCAAATTACATCATTGGATGCTCTAATTGACTAATTAGTTCAATCTATGATGGTATTGGGGATAATTGAGCCTAAAATCACATTTTGTAGCCACAAATAGGTTTAAGGAGCTCAAATTAGCCCTGATTCCCTTTCTGATTGGGACATATACACTACAACCTTAATCTTATATTATATACCCTAAGCCCTAAAACCTAAACCCTAATCACTAAATCATTAACCCTAACCCCTAAATCATTTGATTTATCCCTAATTAACATCATTTAGAATAATAATTAATTCCATAGTGCTCATTTTATTCCAAATTACATCAATTATTACCCCTATTGACTAATTATCTTAACGTGTGATGATATTGGTGCCAATTTCACCCAAAATTACATTTTATAGTCACAAGTATGTTCAATAAAGTCAAAACATCCCCAACTACCTTCATGATTGGACTTTGTACCCTATACCCTAGGACATATACCACAAACCCTAAGCCCTAAATCCTAAATCTTAAAAGCTAAAACATAAATTATTTAAACACTAAACCAATTATTTTAATCCCAATTAATTAATATAATTTAGACTAATAATTATTTTCAATTGGCTCAATTTGGCCCAAATCGCATAACTAGTTAACCAAGTTGACTAATGTTTAAATTTATATAATTATTGTAGAAATATCCATGATCTATAGAATGAAAGAAGTGATTCATGTGTTTTCTCTATGGGATTATTGTTATAAATGTACCACATAACTTAAAATCATGTTGTGTATGCCTTTGTGCATTAGATACTTCGTGTATGCATTACAGGCCCACCTATGAATTTAACCTAGAGTATATACCGTAAGGGGTGAAGGGATAATGGGGTGGGAACAACTTATGGCACTCTGTGAGATATGTTATCATACTATTATATCATAGCTACATCCCTTCATGTAGCCTTAATACCTCCTATGATGTCTCCAAAAAATCTTGAAACCCTAAAATATGGCTAAGTATGAAACCTAGAAACCTTGTAATCTAATTAAGTTTGAAATATGATAGGATCCTCCAAAACCTAAAATTTGCATTATAGCTCCTAGAGGTCCGAAATCACTATAAAACATATTGAAAGTATATAAACAAAATATAACTTAAAGTATAAGAAACTAAATATCCATATCTAAATGTAAACTTATACTTGAATGTTTATTTTATTTATATACAATTCATTCTAATATAAAACTAAATTACTCTATGTACATGATTTTATAAAATTAATACCCATGGTTATAAAGACAATAACCACCTATGTTGTTTTAATATTTGATCCTAAAAAATTCTATGTATGCAATAGTTTTGCATACACGGTAATAACATATATGTAGTATGTACCACATATGCAGTTCTTATATTTCAATTTTTTACACATATCATAAGGATTGGGAATGGCTTCGATTTTCAAACCTTAGGCATGGACCAGTTACACACATAGCTAAATGCGTGTTTTATACCAACAATAAATAACTGAAAATTTTTCCATGGTAGACACTATCCATTTTATCAAATCTTTGTTTGAAAATAATACTATAACATATAATAAGTCTCCTCTTTCTATACATATGTTTTTTTTATTTAATTTTATTTAAGGTAGTTATTTTTATTTATTGACTAAGTATGTTTATTGTAGTGCTATATGCCTCAATTATTCATTTTCATATTTGTTTAAGTATCTTTTGATTTTTTTATCCAAACTGGAAAAAAACATATGGTTGCAAACTAAACCCTAATTCAATACACATTAATAAAATAAAAATCTAATTTTTTATATGCTTTTAATTTGTTAGAGGGGGGACGAAAGAGGGTGGGGGGAATGACACATAGTGATCTATAAATCTTTTATCATATTCTAGGGTATACTAACATGTGAAATTAGTAAAAAAAATATTCATTTATTAAGTTTATAAAAATGTAGGTTGTAAAGTAGATTATCTTCCCTAGATTTCTACCAAGGGGTTCAAATAAAAAGAAAATTATGCTAAAAAAAGGTGGCGCACATGGACAACTATCTAGTATGATTTTTATAAAATATAGCGCCACCTTTTCCAATTTTTTAAGTTTGACCTACTTATAACTCTTAGAGGTCCGAAATCACTCCAAAATATATTGAAAGTATATAAACAAAATATAACATAAAGTATAAGAAACTAAATATCCATATCTAAATGTAAAATTATACTTGAATGTTTATTTTATCTATATACAATTCTTTCTAATATAATACTAAATTATTCTATCTACATGATTTTATAATAGTAATGCCCATAGTTATAAAGACTATAACCATCTATGTGGTTTTAATATTTGATAGTAAAAAATTCTACGTATGCAATAGTTTTGCATGCACGGTAATACCATGTATGCAATATGTACCACATATTTAGTTCTTATATTTCAATTTTTATTCAAATCTCATAAGGATTGGGAATGGCTTAAATTTTCAAACCATAGGCATGAACCTATAACACACATAGCTGAATGTGTGTTTTCTACCAATAATAAATAAATGCAAATTTTTCAATGGTAGACACTATCCCTTTTATCGAATCATTCCTTGAAAATAATAATATAACATCTACTAAGTCTCCTCTTTCTATACATATGTTTTTTATATTTGTTTTGCTTTAAGGTAGTTCTTTTTATTTATTGACCAAGTATGTTTCTTGTAGTGCTATATGCCTCAATTATTAATTTGCATATTTTTTTAAGTATCTTTTAATTTGTCTATCCAAACTGGAAAAAGCATATGGTTGCAAACTAGACCCTAATTCAATACACATTACTAAAAGAAAAATCTAAATTTTTATACATATTTATGTATTTAGAGGGGCGGGGGGGAGGGGGGGGGGGGTGGGCGGGGTGGGGGGCGTGGGATGGGGGCAATGGCACATAGCGATCTATAAATATTTTATCATATTCTAGGGTATACTAAATTGTGAAATTAGCCAAAGAAATATTAATTTATTAATTTTATAAAAATGTAGGTTGTAAAGTAGATTATCTTACCTAGATTTCTACCAAGGGGTTCAAATAAAATGAAAATTATGCTAAAAAAGGTGGGGCACATGGACAACTATCTAGTATGATTTTTATAAAATATATTACCATCTTTTACAATTTTTTATGTTTGACCTACTTATACTTAACCATTTAAAATAAAATTGTAGTTTAGAAACTAGACTTGAAATTATATAATTCATCTTGCTATGACATCTTCAAATTATATGTGTAGATATCTCAAATAATTGGTACAAATAAAGGTTTTTGTGTTTTTTAGGAAAAACATGTACACTTTAAACCTCATTTTACCCCCTAATTCCTTGCACTTTCTGTGTTTTAATAATTTGAAGAGGGATAAAAAATAATGTAGATGTGTGCATCATCATGATAATGCTAGAATGCAATCTAATCATTAGATTTTGGCACTTGACATCATGAAAATTTTATCCTATTTTTGTTTTCATAATTTGATATATGGTTTCCAATTTGAGCTGTTTTAGTATATTTATTCATTTTTAGTAATGTATCAATAGAATCCTAATGTATTTTGCATGTTTGATAGGAATTTCTAAGATGAGTGCTAGATGGTGACCCCTTTAGTAAGTGAGTATGACCTTAAGATTGATTTGTACTTATATATGACTCTTAGATATTTCATAACATGAATGACCCTTTAAATGTGCCTAATTATACCTAATGAGGATGCTTTAGTTTAATATTTAACCTTTAAGGGTTCCTAGATGATAACAAATAGACACAACATTTATACTACAACTGTTTGATTCTTTCTTGATTCTATCTTGAGATTAAAATAAATATAGGATATGGTGATACTATGATTAGTATTATACAATGTTATTTCATAGACATATGGTGATCCTAAATATGTAAACTGGTAAACTAGGTTGTTTAAGACACCAAGTGGGTAAATGTATAGGGGAAAGTGTTCATAATAATTAGATATACATTCACAAGTTGAATAATGTCAATATATGTCAAAATTGATGTTATTAAGTGTATAATACTAATATTTTGTGATAACATCCCTTTGATTAATCTCATCTAGATTCAATATTCTCATGACCATTATCATCTCATATGATTATGGTAATTTCAATTGAGGTTTATTTATGAAATCTTTCCCTAGTTTTTCATTCCTCTATTATTGACTTTATCATTTTTCCATGATCATATTATGTATGAATATGAAATTAAATTTATAGACATACAAATTTATCCAATCAAATTTATCATAGATTATCAAGAGTTATCAATCATACATCTTGTTTAGATTATCTTACACTCTACCTTTGATTCTACTCTCTATCTACCAAAGGCATGTATTTGTATACATATATAGAAATAAATTTATATATACAAAATTTAAGGGTATTTTTTAAATTTTATAACTTGAATCTCATAGGGATAACAGTGGGAAATACACAATAAGATGGATTAATAGAATACATGTGTGAGTGATGAGTGTTAAATTATATTCATGTTGTAAAGGTAAATATGTGGACTAATTGAGGTAACACCCTAAAACCGAAAACCAATATCTTATGCCTTCTTGGTGTGGAATTGAGCTAAAAAATGAAAAATATTATCATCATTTGTGCAAATTTATCTATTTATTCAAAATATTTTTTTGTGCATGGTCTAATAATGAAAGGTTTCAATAAGTTTAAGATCCATGAAATTTATAAATCCATATTTAGAATAAATCAAGACATTTTGACAAGAGTTTCCACTACCAAACTATAATAATCTTATGACTATCTCTCATGGGTCATGTGATTCTAATCATTATCTTAGATCATTATTTACTTTCTAGATACTTTTTCATAATGTTATATAACCCATTTTATAGAATCATCAGTCTCTGCCAAAATATATGGAATTCATTATTTAGGTACACCAATGTTTTTCTCCCTTTCATGTGTCAATTTTGAAAGGTATTGTGATCCATATTCCCCATTTTCCATAGATAGATTTTATTTACTACATTATATTTAGCTATTATTTGAGTAGGGCCTTGTTTTTTTATGGTTTTTATATTGTTTAAAATTCATGTGCACTCTAATGTGTTAAAATTTTGGATAACCTTTCTTATAGATAATATCCAACCTTGTGGTTTCATGCTTTGTTTCCCTCTATTATTTTATTTCAGATCTGATTTATACAGTGTTTTTCATTGTGATATCATTAGTCCTAGCTTCTTGTATGTTACATATGTTTTAATATTATGTACATTTATAGAATTATAATTATTAAAACTACAAGGTGAAGTGATAGATTGATTAGTAAACATATTGAGTTGGTTAAAGCTCATTTTCTTATTACTTGTGCTTTTCTAAAAAAATAAATGGTGAATATTGATGACAATCGTAATCCTTATGTTTATGATGATAATTCAAAAGACACAAATAAAAATAATGAAAACACTTGAATAATATTAAATTTCATGGTTGTGATCCTAATTCTATGAATTACAATGATTGTGATGACAATATCGTGATTGACTATATTGTAAAAATCCCTACTATGAGTAAACATGAAATAGCATGGCTTAATAAATTGTATTTTGATAGTTCCAAAATAAATTGATGCCATTATTTATGTTGCTCGAGTAAAATAAAATAGTATAAAATTATGTTGATTAATTTAATTGACCCAACTCAAGATATTTCGAGGAGAAGATGAAATTTTATGTGGCATCTTTACAAAAATTGGGACACAATATTATGATTTGAACCTATAAAATTAACTTAGGAATATGTGTCTAAGGATGTATATGTTAAAAATGAAAATTTGATTGTTTATCACGTATTAAAGCTTCTCCTTTTGCATTAGGTAACATTGATAGTAATTCTAGTCCATATAATTTTGTGCCTCCATCTTCTACTTCTACTCAAGTTGATATGTCTATTTCTTTCTCATCCTGATGTTACTTTTGTTCATCCTACTATTTTGTGACCTTCTCAAGTTGTTTCTTAATATAATTATATTTTTTGGGTCTTTCTTGACATGATAGAGTTCGCACGCATATAGATATTATTTCTAATTTATATCTTAAATTTTATGTCGAATCATTTTTAAATAAAAAATTGAAACATATAAGTACAAATTCAACAAAATTCAAAAGGATCTTAAGTATCAAGTCACATGGTCACTTCTTATGAGACATTAAACAATTTTTTTGATGATATTATTATTTTATACCCTTTTCCTATTTTTTTTACTATAGCTAAGGTTAAATTATTTTATTACAAGTGTGACCCTTCACATCATATTAAATAATTTTATGCTTCAAGTCTTGACTTTGAATAAAATTTTATATTACTGATGAATCTATTTCCTATATATCTCAGATATTATGCCTTTGATTATTTTTATGCACTACCATATGGATCCATGTGTTACATAAATTATTTGGATCATATTATCTTAGTTCAATTTTTAGTCAAAATTATAAAAATTGTCATGTTTTAACAACTTCTGAAACTTAATAAGGATATAATGAGCATATTAGTATGTGTTAAAAGTCAAAATAATACTTACCATATTAACTCTCTAGTTAAATTATAATGAATAATAATGCATATTACCTTAAAATTTTATTCAACCTATCATGTAAAATTTTTTGCTTAACATATATCAATTTTTCAATGACCTTTATCATATGTATATGAAGTATGAGATCAATGTAATAGAATTAAACATTCTCAAGTATGAGACTAAAATCCTTACCTATAATGGAGAGAAATATCAAGGTAAAAATCAATTAAAGTATTAGTATAATGATACTACATTTTTCTAAGATAGTAATTATATGTATAATGTACTTAATGTAATGCCTAAACCACCTAACAGACTTAAATTTACACCTTGAAAGTGAGGAAAATTCACATGGTTAGATGAGAGATCTCAATAGGTGATTTTATGATTGATTGAATTGAATATTATGGCTTTCCTTCCATATAGTTAGTGTGACTCATCTCATCCCTTACTTAATATTCAAAACTATTAAATGACATCATGAGTGAAAATAGTCCATGTTTAAACACACTCACCATGTAATTTCTCACTATTATTGGATATAATCAAAAGGATTTAAGTGGTACAATAGCTATTATTAAAGGTCATTATAGTATTACTTATACACCTCTCATGGTTATTATATTACACACCACCATAGGTCCTACAACTATTCTAGTGTGGTTTCATGTATTTTTAAATAACATGACATATGATGTAGTTCTTGAATAACCTTACCTTTTTCAAATGAGAGTAATCATATCAAAATTATATAAATACATACATTTGTTACATGATATGAAGTGATTAATATTCAATGAAAAACTTGTGCTTCATCCATTGGAAATCAACATGAGGTATTTCCAAAAGTTATATCAAAATTAGAAATCATAGAACCTCAAATCAAAACATTTAGATTCTAAGCATCAAGTCATGTATACACTAAAGTAGTCTTAATGTAACCTCTTGAATTTATCAAGCTAAATATCTTATCAAGGTTTTCACTACTTGATCCAAGAATATTTCTTATTTATAAGAGAAAAAATAGTTATTCTAGCTAGTTACCATGATAATGATTATACTACTAGTTATGATGATTCTAGATACTATATAGTTTATTATTCTAATATTGATGATACTATTGATAGTGACACTTTTGAATCCATAGCTTCATGGTCCATAGGAAATATAGATCTTAACCATGATGATAAGGTGTCATCTGGTTATTGAAATTATGGTGACATACATGGTTACATAAATGGTGTTATCAACCAGTAGTATTTTTTTTATCTCATGTGCTTCAACATAATAGTCTAATATATATATTGATTTTATATCTTCTATTTATTATGTATAGCCAATCTTTGCTTTCCTTCTAGGATATATATATATATATATATATATATATATATATATATATATATATATATATATATATATATATATATATATATATATATATATATATATATATATATATATATATATATATATATATATATATATATATATATATATATATATATATATATAATAGTGTTTTCGTTTGATACATTATTATCATAGACCTTGATTTATGTTTATTTGCCCTTTCTCTTTTGATTTATGTTCTCCACTCTAAAATATTGCATGGATGTCCGAATTATGAAAACACACATGCATGTGCCCATGCCTACACGCATGCACACACACACATAATGGGATTATACTATAGTGTGTTTTGAGTTACAAGGAAATTTTTAGGTTAGTAAATATCCACTTCTTATTTTCTATCATATCGTTTTCCCCTTAGCTCATCTCTTTCTTGATTGATATTTGAATATCTTTGATACTTGTTACTTTTTCCTCTTTCTTTGTTTATTTATTGATTGAGATAATTTAATTATCCTTACTTTCACCACTTGGTTTACGTCTTATTTGATTTATGTTTTTTTCATGATCCCACTCTTGTGCACCTATACATGAATACTTAGATGGTTTGTTTAGCATCCATATAGGTGATTGCTACACTCCTTTACTTAGCTCGACTGCATTATTATTTTGATGCTATGATATTGGGCTTCATGTTGATATAGAACATCTGTATAATGGCTATTACACCACCTTACTTTGTTGGATTGTATTATTAGATTATGATCATATGGTATTTGACTATAGTGATATAGTTATAATATATTATTTTGCATTGGTGATATATAGATTGCTTGATGTAATTGACATTGAATCAAAGTTCATTACTGATTTATTTTCTTACCTATTTTTAGATGAGATATTGCTGATGGATCCACTCAGTGGTTCCAGGTACTAACCGTGAGCTAGGCTGGATGATGGCGTCAACTTTTGGGGTTGCACAGTGGTTTTGAGTAGTCGGATGAGTTTCGATAGGTAACTCGGTATTCTTGTTTAGTACTGTGCCTTTTGATAGTGGTTTTGTTCATTAGTAAAATCTTTTATTATTCTTTCCTCCTTGTTTTTCACTCCTTTTAAATCATCATGTTTTTGTTTTCCCTTCGTGTTGTTGGGTGTTGCTTCCATCCACTCAAACTTCTCTCTCTCTCCTCTACATTCTCTTCGCCACCCCAACTCCACTCGACTCGCCCTCGCTTAATTCAGAGTCGTAGAGAACCTATCTAATCCTACCCTCCCATATGACCTGGTAACCTTGTAACATGATAATTGTTGGTGCCCTGGCTTACTAGTACCTATGGCTTTTCAATGTTATTAGCATTTAAAATAATAAATATTTTACTATTTTAACTTCTATTAATTATCTTTTAAATTTGTGGATTTTAAGCTTTTAATTAGCATTTTAAATAATATATACTTTATTATTTACATTGCTATAAATCGTGCCTATTTCTTTTAAAATGGGTCAGCTTTGATCGGCCTTTGAGTTGGGGGTTGATCACGTGAGAGAAGGGAGTCGATGCGTTGGGGAGACCCCTCTCTCTCCACATTCAATGTGGATGGGTATAGAGGTATGGTAAATGGGGGAAGGAGTATGGGTGTGGCGTATGGAGGCAGGGAGTAGGTGGGAAAAGACGTTGAGGGGATGGTTCTGAAAGGAGGAAAAAGCGTGGCATAAGAGGGGATAGCAAGCGGCGTGTGGGTAGGTAGAGAAAATGTAGGGGAGTTGCATGGCATAGAAGAGAATTATGATGCGTTTGGTAGGAGGGAGGAAGAAAATGGCATCGTCGGGGAGGCATAAGAAAGCAGAAAAAGGAACGTAGGTGGAAGGAAGTAAAAAACGGAAGGGCGGAGAAAATAGAAAAACGTGGTAGGGGTCTAGCGAAGAAAATGGCAAAAGAGAATTGTGAAAGGATGTGTAAGGTAAAATAGAGACGGTGGAATGTGTAAGGTAAGGGAACATAGAGACGGTGGAATGTGTAAGGTAAAGAAAAATGTAGAAGAAAGAGACAAAAGGAAAACAGAGAAGAGTGTTACTGTTTGGATGTGGCCTTTGAAGCTGGGCGGTTGTCTTGGGCATTAAAATCCTGTTGTTGTAACACTGGTCCATGGGGCGAACCACACGGCTGAAGGTACTGCCAATTTAGTCTAAAGTATTGGTATCAGCTGAGATCTTTTCTCTGCGTTAAACTATAAGACACTCTAACCTCTGTTAATTAATCTCCCTGAATGAAATATAATTGTTATTAAACCCAATATGTTTAATCTCTAGTATTCTTAGATACACAAAGCCTGCTGGTACAGAAATGAAATATACAGCACGAATTTTTTTTAAAAAGAGGGGGTTGGCCCGAATATATTTAATATAGAAAATGTGGTGTTGTTTTGGGTGCGCTAATATTGACCAAGTGCCTTTAAATTGAGACTCTACCCTTGACGTACATCGGACAAACGGGACTGGTAGTATTTAAGGTATCTCATGACATCTATTTTTTAATGAGCTGATTTTGTTTAAATTGTAAGTCCCACAATGTGGCTAAAATAGTAATCAACCTGGTTAAAGTTATCAAATTCTACATATAAAATAACGCCCCTGGATCCTTTCATCAATCCCCACTTTTGTATAATGCATCACAGTCATGATATCGACGCTTACTCATACTTTAAAATTTGTCGCTGATTCATTTACTTGCCATTGTTCTCGGCTATGTGTGTGTACCATAATGAGTCTTCGTACCTTACTCTTGGTTATATTTGGAAAATAAATAGATTCATAAATAAATTGGACAATAAAACCAACTCGGGTTTTTTATTAAACCTCTACCTCAGATTTACTCGTGTCATTATAGTTTTCCGAGTTAAGTTGAAATGGCATGGGGAAATGTGTATTCATAAGACACATTCAGTTTGATGTTATTTTATATTCCTTCGTTGAAAAAAATAATCTGGTTTTTTAACCAAGCTTATGGGTAGAATTCTATGGCTGATATAAATATTTAGTTCCCAATGTGAAAGGATGATTTGGGTTTAAATCATTCAAGGAACAGAATTTGTTGGTAAATATGGGGTCCTTGGACTTATTATTCCTACCTCGGTTTTATTTAGTCTAGACACACATTAGTATTAAATGGTATGACCTTGCGCCATATAGATGTGCTTGGATGGTGATTAGTTTCTGTAAATTTGATTTATGTTGAATCCATCGTGATCAAAACAAGTGCGAAGGATTTTTCCTTTTTTAACAATTGTTTATTGTGTTTCTTTGTAAAAGTTGGTTGGGATTAAATTTCCCTGTGTGTGGCCTTGATTGGAATTTATGTATGTTAATTCAATGATTGGATTCTATCGGGCCTTGTTAAAAGCTATGTATGCTTATGCATTGTTGAACCTAGTGAATCGAACAAAAACGTTGTTAGAATCATCTTTTTTATAAGAAGGGTTTTTGACTTTCATGTAAACCCAGTTAGACAACAGGGAGCTTTGTTAACTCTTGGACTCAATTTTAATATTTGGGTATCATATGAGGTCGTGAGACCTTAGGTTGATCCCCTAAATCTCCTATGTCGATCGGTGGCATTTAAATTATTTTGTTGTTTTGAGTGTTTGCTAGGAACTTTTAGATATCACCTATTATGAACCTATTGGCATTATTGGAATTCAAAATGAGTGCTTGGTCTGAATGTTCTATGTTGATTACTTCAAATTTTGGGTCGATTAAGGGTTATAATCGATTATGGTTTCGATTAATTTCTATAACCTGTAGTTATTGCCTTGGATTTGTGATATATCCGAGTTCTCTGATTATCCTCCTTAGTTTTTTTTTCTTTATTAGTGCTTTGACTAGGCTGAGTATAATTGTTAAGTTATATACGACTACCATTCCTTGTGATTGTATAGAGTGTACCCTTGTTGGTGATTGTGTCCTTTTGTTGGTGTATGTATTATATTGTGATGTCCTTTGGTTTGGAATCCAACATGCTAAGAACTTCCTTCTTGACCCTGTTTGTTGGAACCACCATCTAGCTGATGGTTAGGGTGATAAGGGCCACCGATGGATGGGCTCATAGGGTTGGTTGGAAGGGCTTGTCCTGGTTATTTTCTACTTCTCCATACTTGGAAAACTTCATGGATATGTATGATTTTACTAATAATATTTTATTTCATGTTGTGGATTCCTTCTTGTACATGACATTGTAACATTTTTATGTAGCATGAAGGATAGATGCAGTTGTGATTATTTCTTTGGTTTTAGTTTAATTAATTGGGTTTGTTTCATGCTAACATTGTATGTGGATAGGTACCCTTCGAAGATGAAAAACACAAGTTTATAGTTTTGGATGTGTGATATTATGTGGATGGTACTTTATGTTTTGAGTTCAATCCTTTTGATAGACTTAGGTTGTATCTTAGATGGTTAACCAAATACCCCTTGTTAACACTATAGTGATACACCATATTATTATTATTATTATTATTATTATTATTATTATTATTATTATTATTATTATTATTATTATTATTATTATTATTACCTCTTTCTTATGTTACTACATAGCAAATCATTCTTTTAGCTATAACCTATAATTGGTCTAACACACTTCGTGTAGTAATATATATTTTATTGTACCATCTTATAGAACTTCATTATGTTTACTCGATATAAATTGCCATGGTAAATTGAGTAGTGGGTTGCTTAGGCAAGGAGTTTACCTATCTTTGTGTTTAGACATTTTTGAGTTTTATACTTGGGTTATTCTTTAAAGGATACTACATTGATAAATTACCTTGTTATCTTCATTATGGAACATGTATGGAAATGATGTATGCAAGATTTAATGTGGTATTTCTTACTTATGCAGTCGTATGGAGTTTTTTTCCTACATATTCTCTTGAAATGTATAATCATGATACTTTGAGTTAAAAATTGTATAGGCAAAATAGAATAATTGTTATAGTGTTTAGCCATACTTGAGTTTAATATTGGATCGATAGTTGTCTATCCGTTGCTCATGCCATGCTATTGTAATTGCCTTGCATCTTCACCATGGTTCATATGGTATTGATGTTGTGACCTTTTTAGAGTGGAACTTTAATGAACCCAAAAACTAACAAGAACAAGAAAATTACCAATAGGCCGAGATCTTAAAATAATACTCAAAATTGATTCATAATGATTTCTTGAAATAATTACAACCTAAACCATGCATAAATAAGCCTAAACTCAAATTTAGTGTTGACATGTAAAATTTTAAAATAAAACTAACGTCTATAATAAAAATTCTATTTTTAGTAGCTGTTATTTTTAGTAAGTCATGCATGCAAGTGTGTGCAGTTTTAAAAATATCTTGAAATATTCTAAACACTAAAATTAGACTATGGGAAAAAATTCAACTAAAGTTGACTTTCAATTCTGAAAATATATAATTTTAAAAATAGAAAAATATAAAAAAAATTATTAAACTAAATTTTTGGACATTATTTTTTAGCATCATTCTCCTCTGGTTGAAAACAACTCAACTCCCATGAGTTGTCCTGATTGTAATGATGTCATTTATCTTTATCAATCTTCTTCAAATCCCATTCTGTAATCTAAGTGTTGTCTTCTTGTTGCAATCCTTCCCACATGACCAAATACCTACTATAATTCTCTTGCATTGTACTCATTGTCTTCATATCTAAAACTTGTAGTATCTTGTCATTATTTTTCTTTAGAACCTATTGCTGCCAGTTTACTTCTTCATCTTCATCACCTTCACCATCTTCTCCATGGAATTCATATAAATCTAAAATGCTAAATACTGGATATATATCAAAATTATGTCATAAACATACCTCATGCATTGTCATTGATTTTCTTCACAATTCTACATGGTCCAATTTTTTTGTACTTCAACTTGTTATATGTCCCTTTTATAAATATTTATTTCTTCAAGTAAACCATTAACAACTCCCCTTATTCAAATACTTTGGACCTTATTCTGACATTTACTACTGATTTATATTTCTCATAACTTTCATAAAGAATTCTTGTTACTCCTTGAAACTATTGCATATGCTCTACAAACACTTCTACATCATCACTAATTCAATCTACAATTGAAAATTATATCAAATATAAGATACGCATAAAATTTCTCTCATAAACAATTTAAAATGGTGACTTTAATGTTGATCTATTCACTGAACTATTATATGCAAACTCAGCTTGTGGTAAATCAATGTCCCATTGCCTTGGCTTATCTCCCACTATGCATCTCAATAAATTTCCTAAGATCCTATTCACATCTTATGTCTATGTATCTATTTGTGGGTGATATGCACTACTAAATTGTAGGTTAATACCTATCTTCTTCCACAAAGTCCTTCAAAAATGACTTAAAATTTTTGTATCACTATCTGAAATAATAGTTCTTGGAACACCATGTAATCTCACAATATACATAAAAAATAATTCTGCAACTCTAGTGGCATCATTGGTTTTCTTCCATGCAATGAAATGAACTATTTTAGAAAATTTGTCAACAACCAAAAAAATTGTATCGTTACCTCTTTGTGGGTTTAACAATACCAACATAGAATCCATACTCAAATCTATCCATGGCCCTCTCAGAATCGATAATGGCATGCCAATTTTAGTATTTTGTGCATGTCTTTTATCCACCTGACATATTTTACACCTTGAAACATACCTTGTCATATCTCTCTTCATTTTTGATCAAAAATATTTTTACTCCACCAAAGCTATTATCTTCATCTTACCAAAATGTCTAGCCAAACCATCACTATTTAATTATCTTATTATATTGTCTTGTAGAGATCCAACTGAAATTCATAATTATTTATTTTTAAATAAATAACCTTCTTGTATAAGATACTCATCATGAATAATATATGTCCCACCTTATAATGGATTCATGCACCATTTAATTATCTTTCCAAAATATAGATTAGTATCATAAAATTATTTAATAGCTTCAAATCCAGTTACTTTACTCACCATAGTAGTTAATAATGCTACCCTCCTGCTCAATGCATCAACTACTTGATTCTATTATTTTAATTTATTTTTCAACACAAAAGTATAGCCCTGCAATAAAAAAACTCACTTTGTATGCCTGTTATTCAACTTATTTTATGTATTAACATACGTCAAAGCCTCATGATCTGTAAATAATATAAACTCCTTAGGCACTAGATATGCCTCCAATGTCTTAATGCTTGTACAATTGCATAATGTTCAACATCATAAGTAGAATACTTTGTTCTTACCTCATTTAATTTCTCACTAAAATATGCTATTGGCTTTCCTTCTTGACTCAACACAGCATTAGTTGCCACAAATGAAGCATCACAATCAACCTCAAACACTTTGTTAAAATCTAGTAATGCTAAAATTGGTCTTTCTATAATCTTATTCTTCAAAATTTCAAAACTTTATATTGTTGATCTAGTCTATGCAAATTCTTTAGCTCTCATGCAATTTGTTATTTATGCCACAATATAGCTAAAGTTTTTAATAAATTTTATATAAAAAGTTAAACCTTTGAAACTTATTACCTACATTATTCTTTTTGGAATAGGCCACTTAACAATCACCTTTATCTTTTCTTCATCCACTTTCACACTATCTGCTAAAACTACAAATCCTAAAAATAAAAAACTATTGCACATTAACCTATACTTCTTGAAATTTTCATATAACTTTTCCTTTCTTAATAAATCCATTACCATTATAAAATGTTATAAGTATTCTTATTTAGTCTTACTGAATATCAAAATATCATCAAAATGAATAACCATAAACTTACCAATATATTCTCATAGCACTTTATTCATCACCCTCATAAACATTTTAGGTGCATTAGATAATCTGAATGGCATACCATCCACTCATATAAGCCATCCCTAGTCTTGAATGCAATTTTCCACTCACCTCCTTCATGAATGCGAATCTGATAATAGCCACTCCTTAAATCAATCTTGGTAAAATATTTGGATTCTACAAGCATATCCATCATATCATCTAAGTTAGGTATAGGAAACCTATAATTTATTGTAATTTTGTTAATTACACTAATATCCACACATTATCCATCCTCCATCTTTATTTAGAGTTAGAAATGTTGGTGTTGAACGTGGACTCACACTCTCCCTTGTCACTTTCTTCCTTAGCAATTCAATAACTTGATTATTTAATTCTGCATTTTTTGTTAGACTCATCCTATAAGTTGTTTTATTGGATAGAGTTGATCCTAGAATCAAATCAATGCAATGATGAATATCTCTTTTCGATGGCAAACCATCTAGTAATGCATCAAGCATAACATCTTCATATTCTTTCAACACTCTTTCTTCTTTTATTGGTATTGACACCATTTATGTTTCTTCATTCTTTGCTATTGGTGCATAACAATAACCTACTACCTTCATATCTTGGATAAATACTTTAGAAGAGAACATGCATTATATCTTTTTTTCCTCTTTAAGAGGTAACAAAAATACATTTGTACCACCTTTACGAAAAGTGTATGTGTTATTTTCTATATCATGAACTACTTTTCTATCAAATTGCTAAGGCATCCCCAATAAAACATGATATGCATCCATCGAAATAACATCACGCCATATTTCATCATTATAACTTTTCCCTATAGAAAAAATAATTAGTCACCTTTTATTTACTGTAATCTTATTCCCTTTCTTAAACTATAAAATCTAATAAGGGTTGGGATGCTTTTCACATTACAAATTTAGTTTTTCAATCATTTTTTAGAAACCATATTTTCACAACTACCACCATCTATAATTACTTTACATACCTTTCCACCTAAAGTACATCTTATTCAAAAAATATTTGATCACATCCATGCATTACCATCTTATTTATTCTATACTTGATCCTTCTTTGGAGTGATTATGGTTCTTCTCATTATAAGATTCTCTCCAACATCAGCTAGTCCAACTTTAGTATTCTATGCTTCTATTTCAGCCTCAACTAGATTTAATCTTGGATAATCTTCTGGCCTCCTTTCTTGATCTCGATAGTTTGGACACTCAAATTCTCTGTTCTCTTCTTCTCCACATATATAACAGACATAAGATCTATGATTATTTAGAAACCATCCTCTAGCACCACCATAACCTTATCCTCTCTAATATTATCTTCCTCTTTGTTGGTATTGAAACCCTTTCCTATTATTATCTTGCCTTTCTGCACCATGTGATGATTTACCTTTGTTAGCATTAAATCCACCTCTTGTGGTATTAAACCCACGTCATCCCCTTATTGGAGGGGATCTACATCTTTTTAGACCAATAGATGTCCTTCTGAAATTCTATCTATTTTATGTTTCTTCTATCTTCAAAATTAATTGATAAGCCTCCTCCATGTTAAGTATTCTATGCATGATTAATTCATCTTGAATAGAAAATTTTAAACCACTTACATACCTTCCATCCATCTACTCTTTTGTTTCATCATACTAGATAATGAACACCAGAACTAATAAGAATAAATAAACTACCAATAGGCCAAGATATTGAAACAACATGCAAAATTGATTCATATTGATTATTTGAAATAATTACAACTCAAACCATGCTTAAATAAGCCTCAACTCAAATTTATATTGACATGTAAAAATTACAAAAAACCTAAGGTCTATAGTAAAACATATGTTTATAGCAGCTGCTATTTTTAGTAATTCATGCATGCAAGCATGTACAACTCTAAAAATATCTCAAAATATTCTATACACTAAAATTAGACTATGGGAAAAAATTCAACTGAAATCAACTTCCAAATCTAAAAATATACAATTTTTAAAAATATAAAAATCCTAAAAAAATTATTAAAATGAATTTTCAAACCTTAATTTTTCTACACCAAACTAATTCATTTTGTAATCTTATAAAACTATTATATATTGTCTTTATTAGAATCATTCGAGTAATGATTGTTGTAGAGTTTACGTATGTAAATGTGATTGCTTAATTTGATTGTTAGACATGCTTGAGTATGCACATTTTAAATGGGAATAGATTTCCAGTTCATGGATGAAGAATGTAATCTTAAACCACCTATAATGGGAATCAAATGGTAATTTCCACATGATACTTTCCTTGCTTGGCTGATTATATTATTGACTATGGCTATTTTTTTATCCTTGAGATGATTGGAATTTTCTCATTATGAAAGCATGGTTATTGGTATGAGTTTGGTATGTGTAACTAATCATATGTAAACTTTGAGGCTATGTGGTTAATAAATTAGTTGCATGAATGAACCTATTGTATGAGGTAATAAGCTATGCTAGTGCATATATGAACAATATTAATCTACCATGTTAGGTATGATGGATAAATAAGTGTATATTTGATTTGATTATAGTTGTCCTTATGGATAATACCATTACCAAAAACATGTTGAATTTACCCAGTATAATGCGGGATGGAGTTGGATTACCTCTTTATTAACTCCTTGACTATGGATAAGATCATGCCTCATCTATTGCATGTTCCTAATAAATAATGATTATAGGTATGGCCAAATCATACTAATGTAAGAAAAAAAGTTGAATTGACTAACATACCTCCCTTCATGAAACCAAGGGTTGATCAAATACAATCAACATTGTTAATGTATGTTATTGGGCACCATGTACCTTGAGATGTTTGATTCCCTTTTATCTTTAGCATCACATTGGCTATTTGACAATATGGAATCAATTATAATGAATCAAGGATTGTATTTCAGTATATCATTACCTAATAGATGATTTAGGAAGGCATGACTGTATCTTCATCCGTATTTTTAGATTAGGTGACCATTCTTATAATTTGATTATAATCTCTCATGCAATTGATATTTTATTACATGCTTAAATATACTTAGCTTAGTCTTGTTAGGATAAAATAAAAACATAGATTGATCTCCAAATCCCATATAAGAGAAACTATGAAACAAATCAATAAAATATATAGAAAATAATCATAAATATGTATAAAATAAGAGACACCATATTTAATGTGGTTCACCCAAGATGGGCTACATCCACCAAACTTATCCAGTATATTATTTCCATCACTACAAGGGAGAAACGAATCTTGAAACAAAACTTGTTACACATCTCTACATTCTCTACCTCCTCTATGTGTACAATAATCTTATTTTTTCTCAACTATATCTCAATTCAATTTTAAGGTGGAAAAACACCTAAACATAACATCTACTGTCAGATCTAGAAACCTATAATCAATGGCTCAGACTGATTATGGCCCCCTTGAAACCCCTGTCTCCATCATGGATACAAAAGAATGGGATTCAAAACCCAGCTAAAAAAACATCATAATTTTAACCGCTAATCTTGAAAGATAATTAGGCTCCACACCTAACAAGTATGTTGTACTTAAACTAATAATTGGTTATTATAAGTGTTTGCAAGGATGGATATTATGGTTGATTATCATTAGGGATAATGTTTTATCGGTTCCCATGTTGCGGTCTTATTGTGATCATTAATGGCTTAAAAAGGATAAGACTAACCATTCTAATTGTGTATATTCATGTCTGTTATGATGTTACTACCTTCTATAGCAAGTGGGGTTGGGTTTTATTATGCATACATTATGTACTCTAATATGCAACTTCAAAAAATAATTTTGGGGTCCTGACATCTGGTATCAAAATAATGTCTATGTTCTAGGGAAGTCTAGGATTGTCTCAAGTTGTTGGTAGCCTATAACATGCATGGGTATGTTAGCCAATATCTGTACTATAGATAGTTATAGTGGAGTGAGAATGTCTCCACGGGATAATCTGCTTATGGATAAAAAGTCTTCCCTATCTATTCTTTTTATGTTTATAACAAGTTTGTCATATAGAAGCCACTCATACTATCATTGTGATAACATCTATAGTGAACAACCGTAGATTTTGGCTTGGTTTGGGTGTTACTATACATGACTAGGGGCAGAAATACCATAATTTTATTGTGATGGTAATCCTCAAGAGACATTATCTCATTGACTGTATTGGACTTTTAAGCAAATTGAGAAGGTTTTAGTATCTACTATGTACCCTGGTTGGTCGATTACAGTTTTTTCCATTATGTATATGGGTAAGCTTATGTGATGTTGAAAACTTATGTGTTTTGGATAAGTTGGGCTTCATCTTGTTGGCTTCTTGTGAGTTCATATTGGTGAATCAAATGGAATTGTAACTCCAAAAATGGGTGAAAGTACCTAGTTTTGTCATGTTTATTTTGATCATAGATTGGTTTTACATGTATGACATATGTTTTATTCATGGATATATTTGATTCTATGTGTATGTTGATTAATATCGTCAAGGTTATACACCCATGGGGATGTCTATTTAGACTTGATTTCATTTTAACACTTATGAGGATGTCTAGTCAGACATTGGATATGTCCTACATTCATGAGGATGTTTATTGCAAATTCTATTTTAACGTGATTGTGAGGAATTGTGATTCTCACATTAGTGATATGGTACTCTTTGTAAGCCTCAGCTAAACTCATCCTTTATTAATTTGATGTTACATTAAAACAAGCATCACTATTTGACCTTCACATGATTAGATCAAGTCAATCAGTTGAATTGTGATATAACCTTGTTGTTTGAATTTAAGCTAATGTTTGGATGTCCATTGATTATTTACATGAACAAGCCATTTGATGTGAGTGAGGTATGTTATTTTGGGAGGACCAAAGGTGTAGCTCAAGTCTGGAGGGATTTATGGGAAATGTATGATTGAATTTCATGAGCAAGTTAAGATTTGTGGACTAAGTATGTGATACCATTGATGTGTATCTAATGTCTTTTGCATGTAAATCTATAAATCGGGTGGACCATTGTGGATTCATGGACCTTCATGCTTCACCAATCTATGTGTTGACTACTGTGATGTGTAAAATAGCTCAACATAGATACCTACCCCTAAGTCTATGTTTAATTTTCATCATTGCTTCACTCATGTACATTATTTTATGTTATTATATAATCTTATGAGATGTGAATGTGTTTACTGTTATTATTTTTGTGGAATTTTTTTACTTCACAATTGTATTGTTATGGCATTCAAGTTATGTTATGTGTGTGATTTTGTTTTTTTAAATTATGAATTATGAATATAAGAACTTGTGGTTTTAACTCCCTTTTTCGAAGATGAATCTCTAGTGTAGGATGCCAAGGTATGATATCATGATAAAAATTTTAGTATTGCATCATTATTCTAGATTTGAACATCATTGCAAGTATGAGGTTTAAGGTAATGAGACACTAATTATGTAATAGTATAGACTGGGTATAGGTTAGAGATTTGAGTCTCTCGTATGTTAAAAATCCACTTTACCCCTTTACATTAGGTTGCCACCTGATTCTTTTAGAGTGTGCACGATGAGAACCACATATTGGCCATGGGGACATCCTTCATAATTATCACCTTATGGTTTAATATTCTTTAACCACCTCTTGGAGTTTATTGTGAAAAAACCTATGTGGATTCTCTTTGTGCAAGCCTTGTAAAGCACTAAATGGTCCTATATTGTGGACATGTATGCAACCATCAAGGAAGGACTTGTTTAAACACATGCACCTGTTGTCATGTACATGTACACACACTATGATTGAGGTATTGACTTTTAATAACTATTATGTATAATTTTTGGTATGAATATATTTCTCTATTATTTTATGCATGATGAGATAGTATACTAATTTTGTGTTTAGAATGAACAATACGAGTCCTAATAAGGTATATTTTATTATTATGGATATCCATTTTTCTTTTATTTTTTTATTTGATTTCATGAGGTAAGTGTAGTTTGATGGTGGAACTTTTATTCTTGTAACCATCATGTGAGCTCAAAAAGTGTTTTGAGATAATGCGGTAAACCTTTATGTAGTGTGTAAGAACTTGGTTGGCTTCTCCTTATGTTCATTGTGGATAGTGTTAGACCCTAAACTATTTCCTAAAGGTTATTTCTATAGTTTGAAAGTAACCATTCAAAATATATTACTCTCCTATCGTAGCATTTTGTGATGAATATTGGTTAAATTATGCACGAGGCATAATGTGTTTCAGTAAAGACACTATTTTAGGTGCATATTTTTTATTAAAATCTTGATGGTAATTGTATGATTGGAAATGAATATCCTAAATTTGTAATTTTTTGTGTTATGTTCTGCCTTTGACATGAGGGATGTTTGACTAGTGTCTGGTTCTAAAGAAATTTTTTATTGAAATAGTTAAAATTTGTTGAATTTGCATACCTTTCATAAGAATTTAGGTGAAAGATGTGTGGTTAGAAAGAAATTGAAGATTTTTGTTGGCCTTTATTGAGATGATAAAATTCATTCCCATGGTTGGTAATGTTTTTTCTTAGAAGTCATGCCTATGATGGGTGGCAAAATTTATACATTTTCTTAGAACTATGTTTAAAATGGTGGTATATTGTTGGTATGTGTGATAATTAAGATTTTTTTTAGAATAGTCAGACCTTGTTCCAAGATTTTAATTTTCTATTTTGAGTTGTTAATAAATGACCTATGCATCATAAGCATGGATTATATCTTGAGTATAGATGTGGTTATGAGCATTTAATATTGCAATGACTTGTATTAGCTCTTTATATGATTTTAATTATGAATTATGATTGAGATAATAAATGTATGTTTACTTGGAAGGTGTACTACATCTTATTACTTACTATGTAAATTGATGGTTTTTTTAATTAATATAATTGAATAGATGAAACCTTTGAATAGAGATTGAATAAATCCCCATCAACAACCAGGTTCTCATTTATTTATATTATCATCAGGATGGCTCTTCTCTAAGAGGGGAAGGATGTTATGATCCCATCCTTGTACAACTTGACATGACTACTTAGATGATTGATTTAGCATACATATAGTTGATTTCTGCACTCTTTTAATTTGTTGGACTGCATTATTAGTCTGATGTTATGATATTGGGCTTCATGTTGATATATAACATATTTATAATGGTTGTTACAACCCCTTACTAATATAGATCATATTTTTAGATTATGATGCTATGGTATTTGAGTGTAGTGATGTGGTGTAGAAGAGAAGGATGACACCTTTGGCAGGAGGTAGGAAGAAAATGGCATCAAGGGGACACCAAATAAAATATATAAATGAAATGAGGTGGAAGGAAGTAAAATATGTAAGGGTAGAGAGAAGGGAAAAATGTAGCAGGGGTGCAACAAAGGAAATGATAGAAGAGTTTAGTGAAAGCATGTGTAAGGAAAATGGAGATGGTAGAATATGTAGGGTAACGAAAAACACATAAGGAAAAAAAGGAAAATGGAGAAGAGTGTTGGTGTTCAAATGTAGCCTTTGTAGCTCGACATTTATCTTGGGCATCAAATTCCTATTGTTTTAATGTTGGTCCATGGGTCAAACCACACGAATGAAGGTACTATCGATTTAGTCTAAACTATTGGCATCATCTGAGACATTTTCTCTGTGTTAAACAAGTATTACACTCTGACCTCTATTAATTCATTTTTTTGAATGAAATATAATTTTTATTAATCCCAATATGTTTAATTGTCATTATTCTTAAATACACCTGCTGGTAGAGAAATAAAATATATAGTTGGGATTTTAAAAAAGGGGGCTTGGCCCTATTATATTTAATCTAGAAAATGTGTTATCATTTTAGGCTGCACTTATATTTACCAAGTTCCTTTAAATTAAAACTCTACCCTTGAAGTACACTAGACAAACATGACTCATATTATTTAATGTATTTCATGCTGTATTTTTTTTAAGAGCTATTTTTATTTAAATTATGGGTGCCATGATGTGGTTTTAATAATATATAACATAATCAAAGTCGTAAAATTCTACATATGAAATAATTCCCCTAGATCCTATTATCAATTCAACATATCGTCCCTTACTCATAATTTAGAAATTGTGGTTAATCCATTTCGTTGTCAATGTTCTATCTTTGTGTATGTATCTTTGTGTGTGTACCATAATAAGGGGTGGGGTAGTGTTGAGGGTGCTTGATTATGTGAATACAATGTGATAAATTAGATTTTTATTACATTGTACATTCTCTTTTTTGACATAAATTGCCTAGATCACATGGATGTTTGTTCTTGCACATGTATGTTCTTGTACATTTTTCTTGGTTTTTCCATTTTATGTAATTTATAGAGGATCATATACTTTTTAGTTATTTATCCTTCACGTGTTATTTATTATTAATTTTATTTTTTAAATATTTTATACATGGTTACATTACTATACTTGTTTTCATTTGTTGACTATATTATATGATACTATATTTTTGGTACCTATATTTCCATGTTCTCTGAAATCCATCAATTAGGTCATGCTATTATTTTTTGTTTATTTTTTATCTATTGTATTTAAATCATGGAATATCATTTTTTCCTCTTTTATTTCTAGTATGGGGCATGCCACTTGTCCCTCTTTTTAGTGTTAAATAAGGGAATATCAATTTTTATTTTATTCCCATTTCCTTGTCTATATTGTTTTGGTTTTGACATATTACTATTATTTTATCAATGATATTTGGTGATGATATATTTTTATAATTATATACATGTCTTTACAAACATTATTTCATAATTTACAAAGAAAAATTATGTTACACTTGGTTTGCATACCACCAAGTGTATTCATTCCTTTGCTCATTTTTTATTCCAAATTATTTTATTGAGTAAAATTTATAAATTTATTACTAAATTAATCCACACATTAAAATTTTATTTTAGATACATTGAATATTTTTAAATTAAAGCATTTGTATATATTTAGTGGTAGTTATCACATTCATGCTCATAGAAAGGATTATTTTTCTATTTTGCAGGTTGATATAATTGGACTCCATTAGAAGTTAATATCTCTCATCCTCTTTAATTTAATATCACTTTCATATTATTTACTATAATAAAACATAATTTATAGGTAGAAATGAAATTAAAAATTAATAATATGCACTTTTTTGATTTAATTTAATGTATATGTACACACACACTAAGGTGTTTAATGAACATGTATACTATCAAAATAATAAAATAAAAATATACAAATATTCTAAAATAATAAATTGTATTGAATCACATTGAATGATTCGAATAATTAAAAACCATGAGTAAATAATTGTCAACTCAAAATTGGATTTGACATGAGAAATTCAGAACTCTAAGAAATAATAAAAATTGACATACTATTTTTAATAAGTTTTGCATTCAAGTACATGCAAATATAAAACTATCCAAAAATAAACTAAAAACTAAAATTAACCTATTAGACAAATGACATCTGAAGTTGATGTTTGATTATAAAAATATACACTTTCTAAAATTAGAAAAATAAAATTATTAAACTACACGTTGGACCCTCAAATGGTCTTATATGGCCTCCAAAAAATATCAAAAAACATCCATAATTCGATAGGAAAGGTTATGTAACAGATTGTTTGAGATGGTAATTTTAGAATGGATATGGGTTGAAATGGAGGTATGGACAAAAAATTATGGTCTATTGAAGTTGGGTTCCTTTTCTTGCATCATTCTCTTCTGATTGAAAATAACTTACAACCTTCAATTTTCTTTGAGTATACTATTTCCATTTCATATTATCAATCTTATTCAACTCTTATTTTATAATACAAGTGTTATCTTCCTACTATAATCCATCACATTATACCAAATATGTGTCATAACTTCCATGCCTTATGTTTATTGTCTTCTTATGCATAACATGCACTATATTTTCTTTCCTCTTATTTGGCACATATTATTTTCAATATACTTATCTATCTTATTCATCTTCACCATATTTTACATGGAAATCATATCAATTTTAAACATTAAATACTAAAGGGTTATCAAAATTTTATTTTAAATTCACCTCATAAGCATTGTCATTAATTTTTTTCACAATTTTACATGGTCCAATTTTGTTATAATTCAAATTTTTATATCTACCTCTTAGAAATATCTCTTTACTTAATTAAACCATAAATAAATATCATTATTCAAATAATTTTAACCTTATTCTAAAATTTGATGTTGATTTTTACTTCTCATTACTTTCTAGAAACTTTCTTCTTAGTTGTTCTAACTATTTTATATGTTTCATAAATTCCTCTACATCATAACTAACTCATTCTATAGTAGGTAACTGTACCAAATATAAAACACTCATGATTTCTCTCATAAAAAATTTTAAATTTTGATTTTCCTAATTAAATGTTCACTAAATTATTAAATGCAAACTCAGCTTTTGGTATTGTCAAGTCACACTACTGGGTTTGTCTACAACAATGCAACAAAATAAATTTCACAAGCTCCTATTTACAAGTTCTATATATCCATATATTTGGAGGTGGTATAATCCATTTAATTATAACTTTTTTCTCATATTTTTCAATAAATTCATCAAAAAATGACTAAATTTTGTTGTGTCCCTATCCAATGTAATGGTATTTATAACACCATGTAATCTCATAGTATCATTAAAAACTAGTTCTATAATTCGAGTGGAATCATTACTTTTCTTACATGAAATAAAATGAACCATCTTAAAAAATCCATTTACAACAAGAAAAATATGAATCATTGTCTCTCTATGTGTTTGGTAATCCTAACAAAATATCCATACTAATATATGTTCATGGTCATCTTAGAACTGGTAATGGCATTAACATCTTTGTATGTTTTGCATTTAATTTTCCCACTTGCAATATACTACACCTCAAAATATATCTTTTTACATATCTCTTCATCTTTGACCAAAAATACTTCTCCATCAAAGTTATTATCTTTGCCTTACCAAAATATCCATCCAAACCACCATTATGCGATTATCTTAGAATATTGTCTCTTAGAGACCCAATTCGAATACATAGTTATTTCCCTTTCAAGAGATAACCTTATTTAATAATATAATCATCATAAACATTACTTATCTCACCTTTCAATGGATTCCTTAATTTTTCAACTATCTTTCTAAAATCTAGATTAGTACACTTAATAAATTCAAATCCAAATACTTCACTCACCATAGTAGTTATGAGCCCAATCACCTAGTCAAATAATTAACTACATGATTATTTTTTCCTAATTTGTGCTTGAACACAAAAGCATAATCCTATAGGAAAGACATCCACTTTGCATGCCTAATATTTAACTTCTTTCGAGTGCTCACATACTTCAAATAATCATTATCAGTAAAAAGAATAAACTACTTAGGCACCAGGTAATGCCTCCAATGTTGTAGTGATTTCAGAATGGCATAAAATTCAACATCATATGTAGAATACTCAGTTCTTACCTCATTTAATTTCTCACTAAAATATGTTATTTGATTCCCTTATTGACTCAACACAACACCAATTCCCACAAAATAAGCATCATAATCAATCTCAAATGCTTTTATAAAATTATAAGTTTATTAATTTCTCTATTATACGCACACATCCTCGATCCTCTATCTTTATATAGAGTTAGCAATTTTGGTGTTTCACAAGAACTCATGCAATCCCTTACTACACCAATCCTCACCAATTTAGTAACATGTTTATTCAATTATGCATGTTATGTTGGACTCATATTTTAAGATGATTCATTGGGTAGAGATGATCTTGGAATAAAATCAATATGATGTTGAATATTTCTCTTTAGAGGTAAACCATTTGATAAATCATTAGGTATAATATGTGCATATTCTTTCAATACTACTTCTACTTCTGCTATTATTTTCACCACTTCTATGTCTCGTTTCTTCACTACTAATGCAAAAAAAAAAACCTATCATCTCCTTGTCTTTGATAAATTATTTTACATTCCACATGCTTTCACTATGACCTTATTATTAAAGAGTTAACAAAACTACCTTCATATGACCTTTCTAGAAACTATATGTATTTTTTGATCAATTATGAATTATTTTTCTATCAAAATACCATGGCCTTATCGATAACACATTGCACGCATCCATTAGTATAACATTTCACCATATTTCATCCTTATAATTTTTATGTATAATTTTTTTTATTAAACACCTTTTATATAATGTAACTTCATTCCCTTTCTTAAAACATAAAATTTGATAAGGATTAAGACATTTTTCACACTACAAATGCTTTTTTTTTAATCATGTTCTTTAAAAAACAAATTCAAAACTACCACCATATATAACTACTTTGCATATCATACCTCCTGAATCACACCTTGTTCCAAAAATATTTGTTAATATCCATGCATCACTAGCTAATTTATCCTAGACTTGATGTTTCTTCAGATTAATCATTATTCTTCGCGTCATGATATTTTCTCCAAAAAATTTTACTACAACTTCAATATTTTTCTCTTCTATTTCAAGTTCAACTAGATTCAGTCTTGGATGATCCTTTTACTTCCTTTATTGATCTTGATAGTGTGGGTATCATAAGATTCTATGGCCTTGTTCTCTACATCTTTAACAAACATAACACCTATGTTAATTTTTAAAACGTCCTCTACCACCACCATAGCTTAATCCTCTCTGAAATCCCTTTCCTCTTTGTTGGTAATAAAACTATTGTCCATTATATTCTTATCTTTTTTAACCACATGATTATTCTCCTCTAGTGGTATTAAACCCACCTTTATTTGTATTAAATCCACCTCCTCCCTTTATTGGAATGGATTGTCCTCTTCTTGTCCTAATATATGTTCTTCTAAAATTATATCTATTTTATTTTACTTGTACCTTCAAAGATATTTTATAAACTTCCTCCATAAAAACTATTATATGCATTCCTAATTCATATTGAATATAAAACTTTAAAACATTTACATAACTTGTGTCTATTTATTTTTCTATTTAATCATTATATACTCATATGAAAACATTATAAAACTCATCTATATACTCTTATATATTGTGATCCTTCTACCTCAAATTTTGGAATCTTTTGTATATGGTTTGTGTATAATCCACATGAAGATATTTATCCCTCAGCGTCTTCTCCATCTTTTTCCACAAGTTAATATTCTCTTCATCTTTTTGTGTCTTTATTTATGTAGATAATTCCACCAAATCATTGCATGACCCTTCATTTTCATGCATGCAAACATTATCTTCTTATCTTATCTCATAGTTCTCCATTCAAAAAAATTCTCCATGATGTTCATTCACTCTATCAACTCCTATGGTTATAGAGTTCCTCCATAATATGGAATGCCAACATTGATTTATTCATTCTTTCCTTTTAAAACTCTAATCATCCTCTCTTCCATTTATGCTGGTCATTCCTATTCTTCCTCCTCTTGGTAAATTTCCTCTTCATGATCAGCGTCATCCTTGACATCATCTTTTACTCTCCTTTATCTTTGATTTATAATGATCTCAATTAATTATTCTATTTTCATTTTTAGCTCTAGTATAATCTAGTTCATTTGAGCAATTTATCCTCATCCTCTCACAACATTTACACCTCTAAGATTCAAACTTGATCTGATACCAAATAATGAACCTGGATACTATCAAGATAAGAAAATAACAATAGGCAAACATTTTTAAATAATAACCCATATTTATTAATATTTAATGATTCAAATAATTAAAAAACATGAATTAATAAGTCTCAGCTTATAACTGGAGTTGACATGCAAAATTTATAACTCTTAAAATTAATAAAACTTAGTCCACTATTTTTAGTAGCTACTATTTTTAATAAATTTAACATGCAAGCATGCATAGCTCTAAAAATATCCAAAAATAAACAAAACATTAAAATTAACATATCATATGAATATCAACTAAATTTCTTGTTTGGTTATAATAACTATACAATTTTTAAAATTATAAAAATACCAAAAAAATATTAAACTATAATTTTAGACCTTCATATGGTCATGCATGGCCTTCTAAAATATCAAACATCTCCATATTTGGACAAGTTAATTTATTTATGCATTGAGATTTTTGAAATGGTCATTTTGGTGTGAAGATGGGCTCAAACAAAGTTATGGATAAAAAATTATGGCCTTCAGAAGTTTGTCCTCTTTTTCTGCATCAATGGTCCATTATGTAGACCCATAATTTTGGTACATGTCATGTAGCTAGAATTATTTTTTCATATTTTTGTGTTTTTATAACATTATTCTAAATTATAATTTGATTCATTAATTTACATTCACATTGGACATATTATAGTCAAGTTCGTCATCACCCTATGGTCATGAAATCTTCCAGATACATCATTTGTTTGCCTCAACATACATAAACACACTTCTAAAATTATCATTGAGTTATGTTTCTAAAGTTTTGTTGACATTGACCATTGTATGGTTCTGAGGTGGTCATGACCATTATTTTAATGTAATATTTTAGTCATGTTAGTTTTAGGTCTCTTATGTTATCTTATCATGTTTACTTAAGCCTTTTTATCATATTTTGTACTTTTTCATAGTCATCTTATGTGTTCATTATATATATATATATATATATATATATATATATATATATATATATATATATATATATATATATATATATATATATATATATATATATATATATATATATATATATATATACCATAACTTATTAGTTATGAATTATAAATAATTATTAATTATGTATATTTATCATATTATGTTCCAACTTAC